>CM039468.1:36722290-36895815 GCA_022433065.1 Begonia loranthoides | reverse complement strand
TTCGATGCTAGTATTTTCTGCCACATAGTAGACTAAAAGCATGTTTTGTCATATGAATTCTTAGTAATTTCACTGCTATTCTTCTTAGGTTTACAAAACATGATCGTTACTTTCAATTCATTGTTCTATGTTGCTGTTAAATCCCTTATATATATGGAAGCATGTTCTGTTTCACTGTAGTAAGCGCTAATAGTATGTTCAGATAAACGCCATCGTTACTTTTGTATGGGAAGCACGTCCTTGTATTTCGTTTATGCATGGCTTACTGCGGATTTCCTAAAGTGTTGATATTGTTTCTCATATATGCTTCGTTTATTGAGGAAGAAGCTAGGTTAAATTCATATTAATAGAAACCAAGTAGGGGGTTAACCTTCGGGGTGGTACCCACATGCATGAGTGAGAAAAATGGTAAGAACAAGTATGTTTGGGATGAGCGGGAAACGTCTGTCATCGAAGAAACCCTAACGGTGGGATACGCTGGAAGTGAAGAAACTCTAAAGGCGGGATATGCTTGAAAGAGGAGGAACTCCAAAGGCGGGATACGCCGGAAGGAGAAAGAACTCTAAAGGCGGGATACTTTGGAAAGAGAAAGAACCCAGAAGGCGGGATACGCATAAAAAAGGGAACCAATAGGGAGTTGGGGTAAATGGGTAGTCCGGATCTAGCCTAGCAGCTAGGATACACCCACACCTAGTCGGTAAAGGGACTAGCATGTGCACAGGAGGTTAGAGCCATACAGTTAGGCCATCTTAGAGGACCACCCCCAAATCTCCAGCTCGATGTATGAGTTAAGAATGAACAAAGAAAATGAACATAATGAAAGAGTTTGGTTTGGGTGGCTCCCATTCCAAGAAGAACTAAAGAGAGAAATGCATAATTGTTTTCCCCCATCTCCTTACTGGGCGTAAGCTCACGTCCTTACTTATGGTGTATGTAACGAGGGGATTAGGCCAGGAGTTAAGGAAGAGGTCATTCCAGTGGAGCCTGCGGTAGGTCCGATAAAGACGCCAATGGAGTAGTAGTAAGGCACAAAGAAATGAAAGAAAAGGAAAATCAATAAGAGCTAACAGTGAATGGTTATCTTTTACGAACTTTAAATTTTCCTTTTGTTGCCTTTACTTGGATATTCAGAATATTATGTAAGTCTTATTTGGAAACTCAAAACCTTGGATTTTAAATTATTTTTTAAATGCCGTTTTCTGATAACTATTATTCACCATTCTTTGTTATTTGGTAAAGGTAGATTTTCTCGTTAATTATGCTTCCGCAACTTTTATGGATGACTTTTTAAAGAGATAGTTTCTTCTCTTTAGTGAAGGATGCAAGAATGAGTTTTTATTAACGATAAAATTTTGATGCACTCTGATAACCCTTTTTCTTTGGAAACGATTTTAAATTTGTCGTGTTAGTAAGGTTTATGAGCTTTTAAAACGGTTAAGAAATCCGGGTCGTTACAAACATGATGTAAGCTAGATGAAATTTGAATGGATCAGGACTATGGATGACATGTTTATATATGGTAAAATAAAAGAACAAGAAAGGGTAGTATATGCCATGTTTATGTTGGTTAAGGATGTGAGATTTTGGTGGGCCTCGATCAGAATAACCATGGACGTGACTACGATGACATGGACAGAATTCAAGGAAATCATTTATGACAAGTATTTCAACTATACAACAAAGTCTAGGAAGTTGGTAATGTTTACTCTGCTACGGCAGAAGGGAATAGTTGCGGAGTATGTACGCGAATTTGAAGCCTTGTCACGGTTTGCCCCATATTTAGTGAATAGTAATGCGCATAAGGTACACCACTTTGTGCAAGGGCTTAAGATGGAAATTCATGAGGGTGTTGTAATATCGGGTACTCAAGATGTTGCTTATTCAAAAGTAGTATCAAAAGTTCTTGACATTGCAGAAATAAAGGATCGGATTTCAAAAAAAAGGCGATTCTATTATGAGGTTCCAGCCACATTCACGGGAAGATGGGGGTACATCTAGAGGAGTAATAAGGATGCTTGACAATGAAGACCAATATGCAAAAGACAAGCAGACATGAAACAAGTTAGATGCTGCTTTGGTTAGAACCCCTCAGCTGGACCGTGTCCTAAATGTCAAAGAAACCATCATGGTGAGTGTAGAGCCGGTACATGGCAGTGTTTTAAGTGTGGCGAGCAAGGGCATTTGGTTAAGAACTGTCCGGTGCTTGGAAGAGAACCATCAAAAGTTGTCCAAGGTGATTTTGATCTCGGTAGATACAAGTAAAAAGTAAAATATGTGGGGTCATAATGAGTAAGAGGAGAAATGTGCGGTGTATGTAACATCCCGAAACCTTTTCAATATAAAAATTTTCTTTCTTTTAAAAATACTCGTGAAGAAAAACCAGAGTAACAAACAACGGAAGTCTTTTACATATAAAACTCAGAGTAAACGAATGCGAAAGTCTTTTACATTTAAATACCACAATCTTGTATTATAAAAGTTATGAAGTAAACACAGATAAAACGTTAACTTAAAACAGTTTGCAGTCATTAAACACTTGAAAACTTTTAAAACATTTAAACTTTTTTATTCTATTTCCGTGAGCCATAACCCAAAGTTCAATGTCGCCAACATCACAAATGCCCAACCCGATAATACTCCTTAAGCTATGTAATTTATTAGCTTTATCCAAGTATCGGCTCCTTACCTAGATCAACGAGACCTAACTATGAGCCTAAAGCTTAGTAAGTGGTATAAACTTAAAACATGAACTACACATTTAACTTTTGTAACAACGTATACAGTTTTCAGTTTTATTTATCTGTTACTATTTTTGTCTTTTACTGTTATTTATTCTGTTTATGTGTCGGACGTATCCAACCGGACCACACAAATATTTGTTTACTTATCTTTAATTTATGTGTCAGGCGTAACCAACCGGACCACAGCTATTTACTTATCTTTGGTTTTTGTGTCGAGCGTAAAAACTAGACCACAACTATTTACTTATTTTTGGTTTCTGTGTTGGGCGTAATCAACTGAACCCCAACTATTTACTTATCTTTGGTTTCTGTGCCTGGCGTAACCAACCGGACCACAACTATTTACTTATCTTTGGTTTCTGTGCCGGGCGTAACCAACCGGACCACAAAAACATTTGTTTATGTTTATTTCATTTTCGTGTACTTTAGGATTCCAAGTCATAACGTTGTTGTGCACATACAATCCTATCTAACATGTTCCTCGATCGTATCGTTAAAACATGATCCGTTTTATCTAAGGAACTGAACTTAAATCTAATAAACATACAATGCATAACAAGCAATTAAACAAACAATAAACACCCCCTAATTGTCGTGATGTAGGCCCTTTTGGACAAAACACATGCAGTACCACTTACCTGGATTCCTTAGCTTTATGGCTTAACACTTTAAGATTTTTCACAAAACCTATTCATGATTAACACATATAGCTATTAATAATAAATCTCCACTAACAAACTACCACCGTGAGTAATGCTCGTCTAATACTATCCAAAGATCAACTTAACAATTGTAATGTTCAACTAATATTCCTTAAATTATTTCCGACCTTATCCAACAACTTATCACTTCACCCATTGCTAATGAGTCTATCTAATTTCTAATTGTAATATTATTTCCCAATTTATTACCCTGAACCTTAACATCCAATATAGCAGGGACTTAAACCAGCTTAACAGAATATTAACCAATCCAATTATAAAACATGATCTTCACATGCTTATTAAAACAACAATACAGAACTAAAACCCATTTCTAACAATATTACTCACCAGTGATCCCCAAAGATTGAACCATCAAACCAAATTATTTTTCAGACAACATTCTTTAGCAATAACCCATCCGAAACAATTACCTACCAATATAATAATCCAATGGCATACTTTACAGGCAATTACTAAACCTTATCACTAACAAACCATATTAAGAATAATAAAAGTAGTTTTGCTAACCAGTAGACTCGTGAACACAGGGAACCCAACAACTTTCTTCTCCTACAAGACTGTCTATCCTTCACAGAATTCTTTCAAAGAATATCCTTATTCTCACTCTCTCCCTCAACTTCTCAAAGTCACAAAACTCCATAACCTCATTCTCTAAAAATTCCAAACGCTCACGGTTTCCATCTTTGTAATTGACAGAACCCTTCCAAACCATTCAACTCCTCCTTCTCTCAAAACTCAAAATATTTCTCTCAGTCATGCAACCTCAGACTAACACTCAAAATTCCAGACTTCATAACAACTCCTCAACCTCACAGTTTCTCTCAACATTTTGGCAGAGTAACCCCATGCTTTCTTCTCTGTGAAACACTTGCTCTTATCCTTCTATATATATAAACCACTCACGATGCCTCTTCATTATCCAAATGAAGACAAAAGGCCACAGGATGCAACTATTCAATGTCTAGCCACTCTTCGACGTCAGACATTACAGACAATGATTCATTCCATATTCTGTATCGGTTAAACCCTTCCAGGTAACCATCATAAATGGTGGTAGATCAATTTTATTTAGTAGCCGATCGACCACCATGCAATCGATCGACCACGAATTCCTTATTTAAAATTCAGCAGTCAATCACCACAGACGATCTCTTCCTTGCCAATCGACCGCCACGAACGACCGCGAGCTCCAATCCTCTAGATTATTCATATATACACATATTGCCTTAACATGATATTTATGTTCATTTGTATACGCCCCCCCGCCCCCCACACACAGACACACACACACACACATATATATATTACCCTTGATAAACCATAATTCACTTTTCCAAATTATCCAAACCTCAGCATATATCATATCTTTCACCATTCCTCCTTCACGTTATTCCTCACTAAATTTAGTATGCCCTAAAATATTACAAATCCTATACCTTCAACCTTATTATTCTCAAGCCCTCAATCCTTACAATATCCAAATATATCTTCTCTTACTAATTCCACTGTTTGTCAATCTAGTTGATATCGTTCAATCTAACTCCATATATCATCAACCAATTCTCCAAACAACTTCACTCCTTCCCATAAGCTAATTATGAGCATAACAGGGTATCATAATTCACGTTTTTTTTTCCAAATACATTTCTCTTGACCAATATCTTTACTTGTCCAACTAAGCTCCTATTATCCCCAAAATTATCACTTTAGTCGTATGCTTAGCATAATGAAATTTTGGGATATTATAGTGCATGTATTTTGCTTTGTTGTATTGTATGTTGGATCAGCATTCGGTGTGTAAAAACATTTAGAATATAAAATAAGTGTTGTTTCTATAAGTTTTCCTTTTTGACATAGTCGGGTGGAGGTGACAAGTAAATCCTGCATGAACCAAGCTATGAGGACAATTAAGTGGGGTTGCCTAAGTCATGAAGTTTAGAAGAGCAATACTAAAGTAGTAATGGAAATGTAGTCCCAACTGTTGATGGAAGGCCAACTAGAGATAAAGAAGATCAAGGAGACCTTTCCTTGAGGGTGAGTCACATGGACATGGGTGACGTATCTGATGTGACACGTCATTTTGAAGAGAATGTCAGATCTTCTAGAGTTAAGCAATGTCAAAGGTGTGAGAGAAAGTAGTGTCGAAGGTGTATCTTGCCGATTTGGAATGATATTTTGAATGTATAAGAGTCGCCATTTAGCCAACGATGCTCTAGTTTGGGCTTAAAAAATGAAAAATGGTTGCAAAAAGGTGTTTTCTACTGTGGAAGATGCAGATGAAGATGGAGTTTGATGAGTTGAATCGGTATTTTTGGTTTGTAAGGGTGCTTTGGATGTAGTCATTTTGATCATTTGGTAGAAATCTGTCATGCTATTGAATAAAAAGGGGGAAATTTTGACACAAGTTTTTTTGAGGCAGTAAATGTTGATGATGATTGAAGAATTTATATGTGTGATTCAGCATTTTGCTAAGTCGTGGAATGTTGCGAAAGCAGAAGTGGTGAAACCCTTTAGAAGTTTGTGGATAAGTATGAGGTAAGAAGATGTTTGGATGTTTCTATGCTAAGACAGTTAATGATTATTTTGGGTTGTTAGATCAAGGAAGTAATTACACTAGGCAAATTTTGAGAATGAAATTTATATAAGGTGGGAGGAATGTAATACCCCGATTTCTCGTAATGAAGTTAAGTAAGGTTGATTGAGAAATTAATTGGGTGTAATGGGATTCTTGGATAATTATTGCCGATTTATTTGATGGAAATTATTATAATTGATTAAGAAGAAATTTTGTTAAAGATTAATTGGAAATAGATTAAAGGGTATGAATTAAATAAAAGGATTAATTAAATAAAAGAGAAGGTGAAATAAAATAAAAGAGCAAACGGAAATGTACGAAACGTTGGCGTTTGGGCGATGGATGCTGAAACTCATTACTTTGGTCAATAGCCATCGACCGAGATCTCGCCCGGTCTATCGACCGGTGCCTCGTCATTCAGCATCTTGAGACGATAATTGAAAATTAAAGGAATTGATTCATCTGGGATTGCTCCACATCTTCATCCTTTACATGTGGCAATTGAGGATGAATTTTTGCAGCTTCTGAAGGAGGCTTCACCTTTCTAGTGGAATAATAAACTGTGAGTGCAGAGAGCAAAGCTGAGGAAGAAATGAGGGCTAGGACATAGAAGCTCTCTATGAGCCGTGAGCTTCTATGAAGAGAAAGAGAGAGTGTTGCGGTGGAAGAGAAAGTGCCAAGTGAAGAACGAAAAGAAAAAGAAGGAATACATTGATTTTGGAGGTTGAAGAGGAGAGAGGGGGGTGCTACTCTCGGGTCTCCTCGACTATCCAGGTAAGGGGGTTTCCTCCCTGGTCTTTATGGTTAAGCTGTCTTAGAAATAGAGAATGATTTTACTTTGTCAATGATTAATGCCCTCTTTTGGTTTTTTAATACTCTGGTGAATGGATGCCGAGAGGTGAAGAAAAAGAAGAAGGAAATGAATGAGAAGAAAGGGAGAAGGCTCTGGATATTGGCGAGGTGCTGTCTCCCTCGAGCGCTATCCTGGTAAGTGAACCCTCTTCACTTCTTTTATGAATTTTAGTGGAACAATATAGTGAAGGATATTTTGGATGAAGAATATGGATACTATCGTTTGGTTTGTGAAGAATACTTCAAATACATGCTCCTTGCTTAGTGACAGATTTGATAAATATGCTGTTGGTGTTATTTGATTATTGGCCGTAGAGATTATTGTGTTTTGAATGGGTTGCTGTTTCGATGGTCATAGTGGGAATACTGTGCTTCTGTGGTTTAATTGTTGCCTTGATAAATGCTCCGTTAGTAGTAGAAATGCTTTTGTTGCCTGATAACTGTACTTTGTCATCTATATGTAATGCTAAGTTGAGAAAAATGTTAACTTAATGGAATGGGTTATCTGCTTTGGTTGAATTTACTACATGTGAAATATTGGGGAATGGAAGCTTGTTCAGTTATTGGGTCATCTATGTGGGGAATAATCTGTTGTTGTAGAAATGGTTGTTATCTGATGTGTGCTGGGACCCTGTTATGAAAGTTTGTTGTCCTACTCAATGATAAACATGTTGGAGGAATTTAATTGAATGGCGCATACATATATGTATATGTAAATGAATGGATAGTTTTGGTTGGTTAAGAAATTATGGAAAGTATGAGTATTAATAAAGTGTCTTTCCATGATTTATAATAATGTTTTTTTATTGAAATGTTTATGAAGGCTAAATCAAAGGTGCACAGGAACATTCAGAAGGATAAGAATTTGTGGTAAATTGCATTGAAGACCGCTAGGTAAGTGATAGACATGTGTTTTGGTCCTTGGGGCCATATTGCAAGAGTTAGGAATTGTATGCTAATTGTTTACCGCTTTTTTAGAACAGTAAGATATTGAGAATGTCTGCTGCTTTATTAGAATAGCCAGATATTTAGCATGTTTCGCGAATCGTACTATTACTTGCTGGGTGTTTATTAGACTTAGGTTCTTTTAATGATATGTTTAATGGATGAGCATGCTTAGAGATTATAGTAATGATATGATAGATATTGTATGCATTCACGAGCATGACACGCATCATGGATTTCAAAAGGTTACAAAAATGGTTTTCATGAATGATTTTAAAAAGGGAAATGAAATAGTAGATAAATGAATTAAACAGAATAAATGTAAAAGAAATGGTATGTGATGTTGGCTTGTTAGTTTGTCCTCGGCCGGTGCGGCCAACGTAGGCATTGGGACCCCTTGGATGGGGGTGATTTGTCGGGCCTAGATGGTTGGGTTCCCGTGTCCCACATCGGATCGAGAATGAGGTGTGGCCAACTTAGGCATTAGGCCCTCTTGGAGGGGAGTGATCCGTAGGGCCTAGATGGTTGGGTTTGTGTGTCCCACTTTCGATCAAGAATGAGGTGCGACTAACGTAGGTGTTGGGCCCCCTTGGATGGGGGTGATCCGTCACGCCCAGATGGTTGGGTTCGCGTGTCCCACATCGAATCGAGAATGAGGTGCGGCCAACGTAGGTGTTTGGTCCCTTTGGAAGAGGGTGATCTATTGGGCCCAGATGGTTACGTTTGCGTGTTCCACATCGGATAAATGGAAAAGGGAAAAGAGACTAAAATGTAAAAAATAAAAGATAAAGGATTGACGAAAATAGAAACTGAATAAAGATTTTAAAGTGGCATAGCATGAGCATGCAAATATTTTACTTATATCATT
This sequence comes from Begonia loranthoides, assembly GCA_022433065.1. Lineage (NCBI taxonomy): Eukaryota > Viridiplantae > Streptophyta > Magnoliopsida > Cucurbitales > Begoniaceae > Begonia > Begonia loranthoides. The sequence continues at coordinate 36,887,109 of CM039468.1, read as the reverse complement.
TACTGAGCGTTAGACTCATTAGTTTAAGTCTTGTGATGTAGGTACACGCACGAGAATAGAAAAACAAATTAAGGAGTAGTTGATGTAGAATTTGCATGAGCAGATCTTGTGGCTGGCTAGGCTAAAGAGATTTAAAAAAAGATTCTGTAAAGTGTTTAATTGTAAAATAAAATGATTTTATTTATTTTTGCTGCAATTCGAAAAAGGAGTTTTATTAATTGCATTTTCAACTAGCTTGTTTTATTAAGTATTCTGTTGTTTTATAAAAGAAAGATGTTTCCAAAAGTAAAGAAAACTGGGCCGTTACAGATTCAATTTAAAGAAATAAATGAAATGTTTTAAGGCCAAATTAAATAGTTTTTCAAATGTAGGTTTTAATATGCTTTAAAAGATTTAAACTTGGATTTTATGAAAGATTTTGAGAAAAACTTCTACTTAGATTTTTAAAGAATGGTTATTAGTTTCCTGTTAAAAAAATATATGATGATGAACACTTAGGGCGTTACACATTAACTCAAAACAAAATTTTAGTTTGCAAAATGGGGAAACATGGCTGTTTTGGGGAAAAAAGAGAGTGAATTTGTGTGCGAGGGAATTTTTGCTTGAAGAACTTCTCAATTCTGTGAACGAATGTGTTTTTGCCATCAATCGAGGGGTAGGTCAAAATTCTTGGAAATTTTTTTGTTCATCATACTCATCATAAATTCAGACTCTTGATCATGTTATGAGAATCAAGTGAATGGAGGCTTGAATTCTGCTCGAAGGTAGAATATTTACATAAAAAATAGTTGACAGTGAGTGTAACACCTGAGAATTTTAGTAAATCATAGAACGACATGTAATGACATCTTTGTGTTTAAGTTTGTTGACTTTGTTACTATTGAAATGTGTTGAATGGAAACTTGGTAATATGAAGTTGAGGAATGCAAGAAATTATGAATTTATTTATGTTTGGGGAAGGTGCAAAAATTAAGGTTGTTTTACACCCATTGGAAGTAGTGTAGTCGATCGAACTTGGGTGTAGTCAACCAACATTATATGAATTTAAGTCAAAACTTCCAAATAACTCTTGTGAAGTATTGCGGTTTGCTAGACTTTGATAGTCGTAATTTGGTGCAGTAAAAATTAAGATTAGAAGCTCTTCAGAAGTTTTTTGGTTGACTGGATTTGAATATCAGTCAACCAGCAGATAAAAAATTGAAGTTTTAAAATTGTGAGCTATCAACTAGTTGACCGTGCATGGAGGCAATCAACCGATCCAAGGAAATATTGAAAATTTAAGGTCAAAAATTTCCCGGACAATGGGGTAGTTGACCGGGATTTAAAAAGTGGTCGACCGAGATTGCAATGAGGTATGGTTATAAAGGAAAATTTAGCCGAAACCCTAACCATTTTGCATTGAAATCAGAGCCTTACCTCCTTTTCTTTCAAGAGAGCTAAGTGTAATATATGTCAACATTGAATGGATTTGGATTATTGATTGTTAATGACTTTAAACGTAAGGATATATGGGTGTATCCATTGGAGTTCAAAAGCTATTGTTAGGGTTTATCCATGGAGGTTTCACACGTCTGATTTTCTAACAATTACACATTTATTTATGTTTCAAGGACATACTAATGACTAGGGAAGAAAGAAAGTTTTTAATTTTATAGTTGAACACATAATCGCATGATTAGATTAAAATTGGGAGATTTTAGTCTATTTTGGGACTTTTCATCAAATAGCCTATTTTAATGGATTTCAATTTCAAAATTGATTTAGTATATTCTAATAGGTGTTTGGAAACTAAGGCCTTTGGAATCGAAACAATTGGAGGTTGGCCCAAAGCAAAAAGGGTAATTGACTTAAGTGGCTGTAATTACGCTAAGTCCCCAAGGTTAGAGATGTTTGATAGAGTCCAAGACTCTAGATGGTCAACAATCACAATTGGCTATCGACTAATTGAATAATCCAAGCTCCAGTTTTAAAACAGGAGCAACTCCAATTGCATATGGAATTAAGAGCTCAAATTTATAAGGCTATTGATCAATAATCCAGAGAATACTGTGTCAAAAATTCAGCTTCAAATTCGTTACAATCACCCCCTCGGATTAGGGTTTCAATAAACAGATTCTGGAGACCAATACAAAGATGACACTAACTTTAGTTGCATACATCCAATAAATCCAAAATTATAGGGTTAGTAGTTGACAACCCCAGCAATATCTCTATCAAATTTTAGCTCCAAAGATCACGCATACACGGAGTTATGCGTGATGCAAATCGGATTTCAGATCTGGAATTCAAATAGTTGATTATTGATATCACTTTCTTTCCTTTTAAAACGTTAGTTTCCAAATCCCAATCAAAACAAAATCTCCATCAAATCCACGTACATAGAGTCTCAGTTCAAGGGAATCAAAATCAAGAATACTTTCCGAGAAAATGCAAGAAGAAGAGAGGAAAACCCGGTGAGGTCTGCTAACCCTCCAACACCAAGGGGGCGATTGATTCGGCGACTTCAAGAAGTAGCTCTCCTAACCGAGGTTTGCTGAAGTCTTCTATCTCCACACCATGAGTACAACAACACAAGGAGGTTGCTAGAAGAGATAGCAAATAATAAACTTCTCAAGACCTAGCAAGAACAAGAAGGTTGATTGAAGAGATGAAGTGGCCGAGAGAATCTCCTCCGCGGTTCTTCAAAAGCACAAGGCTGAAAATTCTATTAGGGTTTTCCAAAAGTCCTTACAAAGACACATTAGAGAGAACTAAATACCCTTTAAAGATACTACAAAATAAATGACCAAATTGCCCTTGAAAATATAAAATTAGGGCATGAGGGCTCGATTTGCATGCAAACCGAGCACCTCCAAACCTACAAACAAAAATCATTCTAAAAATCCTCAAAATAATATCCAAGCCAATATCCAACAACAAAACATATAATTGTAACGTGTTACTTGACCAAACAACCTCCATTAATCTTAAGAGCTTTGATCCAATGCAACTCCTCCAAGCCTGGGATAGAATGGAGCTAGCCGATTTAGTATGCATTGGCTCCACGTGAGAACGTGGCACGAAGCTTCTTTATCTTCATGTGCGGCCTCCTCTGTAAAGTTCAATAAATAATTGTTTCTTGCAAAATAAGAACGTGTTAGAAAATAAATGAGCCTCTTGGCTCACGAGTGGGTGATCAGTCCTCAGGGCACATCACTTAAGTGGCTGTAATTACGCTAAGTTACCAAGGTTAGAGATGTTTGCATGTGTTTGGCCTTTCAACATACATCATAAGGTGCTAAGATAACATTTATTGTTAGCTTAATATTTTGATGGTGATGTCTTATGTCTATGAATTTGAAGATGTTGGATTGCCTTGGCTAAAATAAAGTTGCTCTTGGATGTGTTATACTTGTGATATCTATTTTGAATAGATTGATAGGTTTTTTGATGATAAATGTTGTGATGTTTTGTTACTTGAGGATATGTTATATTGTTGTGATGCTTTACTGGCTTGAGGATATGTTGTAGTGTTGTTACAAATTGTATATAATAATAGACTAGACTAATAATATGTTATTATGCTTCGCATAGTATAATTATATGTACATCACATGCATTATGAAAAATACTTTCTTTAAGAAAGACTAAAAGACTGATTAATGTATGTAAATAGTCACTTTTCGGGCAGGGTTTTGAGTTGGTTGTCTTGCACGAAATGGACTTAATGGTGTCTCTCACTTCTCTAGACTAAATTACCCCTAAAGATAGATTGTTAAGTGAAAGAAAAATTAAGAATGATAATTAAAAATACATGTCTTTAAGAAACTTCATTTCATACTCATGACATATATGCATCTCTTATTGAACGTTAGACTCATAAATGAACTTTCTGATGTTGGTGTGGACAATCTCAAGGATGTACCTAATGTTAGAAATGAGTGAAAAATATAGTTGAAGGAGTACTCTCATAAATGAGGTCTTAGTGTTGTTAGCATGATGTTAACCCGTGGGATATGGGTCAAGAAAGATGATTTATATGAAAGACTTTATTTATACGCTTAAATGATTAAAATATTTTTATAAAAGTTTTTTTGGACAGTTTAGAACTACAAAAAACATGTTTATTTTATGTTGGATTTTAATTATGTTCGATTGATTTGGATATTTAATTGATTTTCTTAAAGATAGCCTTCCGTTGTTTGTTTACAAAGACACAATTTGATTGATTTTTTAAAAAAATGGCATGAAAAATAAATTTACACTTAAGGATGTTACAATTATGGTATCAAAGCAACCTAAGTTAAAGTTGTTTCTATAGACTGTCTAACAACACAAGCCTTAACATGGGAATTGTTGCCTGATAGACATTAGGTTATTTGTTTTGATGATGATGATATTATTTGTATAATTAAGTTGTTTATTATGCATTTGTTTGAATTAAATAAATACATTTATTCATTATTGGAAATACCCTTAATATGAGTATTATTATTTACTAACATGTTTAACTAAGTCTGTGCAGCGTATATATCGATTAGTGGGATTTAGAGAATTCAAGAAAAGCAAAAAAGGCAAGAAGAGGCTAGAGGAGGTCGACCAAATTGTGAAAAATTAGTTGAGGCGGTTGACTAGTTCGAAGGTGGTCGATTGGCGTAAAAGACAGATTGCTCTCTTGTTGAAATGCTAAGATGGCGGTCAACCAATTGGAAGGCGGCTGACCAATTGGAAGGCAGTCGACTAATTTTAATGGTAGTGGACTTGCTGGTTCTGCGGCTGAGGAAGCGGTCGAACAGCCGGTTGAGGAAGAAATAGGAATTGTGAAGAAGCGGTTGACTGGTATGCTAAAGTGGTTGACTAGTCTAACTATACAATATAGTAGATAGTTTCCAATGGTCGGATGGCAGTCGACCAAAATGGAGGTGGTCGACCGGCTTCACAATTTCTATATATAGAAGATGCTCTGAAGCTCAAACTAACAACATGAGAATCGAAGAAAACTTCTCCAAAATCAATACCTGATTTCTCATCATTCATAGAGAGTAAATCCTTATTCTCCAATCCCCAAATTAAGATTTTATATTTGGAAGAGTTAGGAATTTTTAGTTTTCTATTTTCTTGTACGTAAATCGTGATTAAAGGGTGACGGCTCGAGAATAGTCAAAGAGAAGAGGGAGACACCTTATAATAGTTTGTAAAGGCTTGATTGATGCTCGTGAAATTCAATCAACAATAACCGGGGAGGTTATTGGGTTTAAGGATCTCCAAGTAGAAAACTTTTAGCGCGGATGTAAGCTGGAGTTGCCAAACCTCGTGAACAAATTCGGTTTGCATTTTCTCTAGCCCTTCAACTCCTTTATATTTGTGATTGTTTGTTTATTTATTATTGAAAAATCACTTAGGGATAGATTAAATTAATATCACATGAAAAAGTTTAGAATGCCTAATTCGCCACCTTTGTAATACTCGAAATTAAGCTGAGACTAAGAAAAATAATAATTATGAATTTTGGAGGTTTTCAGGATGATTTTATTATGGAATGTGTTTGTAACATCTCGGTTATTCTTACAATTTAAATTTTATGATTTTCAAAACTTTTTCTTTTTAAATTATAGCGGAAGACTTTTCATTTGAATAACATAAAAACCTTTACAACAACGGAAGACTTGTATTTGCAAAACTAAAAGAATCGGAATACAATTGAAAATTCTTCTTAATAAAACAATTACTATAATTTAAAATTCACTTTCTTTAAAAATATTATTTCCAAATCATCACATTTCCTCTTTAAGTTTTTAGTCTAACCAGCTGCCAAGCCCACAACGTACAAATGCCTCATCAGCTGCTTCAATTCTCGATCCTATGCATACCTACATCACAAGACTTAACTATGAGCCTAACGCTCAGTAAGCAGTATAAAATAAAAGTGCACATGCAATGTTCTTTAAAACACATACAATTTACTCAATGTTCATTATTCCATAACTCTTTATAAAACAGTGATGAACTTTCTATTATAACAGTGAACTTATGTTTTAGTGGTGAACTTGTACCTAACTAGTGCACTTAAACCAAATCGGTGAACCTATGTTTTAGCGGTGAACTTGTACCTTCTTGGTGAACTTAAATTAGATCGGTGAACACATAGCGCAACAGTGAACTTGTATCATGATGGTGAACTTATTCCATCATGATGAACTTAAACCATTTCTATTTCTGTTTATTCTTTTACTTATTTATCTTTTACTGTTATTTATTTTGTGATTCGTTTCCACGTGGGAGCAACTTTTTCAGTCTTCAAACTCACGTAAAAACTTACCATTTATGTTTACCTTTATTCACAATTGGGTGAGAGCAACCTCTTCAGTCTCGAAACTCACCCACCTGTTGAATGAGAGCAACCTCTTCAATATCCGAACTCACTCGCACGGATTTGTTTCCTTGTTTATTCACAATTCAGTTACGTTTGTATTTTCGTGTGCATTAGGAACAATGAAGCAATCATACAATTCGATATGCAGCTAACGTGTTCATGTATCGTATCATCAAACATGATTAATCCCTAACTAAGGAACTAAACTTAACGCTAATAAACATACAATTTAAACAATTAAGCAAACAAACAAACCCTAATTCCCATGATGTAGGCCATTTCGGACAAAACACACGTAATACTACTTACCTGGAGTCCTAAGCTTTAAAGAGCTATTACTTAAAGTTGTCCATGAAACCTATTCATAATGAACAATTATATGTATTAATAATTAATTTCCAATAATGTATAATTTCTTAATATGTAACGACCCAGTTTTTTTGTAAATCCTCTAAAATACACTAAAATTTGAAATTTCTTTTTATAAAACAAAACAAATCAGATTGCGACATAAAATGGACCGCTACTAACCTTTCGTTAAATCGTTACGAAATCATTATGAAAAAGTTATGAAAATGATTTATTTGAAACGTTGTGGAAGCGTAAATCATTAGTAGAGAAATTTGATGAAAGAACTAAATAATTAAATACACTTAAGAGAAATGAAAATTGAAGAATTAAATACATTTTCATTACAACCGTGCCCTCTTCTTGCTCTAGCCTGGCCAGCTACAATCTTGCTTGTGCAAATCCTTCATCTCTGCTCTGTTATCTATTTATTATCCGCTTATTATCTGTTCGTTGTTTGTACTATTCACCTACACCACAAGTAAGGACGTGAGCATGAAGCCCAGTAAGGAAATGGGTTAATACAAATGCTTATGACTCTCTTTAGTTTTTCTTGGAATGGGTACTGCCCCAAACCGATCTTATCTTATATATTTTGTTCGTTACTCGAACATCGAGCAGGAAATTGGTAGAATCCGCGACGGGAGAGTAGATGTTTGTCGGCTTCAGCCACCTAGGGTAAACAATCTCGAAGTCCCGGCAAGGGAAATGTAATGTTCTCTAATTCCTGTCTACCTGACTGATCCGTGCTTCCCCCCCATCCCCCAAGTCCCTTCATTCTTCTTTAACTTCTTTTCCTCACTCAGGGCGTATGATTACCACCCCAAGGTGGCACCCCCTAGTTGTTTCTATTAACGTGAATGTATAGAGACACTTCAAAGACAGCTAACACATACATGAACGAAGCATCAAAGATTCTATGATTAACAATAAAAGAACAAAATTCCAAACATATAAGGAAAACAAAGGTATATCCACGTATTATATAGAACACTATAAGGGGAAACATATGAAACAATCTTAGAAGTCATTTACTGGAAATATTTCCACCATTAATCACTAAAACATGCTAAACGGTTAGTTAAGATTTACTGGGCATACTTGTCTAAATGCAACAAAGCTCAACTATGCTCGAAGAATAATGGAAATCAATAGCATGCTTAATTATCGACTAAAAATAAATTAGCTGACAGTTTTCATGCTATTAAACGAAATAAAATTATGCAACAGCAACATAGAAAATGGAACGAGCGTGACAACATAGAGCAGTGAACAATTAGCTAAATAAGGTAATGACAACATGCTTCTTAAGGCGGCAATAAACAATAGTAAATTGTCATGACAGAACAACAAAATGTGTAGTTTAAACGTACAGCAACAAAGTACGGAAAACAGAACATCGAATGTGCATTTTAACGTCTATGTACTGCAGCGAACGGTAATAAAAGCGAGGCAGCGAGACATGCTTCTTAAATAGTAATGAAATAGTAGCAAAGTATTGAAAACTAGAGCAACAAGGCATGCTTCTATCGACGAACATGACCGCAGAAACAACAACCAATCACACTTTTAGGTAACTAATAATGCAGCAGAAAAATAAATACTGATCATGCGTTAAATCGACTAATAAAATAGCGGTGATGCACGACTATATAAAACTACGGGTCATGCTTTTGAATGACTAAAAATAGTAGAAATTAATAACGAGTAAAACAGCGAATTATGCTTACCAATCTTGCTTTGAATGACTAAAATAAAAAGCGAGTGATATATCGAAAACAAAACAACAGAAACATGCTTCTTAACAATATTAACAGCAGTACGAAATGATGAACCGAAACAATGATGACATGCTCTTTAACAACTAGAAAACTGCAGCATCATTATTGAATCGGAACAATGAGGGGAATGCTTATTAAATAATAGTAACAACAGTACGAGTCATGAAAACATAACAATAATTCATGCTTTTTAATGATGACAGAACAACAGCATGATAGTAACATAAATAGAACAGTAGGTCATGCTTCTTAACATAAATAAACAATGGTAAACCATCGAAAATAGGTGGTGATGCGAGCTCCCTAATGACTATAGCCAATAGTAAGTAATAACGAACATTACAGCAAAAGCATATTCTTTATTAACTAAAAATCTGCAGCAGTAACTATCGAATATGGACAGTGAAACCATGCGCCCTAACTGATGACGATAGCATTAAGAATAGCGAAAACAAAACAGTAATAGTCATGCTTTTCGAATGTCTGAAACTGTGAACAGATGCTAAATAACTATATACACATGGAAGCTATAAAGTGGAAGATTACTCAGAGATTAATAATTAACAAAATCACCATTATTAATAACAATAGGAATCCATTAGTCATTCATTCATATTTCTCATTCATTTGAACATCTTCTCTTTGATTCATTCAAGCTCAACCTAGCACCTTTTACTACTTTTCTACGAACATTTCCAAAGGAAGCATTAAAAGGACGTCCAGAGAACATTAACAGGGAACATAGTAAAGAAATGCAAGCATTCAATAGAGCTAAAATACAACAGCCAGTAGAGTACCTAGAGGGAACGTGGAAGTTTAAAGCATTCACTAATGCATAACAAGCTACTACGCAGCAAGACTTAAAGCAACTAGAAAAACTACAAAAATCTCTACAACAAACAATCACTCACACACACTTCACTTAGGTGTAGGGCTTCCAAATGGCCAACGACTACCCCATTCCTTACCTCAATGACGAATCCCAAAAGGGACAACCCACGCCAGTCTTCACGGCAGCTCCAACACACAGAGGCTCCAAACTTCACTTACAACACACCTTTAACCTCACTCACGTAGCACACTCAACTTACTCTAACAGACCCACACTTCACTCAACTCACACACTCTCGTAGGTAGAGATCCCACGCAGGAGAAAGTATCTCACGCAGGGAAGGGCAACACTAGATTGCCTAAATGACAGAGAAGAAGAGGTTATTACTTGGAGGGGGAGGGAACCACATACACATATGGGACAAAAGGGAGGTCAGCTGGGCAAGGGTGGTCGGCTCTGCGTAGCCAGGGCTGGGATTTGTTGTCGGGGAGTAGCGTTTCTATTGGCTACGAGTTGATTTCTTCTAATTTTAAATCAGTTCAGTCGTAGATTTGGGTTGATTTGGACAAGTGCGGACGTGATGGTCTTGTCTACAAGGCTAAAACTCACAAGCTAAATCGTAGCTTCGGACGAGAAATGGCGTCCGAAAGTATCTTCCGCTGGCATCTGCAAATGTCTAGAAAATGGACAGAGGCAAAATGGACGAGGCTACTCCACGTCCGCTGCCGTCCGGACTCATCCGAAAGTTGCCAGAGTGGTACAGATTTGATGCGGACGCAGCCTTCCTCATCCGCATCGTTCGGGACCTCGTACAAAACTTCACAGCACAGTGAAGTCAGGATGAGACATCGCATTCTGAGTCATCCCAAGCTTAAGGGTGACGTGGCTAAGCACTTGCAGATGGCATTTCTCGTCCGCATGTGTCCGAAAGTCCACATTTAGACACACGTCGTCCGCATGCATCCGTAGCTCCATAATTCCCACTTTTCTCCATCCTTTCACACTTAACCCTTATCCCATAACATCTTCCCCATATTTACACGTCACAATTAATGCGTAAAAATACGCAATGTAATATCCCCATACTCCTAACACTTGATTACATAACATATATGGGGAAAACCTTATCGAAAATTCTCCCATAACTCAACGTTCCGAACACGCCTTGGTAATACCCCGATAATTGTTCAACTTTAAAGTCGGGCTGTTACATACTTCCTCCCTTAAAATAAATTTTGTCATCAAAATTTACTCTACGTAGTTCTCTTACTAACTCTATCCTACGCATCAAATCTCTTCTTAACTACCCCATTTGATGACGTAGTTCTCCATGTTATCCAATGACTGCGCTTTATCTAGGCTACTAACTCCCTCTTTTCCTATAATTATTAGCTTGACTTCATCCAATCACATCTCTTGTATCCTAAAAGTCGCTTAAACCCTCGCATTCATGCACCACACTTCTGCTATGGAACTCTGATTTCATCAATTTCGACTAAAGAAATGCCTTAACCAAAGTCCTTCTTCAACATCAAAAGCAAAAGGGAAACTCTCTTATATCCATACGTCACTTTAACCCGATAAGATACCCCACCGTTGTCGTTCAACTCTTGAATCCACAACATTTCTCTCCTAAATTGATGTTCCACATCAAATTTTCCACTTATTCCAAGTAATTCACCACAAAGAGAGAGTCTGCACGGCCTTTTTACCACCAAAGGACTCCCAACTTGACATCAAACTCACCCCTCCTTCACCGTTCTTCTCCTCAGATCCTCCGTATTCTGTGACTTAAGGCTTATCACTTATATTTTTCTCTCTCGCTCCACAACTTAGGCATACTTGAATGTAGTTTCCTCCATCAAATCCGTCTATCCATGCTTTTCTGAGTTATGAGCTACATCGCTACATGGCTGAGTAAGATGCATTCTATCTTGCTTCACTTTTTGTATTTGTACTTGTTTCTGATCAGGTTTAGCTTTCGTTCCCATATTTGTTCCCGTTTCTATCTCCGTTCCCATTATAGTTCCCGTTTCCATTTCTGTTTCTATCTCCATTCCCTTTCCTATTTCTATTTCCTTTCCCGTTCTCGTTTCCGTTCCCTTATCCATCTCTAGAATTTATCTCTGGAAACTTTGTCTCTGTTCCTGTTTCTGTCTCCGTTTCCATTTCTATTTCCGTCTCCGTTTTCGTTTCTGTTGCCGTTTCTATTTTCGTCTCCGTTTCTGTTACTGTTTCTGTTCCTGTTGCTATTCCAGTTTCTGCTCCCATCTCTGTTTTCGTACTCGTTCCCGGAGAAGCTTAACAGATTGAGTCCGCTCTTGCTGTACAGTTGTGTAGTCACGTTCTTGGTTACCTTGAATAGGTTCTACCCAAGATGGAGAACATAATCCAAGTCTGACATAAGTCTTACCACCCACCGACTACTTAATCCAACATTACTCCACTTACATCGGAAGCCACCGTCAAATCCAAGTTGGTCGTACTACCCGACTAACCTTGAACCTCTCATCTTTGTAGGAATTCTAACCTAGCGCATTCGTAGTCAACTACCCTTCAATGACTTAGTCCTTAATGTCCTTCTCCTCCTCCTAACTAGTCTGGATGACTTCGTTTCTCTATCTAGCAGGTTTAGCCCGTCATTACCTAGGCGATTAGGGTTAGCTATCTAGTAGATCTAATCTCGCTTGAGATTCTCTTTTCACTTATTTTTTGAAAAAATTTGGGCAGAGTCTCCCCTATTTTGACACTCCCCCAAAGCTATAAGTCCTGCATAGAAATTCCAAACAGTTCCAGAATATTTTATTCATTCACCATCCATATTTCGAAATACATTAGGGTCTAATATTTCTAAAGTTTAACAAAACACATAGTCACCACTAATCTACCAAGTCTAGTAGTTGCCTTAGCATTCATACACAAAATACATAGGCCTCCCATGGCTCATGGCTTACCCTTACCGATTACTCTACAAGAGGAAGGCCCGCTCTAGTCTTACCTTCTCTCCTTCGGACAAGATGGGTCACTACCGAGCTGCATGCCCATACCAAGTGCACCTGGGGCATCACTCTACTTGTCTCTCTGAGCAGTAGATTTCCTCGAATTGCTTCCACCATTCGATGGGTCATGAGGAACAGTGTTGGGCGGTATGTCTAAATTTCTTGCACCAGTAGCATCGCTCTGACCCCATCAAGCATGCGTCAAAATGAACCCTAACACACTGCGGGCATGGCTTCCTTTGTGGTGATCCGTCCGTAGTCTCTTTGGTGATATCATCTACATGGAGGCGCTTCTGATCCTCTTGTTGCTTGCCCTCCTCCAATGGTCTTTTGTTTCTCCCAGTACTCGATTTTCCTTCCTCATCAGGTAGTGATAGCGCGCCCTCCACAAACTTTTCGTTGAAAGTCCTAAATCCTTCCACCATAGTCACGAGGAGTCAGAACTGACTATCCATGTAATCCCACAACTGCTTCACTATCTCCTTTCTGTCCTCCATTTCCTTGTCCATGTTATCTCCTACCTCACTCCTCGCTTCCGTATTCATGTTATTTCCTAACAAAACATTTACAAAACTAAGACAAGGAAATCATGCATTAGTAAGATTTTGGGAATATACTTATAGTGATGAAGAATTTTCCACGTCAAGGCTTGTGTTGGCAAGCAAGCTACTTTTCTTAGTCTGACTTTTACAAAAATCGTTTTACTCAGTAAATGTACCAGAGCTCGTTTAAAATGCGGTAAAACAAAACAAGTGAGCTATTGATAGTTTTAAAAACGATCAGGGTAGTTTACAAAAATTGTTTTTAAAACTACTGCTCTGATACCAACTGTAATGACTTGATTTTTCGTAAATCCTATAAAATATGCTAAAATTTGAAATTTCTTTTGATAAAACAAAACACATAAGAGCACGACATAAATTGGACCGGTACTAACCTTTTGTTAAATCGTTACGAAATCATTGCGGAAGCATTATGAAAATCATTTATTTGAAACGTTGCGGAAGCGTAAATCATTAATAGAGAAATTTGATGAAAGAACTAAATAATTAAATACACTTAAGAGAAATGAAAATCGAAGAATTAAATACACTTTCATTACAACCGTGCCCTCTTCTCGCTCTAGCCTGGGCAGCTACAATCTCGCTCGTGCAAGTGCTTCATCTTTGCTCTGTTATCTATTTATTATCCGCTTATTATCTATTCATCGTTTGTACCTACACCTACACCATAAGTAAGGACGTGAGCATGAAGCCCAGTAAGGAAAAGGGTTAATACAAATGCTTATGACTCTCTTTAGTTTTTCTTGGAATGGGTACCGCCCCAAACCGATCTTATCTTATGTATTTTGTTTGTTACTCATACATCGAGAGGGAAATTGGGAGAATCCATGGCGGGAGAGTAGATCTTTGTCAGCTTCAGCCACCTAGGGTAAACAGTCTTACAGTCCCGACAAGGGAAAGGTAATGTTCTCTAATTCCTATCTACCTGATTGATTCATACTGACCTTCCCATCCCCCAAGTCCCTTCATTCTTCTTTAATGATATGTCCCAAGACTCAAAACAAACAAACAAGTGGAAATTTTAATTGGCCAATGCACAAATCGGACCACTAAAATTAAAATGCAGAGACCTCAACGTGTATATAGGTTTTGGACCTCAAATTTATAGGGCAAGTAGCTAACAATCTAAATAATATCACTTCCAAAAATCACGCCCAAAATTGTTATACACACAGAGTTATGAACAATTCAAGAAGCTGCTTGGAAATGGTTCTTTCAATAGTAAAAACTGTTTTGTAACTATCTCAATTAATGGATGAACAAATTGATCCAAAATAAACTTCAATCATCAATTAAATTTCCAATACTTCACATATGTCAAAAGTATGCTTATAACACAAAATTTCAATCCAAGAAGTTGCAAGAAACCAATGAAACAAGATGGAATCCAAAACTAGTCCAAAACCAACAAGGTTGTTCTGCTAGCCCTAATTCTGAACACTAGAATTTAAACCGATATAACTCCACTTGCATATGGGCATTAAAGCTCAAATTTACAGAATGAGTAGTAGACACATAATAGTAAATCACCAGTAAAATACAGCTTGAAAGGGCAATGTTCAAACAACGTTATGTTGGAGCAAAGCTGAAGCTCGGATTTGTGATTCTCGGAATATCTGGTTTTGCGCCTCTCAAGTAAAACGACCATAACTTTCAAAATACGAATCCAATTCACGTGATTCCACCCAACATTTCACAAGAACAAAAGTACCAATAATCTCAGAACAAGAATATAGTAGAAACTTTAGGAAAAAACGGACAGAATCGTGGCACCAAGTCGGTCCGTGTTCTCACACTCGGCAGAGAGAGGCGACTTGTTCGGATGTTTCAAAAAAACACCACTCCAACCTAGCTTTTTCCGTGGTCTTCTACCTCCACGCCACAAAGACAACCTCAAAGTGAATTTTCTAGAAGAGGTAGTATGAGTCTTCTCCTCCTAGGCCACTCAAGAACAAAGGAGAAGACATGTTGATGGAGGTGTAGCCGTGAAGCAAAACCAAGCCACCAATTTGCACTAGAAAGAACTCTCTATACAAAGAAGCAATTTTCTATTAAGGGTTTTCCAAATTGACCTCAACAATAAAAAACACAAAATAATTCCGAGGTTGGATTTTTGTCTCTGTAAATGGGCCGTTTGACATAGCCAACAAACCTCTAATATAACGCCAAATATCCCTTTAGAAAGCTATGGATGTCTGCTACAAATTGTATGAAGGACAAAATTTGATATGAAGTCTTCCCAAATGCCAAACATGCCCTTGAACACCCGGAAGTCAGATTCTAGGCGGAAAGGGAAGTCCACCATTTATTCTATGTTTAGCATGAGATCCATTAGTCCAAATGCATTAACTCCTTTTTGTGAAATTGATAAAAACTCTCCTCCAAGTTAGCTAGAGAAGAAACACCTATAAAATAAATAAAAAGGTTAGAAAACAAAGGAGCCCTTGGCTCAGGCTCAAGTGATGGGACTTTGGGGCACATCATTTAACTTCTTTTCCTCACTTAGGGCGTATGGGTACCACCCCAAGGTGGCACCCCTTAGTTGTTTCTATTAACGTGAATGCATGGGGACACTTCCAAAATAGCTAACACATACACGAACATAGCATCAAATATTCTATGATTAACAATAAAAGGACGGAATTCTAAACATATAAGGAAAACAAAGATATATCCATGTATTATATA
Source organism: Begonia loranthoides (assembly GCA_022433065.1). NCBI lineage: Eukaryota > Viridiplantae > Streptophyta > Magnoliopsida > Cucurbitales > Begoniaceae > Begonia > Begonia loranthoides. The sequence continues at coordinate 36,871,546 of CM039468.1, read as the reverse complement.
GAGCACTATAAGGGGAAACATATGAAACAATCTTAGAAGTCATTTACTGGAAATACTTCCACCACCAATCGCTAAAACATGCTAAACGGTGAGTTAAGATTTACTAGGCATACTTGTATAAACGCAACAAAGCTCAACTATGCTAGAAGAATAGTGGAAATCAATAGCATGCTTAGTTATTGACTACAAATAAATTGGCTGACAGTTTACATGCTATTAAAGGAAACGAAATTATACAACAACAACATAGAAAACAGAACGAGGGTGACAACATAGAGCAGTGAACAATCAGCTAAATAAGGTAACGAAAACATGCTTCTTAAGGCGGTAATAAACAACAGTAAATTGTCAAGACATAACAGCAAAATGTGCAGTTTAAACGATTACATACAACAGAAAAGTATGGAAAATAGAAAATCGAACATGCATTTTAACGTCTATGTACAACAATGAACGGTAGTTATAGCAAGGCAGTGAGACATGCTTCTTAAATAGTAATGAAACAGAAGCAAAGTATTAAAAACTAGAGCAATGAGGCATGCTTTTATCGACGAACATGATCGTAGAAACAACAACTAATAACACTTTTAGGTAACTAATAACGTAGCAGAAAAATAAATATTGATCATGCTTAAATCGACTAATAAAATAGCGGTGATGCACGACTATATAAAACTACGGATCATGCTTTTGAATGACTAAAAACAGTAGAAATTAATAACAAGTAAAATAGCGAATTATGCTTACGAATCCTGCTTTGAACGAATAAAATAACAGGAAGTGATATAAAAAATGGAACAACAGAAACATGCTTCTTAACAATATTAACATCAGTGCGAAACAACGAGACAAAACAATGATGACATGCTCTTTAATGACTAGAAAACTGCAGCATCATTATTGAATTAGAACAACGAGGGCCATGCTTATTAAATAATAGTAACAACAGTACGAGTCATGAAAACGGAACAATAATTCATGCTTTTTAATGATGACATAACAACAACGTAATAGTAATGGAAATGGAATGGTACGCCATGCTTCTTAACAGAAATAAACAACGGTACAACATCGAAAACAGGTAGTGATGCAAGCTCCCTAACGACTATAGCCAATAGTAAGTAATAACCAACATTACAGCGAAAGCATATTCTTTATTAACTAAAAATCCGCAGCAGTAACTATCGAATATGGACAACAAAAACATGAGCCCTAACCGATGATGATAGCATTAAGAATAGCAAAAACGAAACAACAACAGTCATGCTTTTCGAATGTCCGAAATAGTGAACACATGCTGAATAACTATACACACATGGAAGCTATTAAGTGGAAGATTACTCAGAGATTACTAATAAAACAAAATCACCATTATTAATAACAATAGGAATCCATTAGTCATTCATTCATATTTCTCATTCTTTTGAACATCTTCTCTTTGATTCATTCAAGCTCAACCTAGCACCTTTCACTACATTTCTACGAACATTTCTGAAGGAAGTAGTAAAAGGACGTTCTGAGAACATTAACAAGGAACATAGTAAAGAAATCCAAGCATTCAACAGAGCTAAAACACAACAGCCAGTAGAGTACCTAGAGGGAACGTGGAAGTTTAAGTCATTCACTAATGCACAGCAAGCAACTACGCAGCAAGACTTAAAGCAACTACAAGAACTACAAAAATCTCTACAACAAACAATCACTCACACACACTTCACTTGGGTGTAGGGCGTCCAAATGGCCAATGACTACCCCATTCCTTACCTCAATGACGAATCCCAATAGGGATAGCCCATGCCAGTCTTCATGGCAGCTCCAGCACACAGAGGTTTCAAACTTCGCTTATAGCACACCTTTAACCTCACTCACGTAGCACGCTTAACTTACTCTAACAGACCCACACTTCGCTCAACGCACACACTCTCGCAGGCAGAGCTCCCATGCAGGGGATGGGAGCTCACGTAGGGAAGGGCAACGCTGAACTCCCAAAATGACAGAGAAGAAGTGGTTATTAACTGGAGGGGGAGGGAACCATGTACACGTAGGGGACAGAGGGGAGGTCGGCTGGGCAAGGGGGTCGGTTCCATATGGACAGGGCTGGGATTTGCTGTCGGGGAGTCGCGTTTCTATTGGAAATGGGTCAATTTCTTCTTATTTTAAATCACTTCAGTCACAGATCTGGATTGATTCGGACGAGTATAGACATGATGGTCTCTTCCGCAGTGCTACAACTCACAGGCTAAATTGTGGCTTCGGACGAGAAATGGCGTTCGAACGTATCGTTCGTAGTCGTCTGAAAATGTCCACAAAATGGACAAGGCTACTACACGTCCGCAGCTTCCGGACTCGTCCGAAAGTCCCTAGAGTGGCACAGATTCGATGCGGATGCAGACGACACTTCTCGTCCCTTTAGTCGTCCCAAGCTTAAGGGTGACGTGGCTAAGCACTTGCGGACGACACTTCTCATCCTCAAGTCATCCGCATGCGTCCGAAAGTCCACATTTAGACACATTAGGATACATTGTCCCATCCACACTTTGTCCCAATCTACAAGGTAGCCATGTTATACACAGGCGGACAACATTCCTTCACCCGCACGTCATCCGTATGCATCCACAACTCCATAATTCCCACTTTTCTCATCCTTTCACACTTAACCCTTATCCCATAACATCTTCCCCATATTTACACGTCACAATTAATGCATAAAAATAAGAAATATAATATCCCCATACTCCCAACACTTGATTACATCACATATACGGGGAAAACCTTATCGAAAATTCTCCCACAACTTAACATTCTGAACGCGCCTTGGTAATACACCGATAATTATTCAACTTAAAAAGTCGTGGCGTTACATAATATGTCCAATGGAATAATACATTAACCAATGAAGTGTAATTTTTGCCCTATCCAATAGTTCAACTAATCAGGTTATTCCAACATTATACCCATTCCTATGTAGTAACCTTTCCATACAACTAGTATAGTACAAACAACCTCTTCAATTTAATCCAACACATCCTCTTATTTTACTGCAAAGGTACTAATATACAACAATAACCAAACTTACAATACATTAAGGACACATACACAACCATACTACAAGACTATTTACCAGAAAGGAGGACTTTCATCCATCAATTTTATCAACATAGAAACAGTGCTTATTTCTACAGGACAAGATAGAGAATATTTCCACAAAACCCATTTCTTCTTAATTCTATGATAGTGTTCGATTTATTGTGAAAAACATGTTTGTCGATAGAGCAATATAACAGAAGTAGTTAGACAACCTATGGATTATTTATTGATGCAGAGAGCAGATCAAGAAAAACACACAAAGCATGCAACTCATTTCTTTATCATCACCATACTATTAGAAATTTAATTCATTAAGGATTACCGACTCATTAAGAGGGATTCCTTAACATTTTCCTTAACCAGGAAAGGAAAGAATGGAGACATAACACCTAGAGAATAAACCAAGGAATCTAATAAACATGCAGAACTCATTTCTTCACGGACAATCATATTAGCAGGGAAGAATAATGCACTAACCATCTAAGTTTTTAATAAAGAAAACAATAGAGAAGCCATGGACAGAAGAACCATTAATGACAGAATCATACAAAGAATAGCAGAAGCAAGCTTTGTTTACTAGAAGAATCAAAACATGAACGACCTAGAAAGCTTAAACTCCACCTTTCCTCAATGTTCTTCTTTCATCCAAAAATCACAGAACCTTACTGCTTTCCCCCTCTGAGTTTTCTCACAATACACCAGAAGCATTTCACCTAGAATCTCACAAACTCACCTTAGTGTCCTTCACAAAACATAGTAGCACAACACCCTCCAATTTTCTCAAACTCTAGAACCCATCTGCCTCACTCTGTCCTTCTCTATTTCAGTAAAAACTCTCCACAACACACGTTCCTCTTCAATTTTAAGCCACGACTAACATTGTAACAACCCAATCCTAGATCTTTCCGTTAAACGATGTAATAAAAACTTGGAGGTAAAATTTGGCATGAAATATATATTTACATCGTCTCTATAGGCGTTAAGTTATGACTCTTAATTTTGTGAAAATCAATTCGGATAAAAACTTGGTCGATAACATAAAGAAAATTGATTTTTGGGCCATCAGGACGCATGCGGACGACCTTGCGGACGAGACATGTCGTCCGAAAATGCCTGGAATGTCGCCCAGGCCTTGGGGACGACTTGGGATGCAATTTGGCGTCCTAACCTTACTATGCTGAAGGGTTACGGACTCGAGCGCGGATAATGCAGATGAGAACAGGACGCCTCCGCATAGAATATGTTTAAGTTTGGGGACTTTAGGACGATTGCGGATGCCTGCGGATGAAGAGAGGACTCGTCCGAATTGAATTTGTTCAATTCTTGGACACATTTGGATGATGCATGTAGACAATGCAGACGAGGAAGAGCTCATTTGAATTGAATCTGTTCGATTTTAAACCTATGAGGAAGACATGTGCGGACGGTACCGACGAAAGTGGGGACGCCAACATTTGTCTGAGACCTCAGAAATTTCCTGCTAAAATTGGTCTTCCGGATGAATGTGGATACGAAGATTTTGTCCGTACCCATCCGAATCATCGTAGAACTGCGAAGACAGAGATTTAAATCAGAACAAAAATGATGCCCAGCCAATAAATCGCCACCTCTCAACATGAAATCGCACGCCTAGACCGACCAACAGTAATTTGCCATTGCCAACCCCTGCTAGACGTACGGGTGGTCTCCAAGTGAGTCTTCCTCCCGCCTATTTACTTCCAAGCTAATTCCTCCTGAGTATTTGGTTTTTCTCTAGTGGAGTGCTTGCGTGAAGGGTAGACCGACTGAGGAGGCTGCTATCTGAGTGAAGAGCTATCTTCAAAGGTAAGGGAATGGTGTAGTCTTGGCCAGTTGGAGGCCCTACACCCAAGTAATAAAGTGTGGGCATAGTAATTTCGGTTGTAGTAAGTTTTCTGTAATTTTCTTATTGCTTCATTCTTGTGGTTTTCCTCATGCCGTTCTCTTTCTAATGGATTTTCTCACGGTTTTATTTAGATGTTTTTCCCTTGTTGTTGATCCCTAGATACGTATACAAATATGCATCACTGTAGTTTCACTTTTCTTCTACGACTTAATGCTTGAGTTACAGTTTTGGAAGGATAAGTTGGAAGTGTTAAATCCTGAATGATGATGAAAGTAGCGGTAGAGAACCTTGAGCTAAGGACTTTATAATTCTGAAATGATACCCTGTGTAATGTTGCTCACTTGTAGGTTTTGTTTCTATGATTTGTTTTGGTTCAAAGCATAAAACCACTTTTAGTTGTTCATGATTCTCTCTCTGCGCTAACCAACTAATCTGTTGTTGATGCACATAGTTTCTATGTTAGTTCATTGATTTGCTCAGTCATTTTTGTCACTATGTTGTTAACCTTAAGAGCATATGTCCCCTATTCGTTCGATTCATCATTCACCGTTGTAGGAGCTGAGTAAACACATATTAAATGATATAAATTGTTACTGTTTTAGCTGATTTAAAAACATGCTTAAATAATGTAATATGCCACTGTTTTGGTTGATTAAAAACATATTTAGATATCATAAATTGCTACTGATCTAGTTGATTAAAAGCATGCTTAGATGTTGTAATTGCTACTGATTTCTTAGTCATCCCTGAGCATATTTTGATGTGTGTCCTGACATTGTCACTGTAGATTGTAGTTGTTGAGGAGTATGTCTCTTGCCATTTTACTTGTTATTAGCTACTATCGACCATGACCCCTAAGAAGCACGTATTGATTGCCCCATTCGTTATTTCGCGTTGTTGTTGTCTCTAATTCAAAAGCATGATTTCATCGTTCATTTGATTTATTATTTCCTGCCGTGTAGCCGAATAAAAGTATGTTTAATATTCCTTGCTACTATTTCATTTTAGTCATTAAAGAGCATACTTTCGCTGTTCATTTTGATGTTCCTCACTATTGTTATGTTCGATTAGGAGCATGAGTAGTTACTCGTGATTCCGCTGTTTTATTCCATATAACTTGCTGTACATTATCCATCAAAAGCATGCTTAGTTGTTTGCATTTCTGTTGTTATGTTCAATTAGAAGCAAGAGTAGTTGATCGTGATTCCCTTGTTTTATTCCATGTAAAAGCATGCTTAGTTGTTTGTATTGACTACTGCTATAGTAAGATAAGAGGCACCAGAAATGTTTTAAATTTTCTGTTGCTGTGGTTGATCAAAATGTATGTTAGACGATTTAATTTGCTGTGTTTAGTCGATAATAAGCATGTTTGGTCATCTTAAATCCTACATCTTTCGCTGTTGTTTTCGTTAGGTTAATCATGTTCGTTATTCTAACCTGACACTAGTTCATTACTTAATGTTGTGGTTACTTTCACTATACAAAAGCATGTTCCGTTCTTGTTATATTGGACGTTAATAGTGTTCTTAGTTTCCATCTAGTAGTTATGTGTCGTCGTTACTTTCGTTATATAAAGCATGTGCTATTATTCACTTTATTCATTGCTTACTTTGGACCTTTAAAGTGTTGTCATTTATGTCCATATATGTGTTATTAAATTTGTAAGTGCTAGGTTGTATTCACATTAATAGAAACCAAGTATGGGGTACCCTCTCGGGGTGGGACCCACATTCATGAGTGAGGAAAAACACTAAGAACAAGAATGATTCAGGATAGGCAGAATATGCCCATCACTGAAAGAAACCCTTCGGCAGGATACGCAGAAGGGAAGAAACCCTGAAGGCAGGATACGCTAGAAAAGGAGGAGCCTTGAAGGCGAGATACGCCGGAAAGGGGACGACTAGGGAGTTAGGGTAGATGGGTAATTCGGATATAGCCTGGCAGCTAGGATACACCCTCACCAAGTCGAGAGAGGGACTAGAATGCACACAGGAGATTAGAACCCGATCAAACTAGGCCATCTCAAATGACAACCTCCTACCAGCTCGAAGTACGAGTAAAGAACCAAGAATCAATGAACGTAATTGAAGTATTGGTTTGGGTGGCCCCCATACCAAACAGAAATTAAAGAGAGGCTTTTATAATTGTTTTCCCCCATTTCCTTACTGGGCGAAAGCTCACGTCCTTACTTGTGGTGTAGGTAACGAAATAATTCTCCTAGGCACAGAGGAAGCCATCCCTGTGGGGCCTATGGTAGACCCGGAGGAGACGCCAGCGGAGTAGTAGTATGACATCAAGGGAAGAGAAAGAAGTAAATTTTGTAAGGGCTAATGTCAAATTGATTTTGTGAACGTAAATTTTTCCATTATCACCCTTATTTGAATATTTACTCAAAATATTATGTAGACTTCTTTAGATAGCTCATCGGGTTTTAATTTAATGCCTTAAGAAATGTTTTTATTACGCTTCTGCAAAATTATTAATCATAGATTTTTTCTGATTTAAAAGACAGTTTTTGTAAGTTGGATTTTGGTTTACTCATGCTTCCGCAACATTTAAGAATAAATATTTATATTGCTTCCGCAAATCTCTAAATGGTAATGTTTCACTATTTGATTCTTAATGAAATGAGCTTTTGGTAATGATCGGATTTTAGCACTCTGATATTCTTTAAGCGAAGATTTCAAAAGAAAAATTTAACATCGAAACTTGTTTTTAGTAAAATCTTAGCGTATTTTTAAAGAAATTAAGAATTCGGGTCGTTAGAAACGTCCTATCAGTGTCCTTTGAAGGTGAAGAGCTAAAGAGAGGGACATTCCATCGTCCAGATGCATTAGACGATGATTCAATCCATCAACAGGCATCGATTTAATATTGATCATTTTCTCTTTGGGTGATTGACTGCTAGACACAATCATTGACCGCACCCATATTTGGCCACTTAGTGAATTACAAGTTGATCACGATCAACCTTAAATTCAATCTATCATCCGCCACCCATATTTCTTTTCCAAATATATATATTTTAAACAATACACGTACATACATATATATATATATATCCTCATTAATGTATCTATATATATATATATATATATATTAGTCCTTCTCCAAACATATATAAATATCTATATTCTTAATAAATCACTTTTTCCAAACTATTCATACCTAAATTTCCAAATTATCCAAGCTATCCTTAACTTATCCTTACATACATAAGGATATATTGTCCAAAATTCCTCCTTCACATTATTCTATCAAATATATCCATAGATGTAAACAACTATATTATTTTAAACTTTTCTATATCCAAATATATTTTCTCTTACTAATACCTTAAATAAAAGCTTTTATTTGTCACCTCCAATTTCACTGACTACACATCACTAATCTAATACTATTATCAAATGTCATTGAATAATTCTCCAATAACCTTAATCTTTCACCCCAAAGCCAAATAATCAAGGTATCATGGTTCACTTTATCCAAATAGTTTTCACTTGACTAATATCTTAATTATCCATTTTAGCTTCTAATACCCTAAGTTCATCACTTAAGCTATGCGTTTAGCTCTATGCCAATTCAGGACATTAGAGTGATACCCTATAAATAAGTTTAGTAAACGTAATATGTTGGGGTATGATTTGTACCAATTATTGAATGGAGATTTAAGATTTAGTATATGAGAATGAAGTAAATTATAGGTTGTTGTGGTGTGGTGAATAATTAATTGGGAATAGATTAAAGAGAATTAATTAAGTAAAAGGACTTATTGAATAAAAGAAAAATTTACATAAAATAAAAGAATAAAAGAAACCGAATGGGGAAACGACGACGTTTTGATGAATGGCGAAATCCTCGGGATCGGTCGACTGTGCATGTCCACCGGGATGTCGCAGGAGCTTCATGAATTGTAAAAAATTGGTTTTCCTTCATCGACCATTTTTGTTATTTCTCCTGACGATTTTCATGTGAATCTCTTGAGAAGATATGTCACTTTTCACGTGGCATGGACAAATTGGACCACCTCCTTTGATCTGGGTGATTTTCCCATCAACCTTGCCTCCCTCAGAAGTCTTTTATGCCTATATAGAAGTGGCAGACAATGGATGGCATTCTGGACTTCAGCTTGCTGAAAGCTTATGATGTTGGTTTCCTTATAGAGAGCCGATTCTATGGGGAAGGAGGTGCTTCCTTAGGGCCCTTGGGTGCACGCTGCTGTTGAGTGAAGGAGAAGATTCGGTTGTGGGAAATCTCCAAGTAAGAGATAGGGTGTAGTTGGCCAGTGGAGGGCATACATCACGAGACTTTGTTTGTTGTTTAACATTGTCTTGGATTACTTGTTGTGGAATGCTATTATGCTGCTAAACAATTTTAGTTAATGTTGATTATAACCGAATGAAAAACCGATTAATGTAGTATGATCTTTCAAGACTTGGCTGCTGATTAAATATTGCCTCTGCTACTTGCTAAGAAGAAATATTATGCGATTTGTTACTATTATTTTTCTGTGGGTTGATAAGTTGGGTAGTTTTGTCATGCTCGGTATGATATTGCTATGTGGTTTATCACTTACTGAGAAATGTTAGATCTCTACATTAATTCCATGTTTCCTTTATATATATATATATATATATATTGTGAACTAAATATGGCACGACATACATGCATCATGGATAGGGCTTATGAAATAGTTGACATGCATAACATGCATAATAAATATAAATAGGTGTGTGGGGGGTTTTGGAGATTTGGTGATGGTCCATGGGTGGTGACACCACTAATGGATGTATCTCCTCCCACATTGGGAGAGAGTGATGGTTAAACCACATGGACCATAGGATGTATCTTCTTTTCTTGTACCAGAAATCTCCAATGTTTGAAAGAAAAGAGATTGGTGACGGTATGTGGTGACACCCCTGATGGATGTATCTCCTTGTCGGAGTAACAGTTAAGCCCCATGACCATAAGATGTATCCTTTCTCTTGGGAATAATAGAAAAGATAGGTACTTTTCTGAGACATTGCATGAGCATGTGCATGAGCATTGCATTTCATCATATTTCTTGTTGAGCATTAGACTCATTGTTTTATCCCATGATGTAGGTATGTACGAGAAAAATGAGAAGAGATTAAGGATAGTTGAGGAAGGATTTGCCAGGGTGGATCTTGTGGTTGGTTAGGCTAATGGATGTAAAAGAAAAGGTTTGGGAAGATTTTGTAAATGTATTTTAATTGAAAAATGAGAGAAGTTATTTATCGTCTCTTAAAAATGCTTTGTTTTATTTATTTGGTTTTTTGTTGTGCCTTACAAAAAGGTTTTCAGAAAAGATTTCTATTTATAATTTCAAAGTAGTTTTAACAACAAAAAATGTTCCGCTGTATTTATAAAAGAAGATTTTAAAATTTTACACGTTTTCAAATGGAAGAAAAATTGGGGCGTTAACCGCCCCCCCCCCCCCCTCCCCCTATAATATCCCATTTTTCCTGTAACGAAATTTAGTAAGGATAATTGGAAAATTTATGGGATGTAATGGCATTATTGGAATAATTATTTAAGTGATGATTTTGGGGTATTGGGAACAAAGTGAGATATAATGGCGTTAGTGCAATTATCATACGCTGAAGGATTTGACAATAAATGGAAAACTAAGGGAAAATGGGAAAACGGGCATCCCATCCCTTGTAGTGGGACAGATGTCCTTTGTTGTGTGAGGTCGACAGATGCCCTTGGGAAAAGCAGACGTCGCTATGGAAAGACAGATGTGCGAACTGGGATGAAAACGGACGTCCTTTATAGCTGGACGAACATCCCTTATGAAAGGCGGGTGTTTAGTATGATGGTGGTGCGGTGTTGTTTGGTGAAATGGACATCCCTTGTGAAGATGGACGTGGCTATGTGAGTGAGACGACATCGTTTGGGGACGTCCCTTGTGAAGACAAACGTTGGTATATAAGTGAGACGTCGTCGTTTGGCACAAAATGGACGTCCCTTGTGAAGACGGACGTTGGTATGTAAGTGGGACGACATCGTTTGGAGTAAAGAATGGAAGTCGTTTGAGAGTTACAGACGTCCATCATTGAGAATCGGATGTCCCTCATTGAGGAACGAACGTTCCGTCATGGCAAAGAAGCTTACAAACATCTCTTTTGGAATGACGGACGTCTAAATAACGAAGGTACCAAACACACCTTGTTGTAGAACTGACGTCCCATACAGCGAAGAGGTTGACAGACGTTAGAGATGGAATAACAGAGCCAAATGTTTTACAAAAAACCTATATGAACTAGCGAATAATTTTGTCATTTAATCCATAAATGCCTCCACTCAGACAACAACCACACCTCACTCCCTACGACTCTTCAACCTTTTCCCTTAGGAGTGATGACCGCCATCCCCTATTTCTCCCTATGTCTTCTAGCTATTGATGATGGGTTCCCCTGCCTATAAGTCGATGGCTTACCAGGTAGGCATTCTGAGTCCTTCCTCCTATAACTGTGAGTGCTGCATTTTATTCAGTGTGTGAGGAATGTTCTGTGAGCTATGGAAAAGTTGAAGTGAGCTCCCATTTTTGGAAAATCTCCTGGGCGTATTGCTGTAGTCGTGAAGTGTGCAGCTGGGATCAACGTTCTGTTAAGGTAAGGATTATGATATATGTTGGCCAGTGGAGGCCCTACATCACGGGTTTGTTTGTGGTTTGTTATTGAACATTGACATTATATTGGTTTTCTAGTTTGAGTACTCGTTGTGAAATGTAACTTTCTGTTTCAGTCTTTTGTAAAATATTGCTATCGTTATATTTGTGGGGAAAAAACTGATATTGATCTGTGGATTGAAAAACATTGGTCACTTCAAAAAGTATACCATGTTTCGTTTTGATTACCAAATTTAGATTGAACAATGAGTTGTATTACCTTGTTAATGTAGGGCTTAATGGATGAAGAACAGGAGAAGCGGTAACGTTATCTTTCAGTAGAAATATCGTTCCGTTGAGTGTTGTTTTTTGGAAATTATAGGGTGATAAAGGATTGCTTGAAGTGTTATTTTGCCATGTTAAATAAACTGTGCTATTTTGAATTGCGAAGATTAAATCTTGCCCGTGGTAGTTGTTTTCCTATTCTGTAAAATGTTGGATAACGTGAATTGAATCTGTGAAAAGTTGGATAATACATAAATAAACCCATGGGTTAACCCTGTTAGGAAACACATGACTTATTTGACAATTTATTTGATAGCTAGTCTATATTACTCCTTTGCCATTATGCGGGTAATTCACATGTTAGTTCCTCTTTGATAATAGACTTTTAAATTGCTTTCCATGAATTGTTGATATTGTTGTGCTTCCCTTTATATTTTGTGAACTGTACATGACATTCATGCATCATACTAGGGCTTATGAAATTGTCAACATATTGCATGTCATGCATAATATATGTAAATAGGCGTGAGGAGGTTCTGAAGAATTGATGACGGTCCATCGGTGGTGACACCCCTAAAGGATGTATCTCCTCCCATGTAGGGAGCGGAGTGACGGTTAAGCCATATGGACTATAGGGTTCATCCATTCTCTTGCACGAAAATCTCCAACGTCTTTAACAAAAGAGTATGGTGACAACATGTCGATACACCCCTAATAGATGTATCTCCTCATCAGAGTAACAGTTAAGCGACACGACCATAAGATGTATCCCACTCTCAGCTTAATAGAAAAGATAAGGTACTTTTCTGTAATGCATCGCATGATCATGCATAACCATTGCCTTCCATTCTAGTTCTTACTAAGCATTAGACTCATTGTTTTCCCCGTGATATAGGTATGTGCACGAGAACAGATTTGGATTAGTTGATGAAAAATTTGCACGAGCGAAACTTTTGGCTGGTTGGGTTAAAAGAAGTTAAAGGGAAACAAATTGTAAAAGGTTTTGTAATTTAATTAATCTAGATTTTTAAATGTTTTAATAGTAAGTCTTCTGCTGTATTTTCTAAAAGATGATTATCGCTCTTAATAATGCAAAGCGTTTAATTCTAAACAAAAAGAATTTTATTACTTCCGCTAAAGATTATAAAAAGGTTTTAAGTAAAGAATTTAACGACCAGGTTTTATGAAAGAAAACTCTCTAAATGTTTTTATAAAAAGTAAAGTTTTAAATTTCATGATATTTTAAAGAAAATAAAACTCAGGTTGTTACACCCCCTTCCCTCCCCTCCCCTACCCTCTCCTCTATAGGCTTGCATTGGTCCGAAAGGAATGTTTCATCAACTATGAGTATATCTGTAACATCCCATTTCCGTTTACGCATTTTCATAAAAATTTTGAACATTTTAAAACCCATTGAAAATATAGTTAATGAAAAAATATCAGAGTACATTACGTGTTCATCTTTGGTTTCTGTGCTGGGCGTAGCTAACCGGTCCACAGAAACAGCTATTTCAGTCTCTTAAAGTTTCATTTTATTGTCTCATACTATTTCAGTCTTTTACTATTTATGTGTAATACCCCGATGCTAATATTTCCCGTGTACACGATGTAACCAAACTTTGGAGATAATTATATATTTTATTGCGTCTCTACAGGAGTAAAATTATGATGTGTATTCATGGGAAATTATTTCAGGATAAAAAGTTAGTAGGAAAAAAATGAAGGAAATGGAAATTTTGTTAAGCGAACGCCACGCGGACGAGAACTGGCGTCTGCATGAACACTTGGGGACAATGGTAGGACAAATTCTTGCGTCCTAAACTTAACCTGTCGCTCTGCGGACGAAGAGTGAACGATGCAGACGAGGATGTGATGCGTCCGCAATGAATCTGTCCAATTTCTGCAAACATTTGGATGCTCACAAACGAATGCAAACAAGGTGAGGCCTCGTCTGATTTGTCTCTGTCCAATCTATGGGCACATGCGGATGCTAAATGGCTTCTGAACCTCGGCTGCGGACGAGGATGGTGACGGCATTTCTCATTCGTGACCACAAATTTTCCTACAGAATTTTAGTCATGCGGACGAGATCTATTTGTCCGCATCCATTTAGAAGATTGCAGGTTTCTGACAGAAAATAACTTAAAATCGGAGGAAATCAACGAACGGCCAATAGGAACACGGCTATCAACACAGAATCACACTTCCAGGTCCCGACCAGTAGGGACTGTTCCCCTTCACCCTCCCTGCTGGACATATGAGTTGTGTCCCCCTTATCTTCGACCAGCTCTTCCCTCTACCCTACATTCTGTGTTCTCTTCTAGAGTGGAGTCCCTGCGTGAGGAGTGAGGCTAGGAGCAAGGAGAAACTTTCCATGGGCAAATTCCTTTAGTTAGGTAAGGATTGACTAAGTCTTGGCCAAGGGAGGCCCTACACCACAAGTAGAGTCATTGTGTTGTTTGCTTGATTTTTTTGTGTTTTCCTTGTTGATTTCTATGATTGTAACTCTAGATATTGATTGAGTTGGATAGTCTCTTGTTAGTTGTGCTTAGACTTGTGAAAGAAGAGAATGATAACTCTAAAGTGTTGACTATCTTACTATGCCTTGTTTATTCTTAGGGATTTCTAGTTCTTGAAGCTATGTTTGGTTTCCATTTTGGTTGTGAGGTTTACTTGATATTCCTAATCTATGTTGAACTGTCAACCTTTAGTAGTTAATACTTGGTTGTTTAAATTGTAGGGTTGTTATGTTCTAACTTTCATGTTCATTCCTATACGCAATAAACTCCTTGATAAACATGATTATATCATAGCATGAATTAGTTGTTAGTTTTCTATTTAATTTTGAGCATGTTCCATATTCATCTAGCTAATGTTGATGCTCCAATTTTGAGAGGCTAATACTTCGCATGATGTCGTTCATTCTTCGTATTTTCATTGTTGTGATTTCTGTCAAAATAGAACACGTATAGTTATTTTTATTCACTGTTGTATTCTATTGTGCCATGTCCAATTGTGAAATGTACAACACGTTTTACTTACTATTTTATATCATTAATTCTCCTGTCAAATCATGAAGCACATGATATGTTTTAAATTTTCGAAAACTCGCTGCTGTTTTGTATTCGTTTTCTGTTTATTCTAAGATATAGTAGTATGTTCTAAATTGTTGAAAGCTCGTTAGATATCACGCTATTATTTCCTGTTGGACTTCAAAGCATTTTAAAGCATTCTAAATTCGCTATAGTTGTCATTATATGTTGTTATCTGTTGGATAATCCAGCATGTATTGCATGTTTTACTTTAGCAAATATTTAGTATGCTTCATTGATTATTTGCTATTGGAAAACTGAGTATGTTGGCATGTTGTTATTCGCTGTTATATGTCTCGTCAAATTAATAAGCATGTATGTTCATTTTAATTCGCTGTTGTATTCTATATTTACTGTCAAATTAGGATGCACGTATGCTAGTTTTAATTCGTTGTTCCCTTTCGTTAATTATTGTCAACTTACAAAGCTTGATGCACGTTTTACTTGCCATTATAACTTGTTGTTCCTGTCATCCCGAAGCATGTTTTGTCGCTTTCTATATTTGATATTAGTTCTCTTGTTTCGCTGTTCGATTATAAAGTACATATGCATGTTCTATTTTGTGGTCAAATTATGAAGCATGTTAGCATGATTTATTCATTGTTAAATTCACTATTATATTCTATAATACTCTGTCGAATTCCCAGGTATGTTAGCCATTTTATTTGCTGTAGAATTGTTATTCTGAAATTTTGGTAGTATAGACTTGCGAATTCGTTGAATGGATGATATTGTTCATAGTTATATTTTTTATATTGCATTGACATGCATCATAATAATAGACATCATAGGAAATACTGCCAAAAGAGGGTTGGTATTCATGTGTGAGAAGAAAATGAAGAAAAAAAAGAAGGTAATGGAATTAGAGGTTGGAGATGTGGTTCGGATCTAACTGGTAGACTTGAAACCCCTTTTACCCTTCCCTATATAGGTTGTGTGAGCTTGTCTATCGTAAGGTGTTAGATGCCAAGTACCTGCCACTCTCTCTGCCAATAATCTCTAATCTCCTAACTCGATCCACGAGTTTATGTTATATGTAACTATGAGTAAGGAGCAGTTTGGGGCGGATCCCATTCCGACATAATGAGTTAGAGGCATTCACGTTGTACTCCTCAACTCCTTACTAAGCCCTTGGGCTTACAGTTTACTTGTTGGTGTTGGTGAGAGTTAAGAAATGATAATTCCTTGAGTGGAGGAGGAAGCATTCCCCGTGGAGGACTTGGGTTATCTGGCGAAGTAGACCTGAGAGGTTACGGCTCGTGATAAATAGAACTTTTTAATTTGGAATGTTTAACTTTTAATTTGAACAATGGATTGTAAAAATGTGGATTTCATAAGTTTAAATGTGTTTCCACTTCACTCTGATATAGTTTTATTCATAGCTAGATTATCGTATGTTTTGTTAAATAAAAAGAAAAATTTTTACACAGTAAATTTTCAAAGAAAAATGATTTATGAGTAAGAAGGGTCGTTACATTATGTGCCGGGCGTATCAAACCGGACCACACAAACATTGTTTATATGTCAGGCGTATCAAACTGGACCATACAAACATTTGTGTCAGGCGTAACAAACTCGACCATAGTCGTTTATCTTTGGTTTCTGTGCCAGGCATAACTAATTGGTCGACAAAAACAGCTATTTACATAGCTTATTGTTTCATTCTGTTGTCTCATATTGTTTAAGTCTTTTACTGTTTATGTGCCAAGCATATCAAGCCGGACCACACAAACATCTGTGCCAGGCGTATCAAACTGGTCCACAGTTATTTTCTTAGCTTGTTTTTGGTGCCAAACGTAGCTAACGGGACCACAGTTGTTTACGTATATTCTATTTTTGTGTACTTTATGATTCCATGTCTTAACGTCATCGTGCACGTACAATCATATCTAACGTGTTCCTTAATTGTATCCTCAAAATGTGATTTATTCGTAACTAAGGAACTGAACTTAAATCTAATAAATATGCAGGCAAACAACATATGTTTCCATATAATAATAACTTATGCATCCTGTAAACAAACATAAAACAAAACCCTAATTTCCAGTGATGGAGGTCATTTCGGACAAAGCACATGTAGTAGCACGTACCTGAAATCCTTAACTTTAATGGTGTAACAATTTAAGTTTCCTTAACAAAACCTATCCATTAACACATATAACTATTAATAATTAATTTCTAATAATAAAATCATCTAGCTTCAATTAACATGCCTCCTAATATGCCCATAATATTGAAAAACCTTATTTTCCAACAATCAGTTTATCCAATAATGACAACCCTTAATCTAATATTTACCTTCTAAAAAATTCAACATAATAAAACCTATTACCCTCACATTTAAACTTAACTAATATTTCCAATAATAATTTCAACCTTATCCTACAACTCACTTCAACAACTAATACTACATAATAATAACCGACTTCATGAATAACACCCTAATACATCAATACTTTCTCCAATAATAATTTACCAATTAATAAAGCCCATATCACCAAATAATAATCACTTAATCCAATATTTTATCACTTCGCCCATTGTTAACAAGTCTATTAAATTTCTAACTTTAGTATTATTTCCTAAATAATAAACGATTACCCATTTACTTTCCAAACAATATTCTTCATCGTCCAACAACAAAATACCTTAACCAAGTAATATGTTTAGAGTTTGTTAATTGAATTATTCATGTGAACAAAGAACCAAAAACTAATCTCCTTCACCCATCACTAAAATCTTCTCGGCCATGCTACTTCTCTTCCTCTCAAACTTCTTCTTTCATAAATTCAAGAAACCTTCACGAAATGTTGCATCTTCACGACTCCCTGTCACTGATTGTCTCTTTCCCACTCAACCCAATATTCACATAATATTTCTTCCTTCCTCACAATTCAGAGCCTCACATCGAGAAGCAGAACCTCACTTCACGTTCAAAATCGTCACGCCATTTTAACAGAGTAACTCTATGTTTTTCATCCTTTCTAAACACTATCCCTCCTGTCTCTATTTATAGACAATATCTAAAGTCTCTCTGCGTGAATATAGAAAGCCAAGGGACAAAGCTTATCAATGACCAGGAACCATTCATTGTCCTAATGTCCATAACGCTAAATCTTCCAACTTCAGATGATAGAACTTCATTCCTTTCAAGTTCCAGACGTTCCAAACATTTAGAAAACTCAGACAACGTTTCCTTTTGTTGTCTCATCAGTTAAAACTCTTTAGATTACTCCTATAAATTTTGGCAGATGATCACCCCAGCTGTTCTCTTCCAAGCCAAACAACTGCCACGTTCAATTGCTATTTTTTTTCCTTCAGGATTTACCCATTTTCACACCAGTCGATGATGCCGGTCGATATACACACTTTGTCGATCGACTGCCCCGATCGGCCACTGTTTCCAAGCAGCTCATTTTTGCATAAATCTCCAGATTACTTTCAACGTGACACCTATTAATATTTATACCCTATCTATAAATAGATATATACCCTTAATCAACCTTTATTCACTCTTTCCAAATTATCTAAACCTCATCATATACCAAATGTTTCACCATTCTTTCTTCACATTATCCTTCACTAAATCAAATATGTCCTAAAATATTATAAATCATATATCTTCCATCTTATAATATCCAATTGCGTCCAAGTATGTATTCTCTTACTATATCTACTGACTATCAATCAAATTGATATCATCCAACATAATTTCAAGTATCATCGCACAATTCTCCAATTAACTTCAATCTTTCTTATAATCTAACTATGAACATAACTGGGTATTATAATTCACTTATGCCAACTACGTTTCTCTTGACCAATATTTGTATTTTTCCAACTCTACTCCTAATATCCCCAAAGTTGTCACGTAAACTATGCCTTCAGCTCAATGAAGATTCGGGATATTACTCATCCACTACTATATTGCTATCTCATGTTTTGTACTTCAACATGTATGGATATCTTTCAATGAATTCTACCAACTTAGCATGTCTTTTATTGAGTTTCCCCTGGCTCTTAACATATTTGAGGGCTTGATGATTGGTGTGAATGATAAATTCCTTTGGAAGCAAGTAATGTTGCCAAACGTCTAATGGTCTTACCACTGCATAAAATTTTATCCTAAGTCGAATAGTTTAAGGAAGCCTCATTCAATTTCTCATTGAAATATGCAATTGATATTCCTTCTTGTATCATTGCAGCCCCTATTACCACTCCTGAAGCATCATATTTTACTTTAAAAATTTTGCTGAAATTGGGTAGAGCTAAAATTGGTGCGTTGCAAAGCTTCTCCTCGATCTTCTCAAAACTTGTTTGGCATTTAGCAGACCAATGGAAGTCCTTCCCATTCTTTGTACAATCTGTAATAGGAGTCATGGTGGTGCGAAAATTTATCATAAATCCAAGAAAATTCACCTTGTCTTGTAGAAAAGAATAGTTCTTGAGATTGCCATATAATTTGGCCTCTTAGTGTCTCAAATAATATTTTAAGATGATCCAAGTGTTGATTAAAAACAACACTATAGACCAAGGTGTCATCAAAATAAACTACCAAAACTTTTCCCAAGAAATCCTTCAAAACATGATGCATGAGTCTCATAAAGGTACTGGGAGCATTGGAAAGGCAGAAAGGCATTACTAATCATTCATAGAGTCTGTACTTTGTTTTGAAAGCCCTATTCCATTCATCTCCTTCCTTCATTCAAATTTGATGACAGCTACTTTTAAGATCAATTATGAAAAATAAGGATGCTCCGCTCAATTCACAAGCAAGTCTTCAAGTCTTGGAATGAGAAATCTATACTAGATAGTGATTTGGTTGATGACAAGGCTATCCACACACATCCTCATGGAGCCATCTTTTTTTGGTAGCAATAATGTAGGAACAACACCAAGACTAAGAGATTCTCGAATATACCTTTCTTCTAATAATTCCATGACTTGTCTATGTAATTTTTTGGCTTCTTCCATATTCATTCGATAAGAGGGTTTGTTATGAAGATTTTCCCCTGATAAGGGTAAATTTGGTGCTCAATGCCTCATAAGGGTGGTAACCCTTGAGGAAGTTCTTTGAAAAAAAAAATCTTAGAATGCATCAAGAAGAGATAATACTTTCTCTGGTAACACTTCAATCTTTTCAAATTTAGCCTAAAATAAGATTAGTACCATGGTTCTCATACTAGCTATTGCCTTATTTAACTCCTTCTAGGATGTGAATATGATCTTCTTTCCTTTCTTCTCCTTCATGGCTTGATAATCCAAAACAATTTGCTTCAGTGTAAGAGGGGCCAACTTGATAGCTTTTTCTCCCATCTTGAATGAATAGTAGTCGGTGAAACCATCATGCATGGCTTTTCCATCAAATTGCCATGGTCTTCCAGGTAGGGTGTGGATAGCATTCATCGGAACTATATCACAAACAATTTCATCTACATAGTTCCCAATAAAGAATGGAACCCTTACTTGCTTGGTAACTTTGACATCTTCCATGTCATTGAGCCAACTCAATTTGTAAGGAGTTGGATGCGGAGTTGTATCCAACCCGAGCTTGTTCACTAAGTCTTTGGCGGCAACATTCACACAACTACATGTCTAAGAAGGTTTAGGTCGACTCTGCGGTCGAGCAACTTGACCGAATAATGTGGCAAAATACAGTTTGAGTTTTGGTCGCGTTACGGTCGAGGGCGCAGACAAATATCTCTATTGAAATGCATTCCAAATTACATTTTGTGGTTTGGACGCAATACAGTCGAGGGTGCGGACGTGATGTGCGACCAAAAAAGTAGCAGGTTTTGAATTTGTCAAATTCATCAATTTTACGGTCAGGACACGGTCATGAGGTTCGACCGAAACACAAAACATAGGTGAAATTTGGAAAATCAGTCGTTGTGTGGTCGATTGTTGGACGACTCCTTCTACCGAAAATTTTATTTTTAATAGTAATATTGTTCCTGTTGTAGCCATTTGATTGTTTCTCCCAATATTTTTGTAACGACCCGATTTTTCTTTACCTTAAAAATGCGTAAAATTTAAAACTTTTATAAAATAATTGAATCCCTATTAAACCCTTCAATTGAAATCAAAATTCTTTTATTAAAAACCCGATCGTTAAAACATCTTGCTTAAAATTTCTATAGCGGAAGCATAGTTCGTTCATTTTGAAAAGACAATAATTAAATTATTACATTACATTTATCAAACTCTTTTCTCTTTTACTTTCCTTAGCCTAGCTAGCCACAAGTCCCGCCCGTGCAAATCCTTCTTCAACTGGTCCTTGATTTGTTCATCATTTTCTCGTGCGTGTACCTACACCATTAGCAAACTGTGAGCCAAAGGCCCAGTAAGAAATGAGATATACAGTATGATCATGTCTCTATTTAATTCTTTTGGAATGGGTTCTGCCCCAAACCAATCTTTTCTTTATATTTCATTCTTTCATTCATAATTCGCACGTCAGGCGGGAGATTGGAGTAACCTGTGTTGGACGTATAGTCTTGGTCGGCTTTTGGCCACCGAGGGTAGCTGGTCCCATTCCCAACAAGGGAGGAGACTTAGTCCAGACTACCTGATTAGATCCAAACTAGGGGTCCGTCCCCCAACTCCCCATTTCCTTTCCTTTCCTTTCATTCATTTCATTCATCCATTTACCTCACATAATGCAAAGGAGTACCACCCAGAGATGGCAGTTCTTACTTTTTCTATTATCATGATGCATGTCAATGAGAAACATTATCGTTATATATATCAATGAAAAGCTGTAATTGTAACGGTATAAAAGTATGAGACATAAAGCAATAATCACAACAATATAAAAGTATGAGATATGGAAGTCTACCAATATACTATATAAACATGCTTGTTAATTCAAAGGAAGTGATAACAACATATACATGCTTTGCGATTTAAAGGAAACAATAATATTATAGGCATGCTTGTAAATTTAAAGAAAATGATAACAACATAGACGTGCTTTGCTATTTCAATGAAACAATAACTGTATAGACATGCATGATAATTTAAAGGAAATAATAACATTATAGGCATGCTTAGCAATTCAAAGGAAGCAATAAATAGTATGCTAACGTCCTAATCATGCTTAGAGATTAGATTAATAACGTGCAAACAACATACACAGAATACGTAAAGCAACATAGTAGAAACGCAAACAAACAATTTAAGGAAAGACACTGCTAATGGTGTAGGGCCTCCACAGGCCAACGACTCTATCTCAATTTCTTTCCTCGAAGCTTTATCACATATTTGTACTTAATCTTTATCCTTCTTTTCCTTTTCAATACCTTCGTAATTAAAACATTCACAACTTATTAATTTCATTTCCTTTTCGTATTCTAAATTGTATAAAAATTCTAGGAACCTCTTTTTACACCCCAAAACGTAACATAACACTTAACAATTCTAACATTTTCATCTTAACAACTTCATCATTATCTACACCTTAAATCTTTATTCATCAATTGATAGCATTTCATAATCCAAATTAAATATCCCTTTGAATCGACAGAGCATGATCACACTTCATACCAACCACAGATTCATCCTTTAATCATGCATTACCATCATGACATAACTCTTCCATTCATTTCATTTCTTCATCTCATACATACGAAGAAGCAATAATTAAAACATATAATAGCTTTCTACATTTCCAAATTTAACCAACAGAGGCTTAATCCAACATAATAACAATTACATAAATCTATTTCTCCCAAAGCTACCCTTACAATCAACAAAGCAGTAACAATTAAGGCATTATCCACCAATACTAACGTCTAGAAAATCTACCACAACCATTATCAGAATATACAAAGGAGCAACATCTCAAGATTAACCAAACTTATCCCAAAACAATAATCAATATTAATGCTGGACTTAACACCTAAAAACAGAAGCCAACTGACCAAAACATCCAAGAGGAAATCCTCACCAACAGGCAGGACAGACCTGAGAGTAGCAACTAGGCTGTGAGCTGCAACTCCAAGCCACAACTTTGCCTCCCTCCTCACAGAAACTCTCGGACTCTACTTCTCTAGAGAGCATTCCTCCTTTATGTCACCATTTCACACCGAGAGCACCCTTCTCTCTGCCATTCCCTTCTCATCTCAGTTTTTCTCCTCAAGAGAGGCGTTCCTTATCCTGCCACGAACATGCCCTAACATCACCATTCTTCCACGCTTGTCCACTCATGTTTCACTGTCATTTCTATCAGAGTTGGATATATCGGTTCAGACTACACCGCTAACTAGACCCTAAGGCTTTCGACCGTTCAAATCCAGACCATGACTCCCTGCCATCCTGGTGCCTCATTCGTTCCTCCGTCATCGCCATTTCGTTGATGTCGAGCCATATCGGACCCCAGAAAATGGCAGACCATCACCGCTCCCCATGACCTGACGCCAAGCCATCGCTCCAACTCACAAAGCCAGATGCCCCGTAGAGGCCTAGTCGCTAGCCATTCGCTAGGACATCACCACTGATCTCGAGTCCTAGCCGAGCACCATCGTTGTCCCCTTCGCCCAGCTCTCTCTTCTCTCCCTCGTCTCTTTTTTCTCCTCTCGTCTGGTTCATCCCGAAATGGCCATGGGGCAATTTCTCCCCTTTCTCTTCTTTATCTCCAGAACCACAATCAAGCAGTGTGAACCTGTTCAGTAGAACCGGTTCAGCCATCCATTTCTCCCCTTAATCTTCTTTAATCTAGAAATTCAATTTATGTAATCCATCCCTATTATTTTTCTCACATTTTAATTCCAATCAATTTAATTATTTAATTTTCTCTACTTTAAAAAAAATCGAGCAACATAATTGTTTCTGGGCCAAGCCGAACCAAACCGGTTTGGTCCATTATTTCTCTCCTTCAGAAATGTGATTTTGGAAGAAGCAAGGCATCCACGCCTCGTCCACGTGGATCCGAAAAGTCCAATAATATGGACATATTTGAACTCTTCTCATCTGCCATTATTCGCGCTCATACAAAAATTCGGGGGATGACTCGAGATACATTTCAGATGCGACCCCCAGTTTGCTTGTCATCCGCGAGCGTCCAAAAACCCAAAATACACTCTTTTTCTTTCAAAATTTAGTTCTTTAATAACTCCATAACATTTTCCAACCTAAATAAGACATTAATCTACAATATATTGTCCTGCAATATAACAAATTAATTATTCTGAAATTAATTATGTCACATACAGGTAGAAATATTATCGGGGTATTACAATTTCCTTCCCCTCTCCCAATGCGATAATTAACCTTCCACGTGGCATAATCATAGTGGACCTCCTCCCTTGATATGGGTGCCTATCTATCAGCTTTGTCTTTTACATGGGGTTTGTTTTAGCTATAAACCTATGGCAGATTAAAGTATTCTTGTGTTTTATGGCAATGCGTGCTCTGAAAAGGCTGAGTGTTATGTGAAGATGTAGAAGTGAGAAATGTGAGTAGCGATAGAGAGAATGAGAGAAGGGGAGGTGGACTCACTAGAAGTGTTGTGTTTGCCATGAAGGATTGAGTTATGCTCTTCCAATAATAGAGTGAAAGCTTGTTGGGGTGTGGTCTTCAGTTCCCTCCTCTTGGGTCCTCTAGGTAAGTGATTATTGTAAAGCTATTTTAAGGATAAAGTTTTAGGATGAATGTTTTGTAATTTTGTTGGATGATTTCAAGGCTTTGGAGGTCTGAACAGTGTGAGATCGTGACAAAGGTGGAGTTCTCTGGTTGTTGGGAATAGAAGTTGCTTCCCTTGGATGCTCTTTGGGTATGAAGAATTCATTCTCTGCTATTTATGGATTTATAGCTTTATGGTCCTCTGGCTATGGTTGTTTGAGTATGAATATGTTGGATTTGGTTTTGTTGGTGGAAATGAGTTTGTTATGCTGCTGTGTTGTTGATTATTACCGAGAGTATGAATATATTGGATGTATGCTCCTTGTTCCTTTCGATTAATATTCTGTGATTGTTGGGCTGATACTCACGGTTGGATTTATGTGCCATCAGTTTTAGAAGTTGTTTTTGGTTACTTGTTACAAAGTGTTGATTGAGAATATTATTCTGGAGTTTGGCTACTATTGGATGAATTGGTTGGATAATGCTCTCGAGATTAAGTTCATCCTCTTGTTTGCTTATTGCTTGGTTGTGTGAAGTAAAAATGTTACGTATGTTGAATTGGAGGTTGGGTCTATATCCTGTGAAGGCTTGGGTATATTCGGCTAAATGGTTAATAATTTGTGAGCCCTGCTTGAGTGATATTATTGGTTCTGCTTTGGATCTCTGCTTTTGGACGTTGATTTATATCTGTATACCTTGCTGATTAGATGTAGTTCTGCATCCTTATGTGCTCTGGTTAATGATTGGTTGAACATGGTTATTGGGATGAGTTGTATTCCGTATATAGAGTTCATGGGTTCCTAGAACTGTTAAGTGAGTAGTTGAATTTAGATTATGAAATTCTATTAGGTAATGTATAAGGATTAAGGATA
Organism: Begonia loranthoides; assembly: GCA_022433065.1. Classification (NCBI taxonomy): domain Eukaryota; kingdom Viridiplantae; phylum Streptophyta; class Magnoliopsida; order Cucurbitales; family Begoniaceae; genus Begonia; species Begonia loranthoides. The sequence continues at coordinate 36,846,091 of CM039468.1, read as the reverse complement.
TGAAAGACGATGAGATTAATAAGCTGCGATTATTTATAATTGAATGTTTTTATATGTGATGGTACTAAAAAGGAAGGAAATGATAACGTTTAAGTGTTGAATGCTTTAAGCAATCGAGGTAAGTGATATGTGTGTGCTTTGGTCTTTGGGGCCCTACATCGCTAGAATAGGATATGCATGTTCTATTATTTACCTCTTTATTAGATATTGAGCATGTCTATACTTTTATGATCATAGTCACAGCTTTACGAGCATGTCTACAATTTTACTAGCATGTCTACAATTTTAATAAGCATATCTATCGCTTTAATAGTATGTCTACAGTTTTTATAGCATATTTATTGCTTTACAAGCATGTCTACTGTTTTATCAGAATGTCTACAGTTTTAATTAGCGTGCCTATCGTTTTATCAAGCATGTTCTATGAATTGTATGTTAGGTGTTTTGTTTGGTTGCCTTAATTATGTGATAGAGATTGTATGCATTCACGAGCATCATGCATCACGATTTTCAAAGATTATAAAAATGATTTTCATGTATGTTTTTAAAAAGATGGTTTAATGGATGCTCACACATACTAAGTGTACGATGTTCATGGAAGGCTGATCACCCAAAGTGGATGACCATCATTCGGGTTGTGGGAATATCTATTTTACCATAGAAAGCGAAATAGATGATAAACGAATGTTAAATGATAAAAGTAAAGTGGAGTAGAGAAAAGGCAACAGTTTGATGTGAGGCCGTTTAAGCCTTGGTGGGCACGGTCGCTAGTTGGGCTTTCAGATTATCCATTGCTGCTACCAAGCTTTCGGATTATGCCATTGCTGCTCATACCGGTTGCGAGACTAGCCAATGGCTAGAGAGCTTTCGGATTATCCATTTCTACTACTAGAGGTGTCAGTTTGGATGCATTGACGGGATCAGTCCATGGTTAGAGGACTTTCAGATTATCCATTACTACTATGCCGGGGGCATCGGGGTAGGGTGCATTAGAGTAAAAGACAGAAACGTAAAAGAGAAAATATAAAGGCAAAACAGAAAAAGAAACTGCATATAGATTTTAAAGTGGCACATCATGTGCATCTAGTATTTCATTTCTATCACTTACTGAGGGTTAGGCTCATTAGTTTATGTCTTGCGATGTAGGTACAAGCACAGGAAAACGATGAACAGATTAAGGAGCAGTTGATGAAAGATTTGCATGGGCAGGTCTTGTCGCTAGCTATGCTAATGGATTAAAGAGAAAAGAGTTTTTAAATATAAAGTAATAGTTTATTTATTACTTTTCAAATGAACTATTTATGTTTCCGCTATAATTTAAGGAAAAGGATTTTATAATTAAAGTCTTCTGCTGTTCATACAGATTTAAGTAACAAGTTTAAGTAAATGATTTTTAATGATCAAGTTTTAAAAAAAGAACTATGATTACAATTAAAAAGGTTTTAAAGAGAGAAAAATGGTTTTGTAAAGTATTTAAATTGTAAAAGGTTGTATTATATATTCTTCCGCTGCGTGTTTTATAAAGTGTTTTAAGAAAAGGATTTTAGATATTGTCTTTAAAGTCTTCCGTTGTTTGACAAAACAAAGATATTTTCAAAATTTTTAAATTTTACACGTTTTAAAAGGTAAGAAAAACTAAGTCGTTACACTCCTCGCTTATGACCTAGTGATAGGTCCATGTGGCACATCAAGAAATCTCCACAATTTCAAACAAGGGTATTTAACTCCGACCTAGGAAAATGCGAGCTTCTTTAGCAGAATGTGTAACACCCCAATTTCCTGTAGCAGAATTAAGTAAGGATAATAGAGAAATCAATTGGGTCTAATGAGATTATTTGAATAATTATTGAAGATTTAATTGATGGAAATTTATTAGGAAACAAAATTGAAGAATTTAAGGTGGAACCGTAATTATGGTCAATCGATATTTTGAGTAAGTTAGGAATTGAAATGGGGTCGATTAATATACAATATGTAATTTGACACGTAAATATATATATTTAATATTAATTAAAGGAAAGTGAAGAACTATAAAATTAAAAGAAGAAATTAATTAGAAGAAATTAATGGATTTAAAATAAAGGAAGGAATTAATTGATGGAAGGAGAAATTATAAATAAAGGAAGGAAGTGGGTGGACCGAACCACCGGTTTGGTTTGGTTTGTTGCTGAAGTGAAGAAAATAGGCGAAGAAGAAAGAAATGACCTAGCCATTTGTTGACAACAGAAACAGAGAGGGAGAGCGAGATTTCAGAGTGAGAGACGAAGGCTCGGGCTAGGATGGGGAGGGAAGATGTGCGACGAATGGACAGTTATCTGTTGGGCTGCGGGCGTCGACGCAAGGAGAAGGAGCAATGGGTTGCAGAGCTAGGGCTCAAAGTGGCGACTCCTGCGGGAACGATCAGTCAAAGTTTCAATTGGTTGAATGTCGCAGCGCCTAACCACGACGAGTGGATTGGCAAGGCTGGGGACTGGGTTTTGGATGGCAGGGTCAATGTTTCTCCAATGGCTGTGCGAGGTATGTCCCCTGTGTGTGTTATGGCTTCTTGGCATTCCATGGTCGAGCATTACTATCTTGGACGGAGTTTGGTTTGGGATATATATATTCCTTTTCCATTCTGTTTTCTGTTGTGGAATTGATGCTTCGTGGTGGGGTGGTTCTGCAAGTGGAATTACCTTGAAATCAGCAGTGGCGAATAAGCAGTGGGAGGGGTTGAGTCCATTTGCCTGTGTGAAACCCATGGGTTCTTCATGGGTTTCGGTTCAACTTGGTTTGCTCAACCCATGGAGAAATGTGGATCCCGATGGTTTATCTTCTGTAAATTTTCCACGTGGGTGTTAGGTAAGATGAATCGGGTTATGTGATGCATATTTGGGAAGACTCTCTTAATGAAATAGACAGAAAGGAAAAGTGAGGCAGAAGAAAGAGAGCTCTCGAGAGGTCAGAAGCTGCGAAGACAAAAAGAGAAGCAGAAGAAAGGAAGAAGGCCAAGAGAAGTGTTCTGTGATTAAAACTTTGGAGAGGTTGAGACAGTGAAGAAAATAAATAGAGAGAGTGAGATTCTGGAGGCCGAGACAGAGAATGAAGTGGAGTGCTCTTGGGTGTTCTCCTTTGGATGCTCTCTTGGAGAAAAACCGAGAAAGTGTGAAGGGGTTGGATGGGGTTCCCTACTGTTGTTAGATGTTCTTCCAGGTAGGAATTCCCTTCACTTCTGCATTGATTTTATGGATTATATGCTGATGAATGATGAAGATTAATAATGATGTATATTATTTCCTTGTTATGGTTTGGATTTAGTTTGGTTGGATATTATTCTGCAATTTAATTACTGATTAGATTACTGGATAAAAGTAGATTGATTACTGCCTTTGTTGGATGGTCTATGTGGCTTTTGATTTAAGGATTTATGTTGCTCTCGTTTGTGTTGTGGGATATTAATGGGGTTGTTTTCTATTCTGTTATTTAGTTAAGTGGATTAAGTTGTAATTGCATTATCAAATTCTATTATGTGATGAATAAGGATTTAGGGATTTAATTATGTAAAAGGTAGATAATGGAAATGAAGGTATGAATGTTCGTGGGCTTTTGGTTTCCGGTTAATTGCTTCCTTTTGGGAGTGTTCGGTGAGAGAAGAGAAAAGCAGGGGAGGTTCAAAAAGAAGAAAGGAGAAGTAGAAGGCAAAAGCTGAAAGGTGGAGCTACCTTCTTCCTCTGGTGTTCTCCCAGATGATGATGTTCTCCGTTTCTTTTTATATAGCTTTTATGGAAACCCGAGAATGGTTAAAGAAATGAAGCTAATGATTAAATGTTATTGGTTTTGAAGGTGCCAATGGAAGAATGATAATGTTAGGTGCTGAGACATGCGGTGGGCACAAGGTAAGGTGATAATTAATGAATATATGCTAATGATTTTAAAGGTACTAAGGAGAAGAGGAAAGTGCTAAATTCCCTAAAGCCGATAGGTAAGTGATACACATGTGCTTTTGTCTTTGGGGTCCTACATCGCAAGAGTTAAGATATGTATGTTGATTGTTTACCATTTTAATAGAATAGTATGTTGATATTGTATGTGTGTAGGTCTTTGGGGCCCTATATGGCAAGAGTTAGAATATGCATGTTGGTTGTTTATCGCTTTATTAGAATAGTAAGATATTGAGCATGTCTACTACTTTACCAGCATGTCTATTATTTTATTAGCATGTCTATTATTTTACCAACACATCTAATGCTTTATTAGCATGTCTACTGCTTCATTACGATAGCTAGATATTTAGCACGTTTCCCAAATTATACTGCTGCTTGCTGGGTGTTTATTAGAATTAAGTTCTTTTAATGCGATGTTTAATAGGTGAGCATGTTTAAAAGTTATAGTAGTGATATGATAGACATTGTATGCATTCATAAGCATCAGGGCTTTCAAAACTATACGAAAAGGAATTTTCATGTATGGTTTGAAAAGGAAACGTAACAGAACTAAATGAAAATGAATACATAAAGAATAAGATAAGAGTAATTGAAAAAGGAAATGGAAATGAAAAATGGTAAAATGGATGCTCATACATACTAGTGAAAGGTATTCTTGAGGACTAATCACTCGAAAAGGACAACCATATTTGAGCTGTAAGAATATCCATTGTATAATTAAACGTAAATAGGTGTGTGGGCGGTTTGGGAGGATAGGTAACGGTTATTGGTTGTGACACCCCAAATGGATGTATCTCCTCCCACATAAGAACAGAGTGATAGTTAAGCCACAAGAAACAAATGATGTATCCTAACTCCTGTACTAGAAATCCCCACCGCTCGAACTACAGAGATTGGTGACAATCATGGTTATACCAGATAATGTATCTCCTTGTCGGAGTCATGGTCAAGCTGTGAACCAGATGATATCCTTTCTTTGGTAAATAATAAAAAGGATAGGCTCCTTTCCAGTAACGAAAACTGAAAAGAAAACAAAACAGATAATGGTAAATGAAAACATAAATAGAAACACAGTTAAAGGTAAAGATGATGGTTTTTGTGGACTAGTAAGTAAAACTCGGCACAGAAACACAACAAAATGTGGAGATAGATGCATTACCAGGATTGATCCACGGCTGCTACGCCGGATGGGGGGGGGGGGGGGGGTGGGTCAGGGTCGGATGCATAAGAGTAAAAGACAGAAACATAAAAGAGAAATGAAAATTGAAACTGCATATGAGTTTTAAAAGCAACATGACATGTGCATCTTTGTAGTTTATTTTATATCAGTTACTGAGTGTTAGGCTCATTAGATTATGTCTTGTGATGTAGGTACCACAGAAGAATAGGTCAAGAAGCAGTTGATGAAAGATATGCATGAGCGATATGCTAGGCTAAAGGTTTTTAAAGAGAGAAAAATAGTTTTGTAAAGTATTTGAATTGTAAAAGGTTGTATTATACATTCTTCCACTGTGTTTTATAAAGTGTTTTAAGAAAATGACTCAGATATTTTCATTAAAGTCTTCTGCTGTTTTATAAGAGAAAGATGATTTAAAAAGTTTCGAATTTTACACGTTTTTCAAAGGAAAGAAGTTATAGTTTGTTATAGAATTGACGGTCTCTAGCCATGGAAATTTTGGCATAGCAAATGACCTCTAAATTTACCAAAAGACCCCATTCTAGAAAACGTGAGAATAAGGTGATAATTATACCAAAATACCCAACATCCTATGACCCACAACCATCAGGTCAAATCGGCTGATAACCTAAGGGATCATCCTGAAATATCTCCTCCATGACTGGTATATTATAATCATCACGAATGTCACCTACCTCATGGGGAAAATAATTAGCATAACACCCATCAAGGATCATAATGGAATGCAATGCATGGTCATACAATGTATTACAGAAAAGAACCGTATCTTTTCTATTAAGCCAAGAGTCAGGATACGTCCTATGGTCATGTAGCTATCCGTCACTCCTACATGGAGATACATCCTATGGCATCACTACCATGACCGTCACTGCACTCTTTTGTTGAAGACGTTGGAGGTTTCAGTACAAGAGAAAAGGACACATCCTATGGTTCACTTGGTTAACCGTCACTCCAATGGGGAGATACCTCCCATGGTGTCCTCACCGATGGACCATCACCCTTCTCCTGAACCCCCACAAGTATATTTATATAAATTATGCATGACATGCAATATGTTGGCAACTTCGTAAGCCCTAGGTATGATGCGTGAAAGCCACGTACAATTCTCAACATATATATACAGTAAGCACAACATCTAGCAACGAATTATAGGGAGCAATTAAAATTTATAAAACTAACATATATAATTTATCCACTAGTTATTGAATTAGTTACGTGCTTCTTAACATGGGTTAACTTATGTGTTTTGGTGGAGAAAACAACCCAAATCCTACTACTATGAACAAGGAGGCGACTTTTGAATTTCTGAGGGGCTCAAACAATAATGGGCTTGCTATGCATTGTCCAATAATCTACAGATTCAAATTCACTCTAAATCCAGAAAATTATAGGTTCACTTCATGAGTTATGGGTTCAGTTCATGATAATTCCAACCATGAACAAAATCAGTTTATAATGCCCAAAGAATGAGATATTTAAACATAAATCAGATACAGAATTCCATTTCCAAAAGTGGTTCAATATCAGTAGTATAATCCCATCATTCTATCTATCAACTCATTCTTTCATGCTTAAAGCAATTCAACACTACTACAATGGTTTATGCCACCAAAGCATTTCACAATGAATAACCCAACGAATGTCCAATATCATCAAACTGAAAATTTGCATTTCACAGTGTAGACTAGAATAGTTCAGAATTCAATTTCAAAGAACAGATAACCCATGATGTAGGGCCTCCTTAGGCCAACTACATCCCAATCCTTACCTCTTGAAGAAGATCTATTTAGCAATTTCCTAAGTTGCAGCAAATTTCAGAGCAATACTCGGGGGAAACCAAACGGAGACACCCCACATTCTCACAACTCACAAAATAATCCCACACTTAGAACAACAAATTATCACAACTCATATCAGTACTCACACATTTGCAGCTCACCCCAGACAACCAAAGATATCTCCCAGGCCAGCAACTTATAGACAAAGATGGGAGAAAGAGCAGGGAAGATAAACCCACATGAAGTCTACAACAACTGCACTGAAGGGACAATCACCCTATTCTATGGAGTGTGGTCCATTAGTATAGGACCACGTGGATGGCTCCTATCATCTCGGGCGAGGGATCCACGTCACAGGTGAGAAAATCAAAGGAGAAAAATGAAATGAGAGAGAGAGTGTGTCAGATAGAAATGGGTTTCTCGATTTAAATTGACTTTTCGGATAAGGGAAAGCATCCTTGCCTCGTCTGCGTTCATCTGAAATCCCCAAATTCCCAGACAAAGTTGCATTTTTGTGCCAAGGAAGGTATCCTCATCTTTGTCCGCGTGCGTCCAAAACTGTCCATTATTGGATAGATTCAAACTCTCAACGTCCGCTATCGTCCGCACTCATCTGACCTCGTCCAAAATCTCTGAAGGACAAATTTGGATGTGGAGCCTCGTCCTGCATCATCCCAAAATGCTGAGGAAGATATGCAACACATTTTTGGATGTAACCTCTAGTCCTCATGTCGTCCACGTGCATCCGAATTCTCAAATTATACATTTTTCATCAAATTTTATACTTGAATTATTTCACAATATCTATCCCATATTTTCATGGCATAAATTAATGAATAATGTCACACGACATGATATATTAATTATCTAAAATTAATTACATCGACAAAACAGGGATATATTTTTGGGGTATTACATTCTACCCACCTTACAAATATTTTGTTCCCAAAATTTAGCTAAGTAAATAGTTCTGGATATTTGGCTTCCATGTCTTCCCTTCTTTCCTGTGTGGCTTCTTCTTCATCGATCTGGTTCTGCCACAACACCTTGATGAGTGGGACTTCCTTATTCCATAGCTTCTTTATTCCAGAGTCTAAAATTTTAATCAATTTCCTTGTAACTCAAGTCTGGGTGTCCACTGATCTGCTCCTGAGGCTTCATCTTGATGGCACACCGAGATATTTCTTTAACATTGATTATGAAATATGTTATGCACTCTTGCCATGACATCCGGTAAACGTAAACGATAAGCAACCCTGCCAATTCTTCCAATGATCTCAAAAGGGCCAATACATCGTGGATTGAGTTTTCCTTTGTGCCCAAACCGCATAACACCCGTGAATGGTTATAATTTTAGAAAGACACAATCTCAAACATCAAATTACAAGTCTCGATGATGATTATCAACGTAGCTCTTTTGGTGACTTTGAGTAGCCATCATTCGTTGTTGGATGATGGCCATAGATTCGGTCGCCTGCTATATCATATCAGGCCCATAATACTCAGCTTCACCAACTTCACTCCAGTAAAGAGGGGATCTACATTTCCTGTCGTATAGCGCTTCATAGGGTGCCATCCAATGGTCACCTAGAAACTATTATTATAGGCGAATTCAACTAACGATAGTATCTTTCTCCATCCGATTTGAAATTAAAGAACACATGCATGTAAAATATCTTCCAATACCTTGATCGTCCTCTCACTTTGGCCATCACTCTGCGGATGGAAGGTAGTACTAAACTTCAACTCGGTACCCATGGCCCTATTTAAGCTCTTCGAAAACATTAACGTAAATCGTGGATCCCGGTCAGATACAATGGTGATTGGAACCCCATGCAGTCACACGATTTCCCTAACATATAATTATGCGAACTGGTTCATCTTGTATGTCATTTGTACTGGTAAGAAATGAACAACCTTCGTCAGCTTGTCAATAATCACCCGTATTGTTTCATGACCCTTCGCTGTGTTTGGCAATCTAGTAACAAAATCCATAGAAATGTGCTCCCATTTCCATTCAGGTATAGGCTTTGGTTGGAGCATTCCACCTAGTCGTTGATGCTCAACCTTCACTTGTTGACATACTTGGCAATGAGTAACAAAGTAGGAAATGTTGAACTTCATTCTCGGCTAGTAATAATGTATTCTAAGATCTCTATACACCTTATTACACCCGGGGTGGATGGAAAAACTAGAAGAATGTGTTTATTTCATTATCGTTATTTGCAAAAGTGAGTCGGTTACGTACAACCTGTCCTTATATTTCATAGTCTCATTTGCGGGTAAAAAGTAGCCTTGAAACTCAGGGAGAGTTGGGTTGAGCTTGAAATCTTCACAGTGGGCATCCTTTTGTTGAGCTTCCTTAATTCTTTCCAGTATCGAAGACTTAAGTGTCAAAGCTGATAAAACATATGCAAACTGTTCAAGAACTAACTACACATCTAATTCTCGCACATCCTTCTACAATCTTGCCAACATCTCCTTTGATGTTATGCTCATCAAGGCAACTTTTCTGCCCAAGGCGTCAACCACTATGTTTGCCTTCCCAGGATGGTATTTAATTTCACAATCATAGTCTTTAACAAATTCAAGCCAACATTACTGCCTCTTGTTTAGCTCTTTCTGTGTAAAGATACACTTCAAACTTTTATGGTCTGTAAAGATCTCACACCGTTGCCCATAAAGATAGTGTCTCTAGATTTTCAGTGTAAAAACCATAGCAACGAGCTCGAGATCATGAGTAGGGTAATTAGTTTCATGTGGTTTAAGTTGTCTCGATGCATAAGCAATCACCTTTCCATTCTGCATCAAAACATCACCGAGTCCATACTTGGATGCGTCACAATATATACAGAAATTACCCTCATCTACAGGCAGGGTAAACACAGGTGCTGATGTCAACCGACGCTTCAAGTCCTGAAATCTCTCTTCACATTCATCGGACGACCAGAATCTCACATTCTTCTAGGTCGAATTGGTGAGAGGCATAGCAATTTTTGAAAATCCACAGATGAATTGTTTGTAATAACAAGCCAAACTGAGAAAACTCCTAACATCACTCACGCTTCTCGGTTGTATCCACTCAACAATTGCTTGAATCTTCGCCGGGTCCACAGAAATACAATATTTAGAGATAACGTGGCTAAGGAAATTGACTTCCTTCAACCAGAATTCACACTTAAAAGAGTTTGCATAGAGTTGATGTTGCTTCAGAATAGATAGGGCGATTCTTAAGTGTTCAGTGTGTTCTTTTTCTGACTGGGAATATACAAGAATATCGTCGATGAAGACTACAATGAATTTTTCTAGATAGTCCTTGAATATCTAATTCATCAAATCCATGAAATTCGTAGGGGCATTTGTTAGCCCAAAAGACATCACTAGAAATTCATAGTGCCCATATCTGGTAAGAAATGCCATTTTGGGTACATCTTTCCACTTAACTCTTAACTGATAATACCTCAAGCGGAGGTCAATTTTTTAGAATATACAAGTAGCATGTAACTGATCAAATAGATTGTCAATTCGAGGCAAAGGGTATCTGTTTTTAATAGTCACTTTGTTTAGCTCTCTATAGTCCACACACATCCGTAATGATCTATCTTTCTTTCTTACGAATAAGACCGGAGCTCCCTAGGGTGAGAAACTCGGACAAATGAACCCTTTATTAATCAATTCCTCATGCTAAGCTTTTAATTCACGCAATTCAGTGGGTACCATCTGGTACGGATTCCTTGAAATTGGTTCTGTGCCAGGATGCAAGTCTATAACAAATTCAATTTCCATTGTAGGAGGCAATCCAAGAAGATCATCCAGGAAAACTTTTAGAAAGTCACGAACCACCATTACATTTTCAACCTTGGTCTCTGACTTGACCGTGGTATTCATAATATTCACGAGGAATCCCTCACATCCGTGTTTCATTGGTTGATCTGCCTTAAGCACAAAAATAACTACCAATTTACCCTTCTCCTTAATTCCTCAAAAGACGTGTTGCTCACCACTGAGAGGATGGAAATGGACCTCTCACCTTGCATAGTTAATGAATGCTTGGTTCAGGGTCAAGCAATCCGTGCCAAGAATAATATCAAATCCTTTTATGTTCATAACCATCAGATTAGCATGAAATTCCTTATTGTTTATTTGAACTGCATAATCTTCGAAAATACCATTAGCAGCCAAATATTCACCGAAAGGTATGAGTACCCTATATTCGTTCTTTGGGATGCCAAGGGAACAATTCGCCTTTGCGAAAAATTGGGTCGAGATAAAAGAGTGAGTGGCCCTAGTATCAAATAAAGTATAAGCGGCCACGTTGTTAATATAAGCATAAAATTTCTACGGTTACGGGGACCAGTTTTAATATCATATAAGGCCATGTGAATAGTGGCTTTATAAAAATTGTGCACTTGATATAACTGCCGGTAGTTCCTCCTACTCGTTATTCCCATATAGCGAGAAAACACGTGGGGAAACCCCACTCGATCATCCTGCCAAGGATGGATAGTGCCGCACCATGTAACCGGGCTTTCCGTACCAGAAGCATCCCCCTAAACCGACTCTACATGGTCTAAGGTAACTCTTTCGACATACAAGGCATGGGTTGGGTGCAGCGACAGTTGCTTCAATTACAAGGTGCTTGTCAGACCCTTGTTGTATGTCGCTTCAAGGTGGCCTTCTTACTCCACGGTTTGTTGGTGGAGCCCCACGCTGCTGAAAGATTTGGTTGTTTCGCCCAACTAGTTGACTAAATTCTCGTTGTTGTGTAGCAATAGTTTCAACGTCTTCAGCATCCAATGCCCTGGCCACAATTTGTGCATAGGGAACACCCCAGATGCCAGCTAGTCTGACTCCTCTCAAAATCTCCATCTTCAGTCCTAGCAAGAAAGGTTGAACTTTGTGCCCATTTTCATTTACTAAGTGCGGAGCAAACCTCGATAATGCCTCAAACCTATAGATGTACTCTGGTACAGTTCCCTATTTGATGTAGCCTCATAAATTCCATCAACTTCTGATTCTAGACTGTAAAGTTGAAATATTTCTCAATAAACAATTCCATGAAATCCTCCCATGTGAAAGTCTGGATGTCCAGTGTTGTTTTGACAGAATCCCACCAGAATTGTGCATCGTTGGTCAGAAGGTAAGTGGCACACTTCACCTTTTTAGTTTCTATTATTTCGGAATATTCAAATATCTTCTCAAGAGAGCATATCCATTCCTCATCTCTAGTAATATCCAAAAATGTTGTCATCAAAGTTAGGGGGCTTAAGTCGCTGGAACCTCTCCCAGCTGGCCTTCGTAGGCACCACAACAGCCTGGTGGTTTCCATTCCCGTTGTCGTTTCCGTGCTCTATGAACCTTTCTATAAATTGGGCTTGACGTTCAACCATATCAGCGATACGGCTAAGGGCTTCATCTCTTTCATTCAGAACTAGTATATTATTTCTTGCTCTTCGTGCCATTTTAGTACTCTCACTACATTTTAAATTAGGGAGTAATATGTCTAATGAACATGATTAAATTTGAAGGTAAATTTGAACTTACAGTAGGAGTATTCCACGACGAGCCTTATGTTATCAGCAGTTTACAGAACCGAGTTTTACATGGTTGTGCTCTGATACCAACTATAACACCCCGATTATTTGAAAATATTTTTCTTTATTTGAAAATTCATGATATGAAAATTTTTGTTTAATTTATTCAAAACGTATAATTCAGAGTGAACAATTTCAATTGAAGAAAAGCACATCAGCGTAATTTGAGCGGAATAGATAATGAGATTTCAAAACGTAGTTTAAGTTTTCTAACAAAAGTCCAAGATTGCAAATCATTTACATCTTTTAAAATAAGGTGATAATTATACCAAAATACCTAACATCCTGTGAGCCACAACCATCAAGTCAAATCAGCTGATAACCTAAGGGATCATCTTGAAATACCTCCTCCACGACTGGTGCATCACAATCATCACGAATGTCACTTACATCATTGGGAAAAAAATGAGCCTAACGCCCAGTAAGGATCAGAATGGAATGCAATGTGAATGCTATGCGTGGTCATACAAATTATTACAGAAAAGAACTGTATCTGTAATGACCTGATTTTTCATAAATCCTTTATAATGTGTGAAAATTTGAAACTTTTAAAAGACCATGGAAATCTCTCTTTGTTTAAAACTCTTTGAAGGAAATATCAAAGTACGTCTAAACAGGACCACTACTAACATTTCGCTAATAATAGTATATTATGAAATGTCACCGATATAAAATCATTTGTAAACATACAAGAAGCATTATGAAATTATTTATTTAAAATATTGCTGAAGCGTAAATACTTTGAGATGTGAAAGCTAAACAATTTAATATTGCATTTTGAGAAATAAAAATTGAACAATTAATACAACTTAATTACAACTGTTTTCTCTTATTTTACTCTTTTAGCCTGGCAACCACGAGCTCCCTCGCGCGTGCAAATCCTTCATTCCTACTTTATTATTTGTTTGTTTTTTTTCGCACTTACTTGTAAATCTATGCATTTATTCCATGTACAAGTACCTACACCTACACCACAAGTAACTATAAGCCCAAAGGCTTAGTAAGGAAAATGGTGGAATGCAATTATGCTTATGACTCTCTTTAGTTCTTTTGGAATGGGGGCCACCCAAGCCAATCCTTTTCATTAAGTCGTTAGTTCTTTGGTTCTTTACTCGTACATCAAGCTAGAGATTTAAGGATTTTCTTTGTGATGGAATAGTGATCGGAGCTAACCTTTTACTTGCAACTAGAACTCCCGTACCCTAAGAGGGAGTGGTTTCAGTTACATTGCAGACTAGACCCACTACCCATCTTCCCCCCAACTCCCATTTTCATCGTTTTCTTTTGTTCTTGTGTCGGGCTAAGCTACCGGTACCACAAAAAACTTTTATCATCTTAACGTTTTTCCTCATTTTCCTCATTTTTTCTCATTTATCCTCACTCATGCATGTGTGAGTACCACCGCAGGCGGCACTCCCTATTGATTTCTATTAACATGATGTATGACCATACATTCTCATCCTAACGTGATGCATGATAGGGTATAACGTACATTAGCAGAAATTGAAGTGCACATATAAAGAATGTAAATGAATAGTAGGAATTGAAAGGGCACATTAGAGAACAATTGAAATATGGAATTGTAAACAACAGAGCACATAAGGAAATCAAGCGAACAAACAAACTCAATAAGGAAATACAGAAATTGAACATCCATATCAAAACAATCTACAATGAATTGAAACAAGGAGAACACACTCGAATTAATATAACACAATAATAGTCGAAAGAGAAATCAAACATACTACTAATTAACATGCTATTTGTCCTAGTTAATTTCCTAGCATTTTACATGCTCCCTACATTTATTATTCTAGTGATTATTCTAATTAGTCATCATAGGTGATTTACATCCTCAAGAATATTTACATTTATTTTCTAGATAGGTATTTAATTGATTGACATGTTCAGTTTGGGTAACATGCTTAGGTTTAGACTATTAAGTTTGTTAGCCTAGTTGATCATGCTCAGGTTTAGTAGATGATAACATGCTAAGGACAAATAATTATAAGCAGGATTGTAAACAACAACAAGAAGACAATAACAAAGGAGCAATAACAAAGGAAATATAAAACATCTATTCACATAGTCACTAAGACTCTTAGTTCATTCACGTTTAGTTTGTTCTTCTTTCATCTTCTCTATTATTCTATTATCTAATAAAGTAAAGCATGGTAAAAGAAATCGTAGTAAAGACAATATAAATACATGAAAGGAAATTACAGTAACAGAGTAATATACAGGATAGTAACAAGGGAAGTATTATCATGCTAATATTAATCTAGTTAACGACCCTAAATTGTTTCATACTCAAGAAGGAATTTCAGTTATTTGCCTAAATGATTAAACATGCTTTTATGCTAGTTAGTTAATTAAACATGATTGAGAAATTAGACATGCTAGTAAATTAAACACGCTAATTAATTAAATAAGCTACGATTATTAAACTAGTTGATTATACATGCTCAAGTCTAATCTAGTTAAGTTAGTTAGCTAACATGGTTGAGTCTAGTTAATTATTCTACTTGGTTAATTGTCCTAATTAATTAACATGCGTCAAGACGAAATCATTAAGTTAAACATGCTCAACTAGTTAATTAACATGCTCAACTAGTTAGTTAATGAACATGCTCAAGGGTTAGTTATTACTTTAAACAACTAACTAAACATGCTCAAATTAATCATTTAACGACTAGTTAATTAATTAAATTAATTAACATGCTCAACTTCCAATTAGGATAATTACTTTACTTAATTAATGATTAAACAGGTTGAACTTCCAATTAATAGTTCGTTGTTACAAGTATTAATACAAGCAGTTAAGATTAAGAGTTGTTTTAGTGTTAATTAAGCATGCTTAGATTAAGGAAATAAAGCTTTTAAGTAACACTAAGATATTAATCTATGAAATAGCTGAACCAATGGCAACAGTAGAAACCAATCCGGAACAAAACACAATTATTATGAAAGGAACTATCATCATACACACATTCACTTCTCAGTTCATTAGCATTCACTCATTAATTCTCAGTTACTCAATTTGCAGTTCCTCAAGCAAAGCATTTACAGTAAAGAAAACAAACTATCAATAAAAGAAACATACCCTATTAACAAGGAATTATCTACAAAAAGCAATCAACAATGAAATAACAGCAACAAATGAACCAAAGAACTATCAAGTAACAATCACAGTGAGGAATTTGTAGGGAAGTAGCATTCTACTTTATCATCAACTAACGCACAGCAGTAATAACAAGAAAATCACAGAACACTATAATTTTACAGAGCATTAGCAAGACTATCAACAATAAGGAAACGCAACTCACGAAGCCCTACTTGTGGTGTAGGGCCTCCACAGGCCAAAGACACCCCTATTTCCTTACCTAAATTGAAGAAAAGTAACACTCAGGGACAACAATTCCCACAGCTCACAAACGGCAGGGAGCAGCCCACAACAGCTCCAACAATACTTCACTCACATCTCACACTTGACTCACAATGGCTAAGTCAAAATTTTAGTCAACTTACACTCACTCTCGAACCCTTACTCTCACGATCACTCTCTTCCTCTCTTTCTCTCAGGAACTCGCTTCACACACAGGAAAGGGGAAAAGAAAAGCTGAAAGCTAAAGAATGGTAGAGGGGGAAGATATTACCTGGGTGCAGGGAACAAACCGTAGGCACCAAGGGGAAGGGAGAGGTTGCCTGCGGCAAGGGGGGAGGTCGGCTCCCACAGGGCTACACAATGAGGGTGGGGGAGAGTCGCTTCTGGTCTCGTCCGCATTCGTTTGCATGTGTAAAATCCGTAAGGCAAAATCGTACCTTCGGACGAGAAATGGCATCCCCGCCCATTTTGTACCGTCTGAAGGAGACATTCTGACGCAAAATGACGTTTGCATGCATCCGAATGTGTCCAAAAATTGGACAGAGTCAAATCGGATGAGGTCTCCCCACATCCGCATTCATCCGGACTCGTCCAGAACTATCCAAGATTAGGAAAAATTCAATCCGGACGCGACCAACCATGTCTGTAATCGTCCGGACTCGTCTGAAAGTCCACGACACAATGAAGTCAGGACGTGAAATCGCATCCTGAGTCATCCCAAGGTTTAGGGACGACATGGCTATGCACTTGCGGACAACATCTCTCATCTGCAAGTCGTCCACATGCGTCCGAAAGTCCAGCATTAGACACAAATTCTAGTCCCACTGCGTCCCCAGGAACAAATACGCCACGCAATGGACGTGCAAACGACATATCTCATCCACAAGCATCTGAAAATGCCCAGAACAACCTTTCTTCACATTTTTCCCACTTAACTTTTATCCCTTAATATTTTCTCCATAAATCCACGTCATAAAATGATACATATAAATATGCATGGTAATGTCCTAACTACCCCATCATTTAGTTACATCGCGCATATGGGGAAAACATAACAAAAATACCCCTAAATTGAATGCTCCGACTACGTCCTTGGTAATACCCCGATATTTGTCCAACTTAAAAAGTCAAGGTGTTACATTATCTTTTCTGTTAAGTCAAGAGTCAGGATACGTCCTATGGTCATGTAGCTATTTGTTACTCTCACGTGGAGATACATCCTATGGCATAACTACCATGACCATCACCGCACTCTTTTGTTGAAGACGTTGGAGGTTTAAGTACAAGAGAAGAGGATACATCATGTGGTCCATGTGGTTAACTATCACTCTAATGGGGTGATACATCCTATGGTGTCCCCACCGATGGATCGTCACCCCTTCTCCCAAACCCCTACACGCCCAAATTATGCATGATATGCGATATGTTGGCAACTTCGTAAGCCTTAAGTATGATGCATGAATGCCACGTACAATTCTCAGCATATATATACAATAAGCACAAAATCTAGTAACGAATTATAAGGAGCAGTCAAAATTTATAAAACTAACATATATAATTTATCCACTAGTTCTTAAATTAGTTATGTCTTTCTTAACATGGGTTAACTTATGTGTTTTTGTAGAGAAGACAACCCAAATCCTACTACTATTAACAAGGAGGCGACTTGAGAATTCATGAGGGGTTCAAATAATAATGGGCTTGCTATGCATTTTCCAATAATCTACAGATTTGAATTCACTCTAAATCTAGAAAGTTACAGGTTCACTTCATGAGTCATGGGTTCAATTCATGATAATTCTATCCCTCCACAAAATCAGTTTATAATACCAAAACAAGGAGAAATTTAAACATGAATAAGAGATATAATTCCATTTCCAAAATTGGTTCAATATCAGCAGTATAATCCCATCATTCTATCTATCAACTCATTCTTTCATGCTTAAAGCAGTTCAACACTACTACAATGGTTTACACCACCAAAACATTTCACAATGAATAATCCAACGAATGTCTAATATCATCCAACAGAAAATTTGCATTTCACAGGGTAGACTAGAACAGTTCAGAATTCAATTTCAAAGAATAGATAGCCAGTGATGTACGGCCTCCTTAGGCCAACAACATCCTTATCCTTACCTCTTGAAGATCTCTTCAGCAATTTCCTAATCTGTAGCAAATTTCAGAGCAATGCTTAGGGTACACCAAATGGAGACACACCACGATTTCACAACTCACAAAATAATCTCACACTTCGAACAATAAACTCTCACAACTCATGTCCGTACTCATATATTTGTAGCTCACCCCAGCCAGCCAGAGATATCCCCCAAGCCAGCCACTTATATATGAAGACAGGAGAGAGAGCAGGGGATGATAAACCCACGTGAAGTCTGAAGGAACTAGACTGAAGGGACAATCACACTCTTCTATGGAGTGTGGTCCATTGGTAGAGGACCACATGGACAACTCTTAGAATGTGCCCCAAGAAGCGTTCACTCGAGCCTAAGCCAAGAGGCTCGTTGCTTATCTAACTTGTTATTATTTTTGCAGGGATAACAATTAATTGAAATCAACGGAGAAGCCGACACATAAAGACAAAGAAGCTCCATGTCATGTTCTCTCATGGAGCCATGCAATCCGCCATCAGTTTGAGCCACATTGTCCTGATCTAGAAGCAGTCTCTTTGATTAAAGATAACAAGGTCAAATGAGCGTATTTATGAAGATCCTCATGAACTGTATGTCTCTAGACGTTTAAATTATTGGATGACTGGTTAGGAGTTATATTTTGATGATTTTAAATTCTTTTTGTGATTGTTAGATTTGAGGTATTCAGTTTGCATGTAAATCGAGTTCTCATGTCTAACTTTTTGTGAGTTCAAGGGAAAAATTTGTAATCTCCTTTGTTTGAACTTTAGAGTGCTATTTAGGGTACTCTAAGTGAATCTTGGAAGGGGATTTTTTAAACCCTAAAAAAATTGAGATTAGCAGTGTGCTTTCTTTGAGAACCCGTGAGCTCCCCTCTCGGCCCCTCTCTTTTCTCCAATCAATCTATTGTTCTTGCTTGATTTTGGATAGATTGATAAGTGCTACTTCTTCCAGCAATCCCCTAGTGAGGTTATGTGTGTGGTGTGGAAGTAGAAGATCAAGTGTTCCCTAGTTGGAGTGCCATCTTTTGGATGAGCCGTTTCTCGCCCCTTTTCTGTTGAAGGTCAGCGGACCAACTCGGTTTCTCCTCTCTGTTCGTGAGCACATTTTGAAGAAGGTAATCCCTTTTCTTGAACCTCTAGAAAGAATATTGGATTGGGTTTATTTTGGCTCTGGTTTCATGTGATTGGACGTCGTTTGGTGAATCAAAGAAAGGAAGGAAAATTACTCTACAAATCTGGAATCTGCGTTTTCAGATTGACGATTTTGATTGTAGCACATACAATTCCATTTGTGCATGCCCTTTTTAGCTAGAATTTGGAAGCTTTCTTTTTGTAGTTGTTGATTGTTTGTCCTGTAAATTTGGTGATCAAAAGACATATGCAAATGGAGATATAGTCATTTTAATATTGGTGGTTAGAATCTGTTTTCTGAAACCCTAATTCGAGGTTCGACTTCTTTACAACACAACTTCATTTGTAAAACGATTTTGGAGCTAAAATTTGAGAGTGATAATATTTAGATTATTCGCTAATTGACCTATAATTTTGGAAGCCATAGCACGTACGCAAGTCGATTTATGTTTGTTTTGATTTCAATGGACAGATTCTGTTTCCAGAACCCAAATCCGAAGGTCAAAGTTGTATAAATCATATCTCCATGATCCGAACGAATTTAAACTTGATTTTTGGATATGTTAATCTTTGAAATGTTAGTAGAAGCTCCTACAAATTTCAGTTTTTGATCTCATTTGCTTCCGAAGTTATACTAGTTTGAAATTTGGAGGATAGATTTTTGTGGACAGTTTTAGCCGATTGCAAAATTGGCATTCCTTGAGTATTGGTTCACATCATCTTATCTTCTTGGGTGAGGGATCCACGTCGCAGGGGAGAAAATTGAAGGACAAAAATGAAATGAGAGAGAGAGTGTGCAGATAGAAATTGGTTTCTTGGTTTAAATTGAATTTTTGGATGAGGGAAAGTATCCTTGCCTCATCTGCATTCATCCAAAATCCCCCAATTCCTAGACAGAGTTGCATTTTTGTACGAAGGAAGGCATCCTTGCCATTGTTCGTGTGCGTCCAAAACTGTTTGAAAATTTGACAGATTCAAACTCTTAGCATCTGCTATCGTTTGCGCTCATCCGACGTCGTCCGAAATCTCTAAAGGATGAATTTGAATGAGGATCCTTGTCCTGCATTGTCCCAAAACACTGGGGATAACGTGCAATGCATTTTTGGATGCGACCTCTAGTTCTTGTGTCGGCCGCGTGCATCTGAATTCTCTAGTTATATATTTTTCATCAAATTTTCATACTTCAATTATTCCACAATATCTACCCCATATTTTCATGGCATAACTTAACATGTAACATCACACAACATGATATATTAATAATCCAAAATTAATTACATTGACAAAATGGGGAAATATTTTTGGGGTATTACAAATACTCCATAGAGATTAGATTGTAGGCATTTTCGGGTTGCTTTATATTTCTCCTAAACTTGAGCTTGAACTTCCACTTAGGTTTTATTTTAAATAACACCATGACATATTTAGATGTTTGATTAATGCAATTCATCATCTTTTCTCTTTGAACACCTATATAATAAACATTAAAAGTATTGTTAGAGAACCTTCATGCTCGATTGTGAATGGAGGAAATTCGTGGCACTTCATACCTTCTTCTGTTCTCCGTCAAAAGTTGGGCTGTCCTTGGCTATGTGACCCACTTTCCACACTTCTAGCATTGACTGGTGCCTACTCTACAGTATTCATAATGGTTTTGCTTATATTTGTGTCACTGATCAGCTTGAGTCATCTTAGAACTATCTTTGTTAATCACTGATCCTCCTTGAGCACACTGCCCTTCTCCTTCCTATTCACTATCATTAAAGGGCCCCTTCATTCCCTTGTTTTGTAAAGACTGATTTTTCCTAAACAATTTCCTTCTTGCATCCAGCTATTTGGCTACCATGAATTCTGCTTCTTCTACTTCCAACGCTTTAGACACAATCTAGGAATAGGGCACACCATGATTGCCATAATCTTTACACCTCTGTATACCTCCACTTTTAAGCCTTGCACAAACAGGTATACCTTGAGCTCATTTGTAGCCGCTAAGTGTGACAATCCTTCAAATTTCTCTACATATTCTGTAATAGATCCTGTTTGGCAAAGCTAAGTAAACTCCACCAACTTCAATGTCCTTGCAACATGACTGAAGTAATTATCATGAAATATCTCTTTGAATTTTGTCCACGTCATTTTTTTTTCACATCGTGGGTAGTGTTTATCGAGTCCAACCAAAACATTGCATCTTGAATTAGTAAATAAGTAGCACAAGGAAGTATTTCTCCTTCCTTTATCTTTGCATGTTTGAGCATATCCTCTAATGCTCAGATCCATTCTTCTACTTTGGTGGGATTGGAGGAATTTCCATCAAAGTGCAGGGGTTTTAACTGACGAAACCTTTCCCATCTAGCATCAACATGAGCAGATGCTCTTGCTCTTCTTTGTTCTTCCCTTTTTGACATTCACTCCAAGTATTGGAATTGTCGATCTACCAGTTTAGACAACTATTCAATAGCTTCATCTCTAGGGTTCATGGTCTTTCAGGCTTCTCTTACCATACTATATGTTAAGGAATCCTAACATAATTAATTAAGGAAATGACTTAGTAATAACTCCTACAATCAGATTTAACATACTTATAGTTGAGGAAGCATTTTCATGTTGGTTCTTGCATTGTCAAACAGTCTTCATAAACGACTTTAACCTAGGTGCTCTAATATCATTTGTAACGCCCCGTAACGTGAATCATTTATCAATTCATAAAAATCATATCTTTAAATGATACAGTGGAAGTCTCAAAAAGTAATCTCATTTAAAATCCAAACGTAATAAAAATCTCAAAAAGTAATCTCATTTAAAATCCAAACGTAATAAAAACCAACATAAAATTAAAGGAACTATTCACAAATACTTTAACTTAAAACCCAAACATATTAAAGTAAACAATTAAGATAAACAAGTTCTTCCTTTTCAATTCACTTTCCTTCAATCTTCACCCATAGGTCAAATTTGCTTTGACAATGCGTTAGCTACAACGACCTGGTTTTTCATACACTTTAAATGTTGAGGTTCAAAACACTTTTCTTTACAAAATTAAGTAGCAGAAGACTTTCAGTAAAAGCAACATTAAAAGAAAGAGATAATAAAAAAATCATGTATAAAATTTTCCACTTTAAAATCTTTACATTTTATAAGGACATTTCTTAAATGAAAACCATTTACATTTTTTCGCTTACCCTAGCAAGCCACAAGATCTGCTACACATAAATCATTGATCAATTGCTGATTTTCTGGATATCATGCTTACTTACATCACATGACAATAACTATAAGCCTAATGCTAAACAAGAAATGATTCTTGCAATGCATTTTACATAAAACATTTTTCATATAATTTCCTTTCTTTCTTTTCTATGTACATTAATGCACTTTGTCTTGACATTAATCAAAGATTCATTCACCTCTATACACATCAATGCATAGCGTCTCTTGATAAAAGACTAGACATCAATCAAACCATCTGTTAGTTGTTGTGCACATGCACAACAACCCATGACCTCTGGTATAAGATGCTCTAGCATCGACTGAAAGCTTCGCTAGCGGTTATACACATCAATGCACAACAATCCGTTCCAACATCAATCAAAACTAATTAGCGGCCATAAGCATCAACACTTAAATGGCATCACCAACTATTGGCAAGTCGGTCTTGGCATCAATCAAGAACAAACTGACAAACTCAAGCTTATCTTTTCATATTCTTTAACATTTAGCATTTACTTTCAAAATCCATTTATTAATATTTCTTGAAAACAATGATGCATGAATGCATACAATTCCATGATTATCAATAAATTCTCAACGACAATATGATCAAGACTTATATATAATAAATCCAAGCATCAAACAAAAATGCAATCATTTGAACTCATCGTCTCTTAAGCATAAACATCATCAATATGCCCTTAAACAACACATAATCAAGAACCTGTCATCAATCAAATACAAGCATCTCCCAATAATGAAACTCTACTTCTTGTGGTGTAGCCCTAAAAGGGAAAAACACAATCATTCATTTCTCACCTAAATCTTTTTGAAAGAGTTGACAAGAACTAGACTTCCTCAAAGTGCTGATCTTCTTTTCCCTATTTCTTGTTCTTCCTCACAACATCTTTCTTTTCTCTCAAACTTCTTTCCTTTTTTCTCGCAGTTCTTCCTCCAATTTTCTCAAGTTCACCATCTAAATACAACAAAATCCTTCTTCAGCGAATCTCAAGCATGAAGTGGCATCTCTAAAATGCTCAAGTGGTGACTAATCAATCTTTTATCCAATAAAAATATTACATTTTTCATTATTTTGACGACCCTTTGCATTATTGGTTTATCAAACTCCTTGGGTGATCGGCAACAACACAGCTTGAAAATCAACTCTATCTAATTTTTGAATTATCGATCGATCACCAACCTTCAACTGATTGACCACAAATCTCAACTTTACAATTTGTAATGACCATGATTAACCACTTATCCTACCTGATCGATCGCTAAACACGGACTTCACAAATTTGCTTCAAAACCCAGTCGTTCACCGATCATCCGCAAAACTCCCACAAATTGACTCTGTATAGAAGCTAAACGTCCACTCCTCATTTTAAACGACTACTAGCCAATAGAGAACCCTTTATTCTTCACTCTGAACACTTATGGTCGATCAATTCTTCAAGTGATTGACCATTTTTCCCAGCAAACATCCAATAATCACCTAAATCTTCATTTTCCCATAAACCATAACATAACTCCTCTATAACCATAACACCAAATTCCCACAATACATCCATTATCAAAGTTCCAATTTATCTAACTTACTTCTATTTCCAAACACCTTACAATTAACAAAACATAATATACACACCCAATTCTTCTTATTAAAAACATATAAATTTTTTGGATATTACGTTAGCTTTGCCCATGAGAACTCCTCTTCAACCGCAACTTTCATTCATTTATTTCATGAGGTAATTCATCAAAATTCTTCTTCATTACCCACATCACAAAGTTCACCTATGAGCCTAACGCTGAATAAGAGATGTATAGACATGACATGCATATGAGATACAATTTGTAAAAGTCGTGACTTTCTCAATCAATGTTCTTTTCTTTTTTTTTCACCTAATAGTTCAACCATTGTGGGTAATTTAGTTTAGAGGAGAGAGTAACATGATTAATTCCACCTCATGCTGAACAACCAACTCAAAACCCTGCCTACAATGGCTATTTATGTATATTCCATCTGTCTTTCAGTCTTTCATTCTTTCTTATCTTTATTAGTGAAAATATTTTTCATGATACAGGAAATATACATGTAACACGTAATAATAGTCTAACATGCATAAACATAGCAATAATAGTGAGCAAATCTTCAAACAACATCTTACCAAACATCAAGCACTAAGCATATCCTCAATTAACATAATGACTAGTAACACCAAAATAATACTAGCATCTTTGTGATGTAGGTCCAAGGTCAAATACAAATAACATAACTTACCTATAACTCTTAGTGGATTCTGTAATTATCCAACACGTGTGATTAACTTAAAATCAAAAAGAGAATTAGATTAATAAAAGGAAAAGGATAAAACATTAATAATTATTCCCTATTTCAAAAATCAAGAAATAGTTTATAATATCATCGTCCATTACCATCATCCAACAATTTTTTTCTGAACCATAGTTGTAGGAGACCTACCTTCATAAAGCTTGACACAAAATCTACCAGAGAGTTAGAGACAAATCTCTTTATCTTTGCAGTTTCAGAGTCGTTAAGGTTTCAGCCCGTAAAACTATTATTTATAGATGGTCAAATGAAGGATCCCAAGAAAAAAATCCCTGAAAAATCAAATCCTAATATCATCATTTCCTAATCAAATCAAAAATTGGACCACAACTCATGGATTCTGTGGAAAACAAAATCGTTTAAATCTATCTATAGCAGCAACAGACATGTAGGGTGCCGTTGCGGATGTGAGCTTCATCTATTTCATCCAATAATAATCTATCATGTTAACCTTTATGCTTACATTTGTGATTTTTAATGTTTCCACGGTCACAAATCCTTCCACAGAAGCTAACACTTCCATGGTGTAACGACCCGGATTTCTTAACCATTTTAAATTACATTATTAGGTACTAAAACAACAAGTTTCGGAGTAAAAATATTTCTTTAAAAGTGGATCTTTTCATAAAAGGTTTATCAGAGTGCAAAAATCCGATCGCTACTAAAAGCTCATTTTTTTCTTTTCTTAAATAGTGAAGAATAACCATTTATAATTTGCAGAAGCGGAAAAAATTTGTTCTTAAAAGTTGCGGAAACGTAGCTAAACAAGGAATCCAATTTACAAAAAAAAAAACAAGGAGGTATGACTAACATTTTAGCGGAAAAAAGAAATTTCAAACGTTTTCTTTGGCATTCACTTTAAAACCCAACGTTTGAGTTTCCACACATAAAGTCTACATAGTATTCCGACTAAATAACCAATTAAGGGAAAAAGGGTAATTAACGTTCGTAAAAGAAAATAGTTTGACGTTAGCCCTTACAAAATTTCTTTTTCTTTACTTCCTTGAAGTCATACTACTACTCTGCTAGCATCTCATCCGGATCTACCGCAGGCTCCACCGGAATGGCCTCCTCCAAAGCTCCTGGCGTAATCACCTCATTCCCTACACCACAAGTAAGGACATGAGCTTTCGCTCAATAAGGAGATGGGGGAAAACAATTATGCATTTCTCTCTTTAATTCTTCTTGGAATGGGGGCCACCCAAACTAATTCTTTTCATTACGTTCGTTCTTCATTCATTCATTACTCGTACCTCTAGCTAGAGATTGAAGGACCTATATGGAATGGTATAGTTGACGGACCTAATCCCTACTAGCAACCTAGAACTCCTGTACCTGGTAAGGGAGGGGCTTCGGATAGGTTACCTACTAGGCCCGACTATCCATCCGCCCCCAACTCCCTTTTCTTCGTTTTTCTTTCGTATTATTATCGTTTTTCCTTCACTCATGCATGTGGGTACCACCCCAAGGGGATACCCCCTACTTGGTTTCTATTATCATGAACACATCCAAGCATTTCTAATTTAACTAGTACATGTACACAAGTGAATGAAAATACTTTAGAGGAAATTCACAGTAATAAACATAATGAGTAATAAAGCGTGCTCACATGATACAACTAACGAAAGCAAACAACATATACTAACGAGATAGCAGAAATGTACTTTACTCGAATATAGCAATGAAGATTATTATGACTAAGCACACTTAAGTCGAATGTAATAGCGGGAATCGTAATTAACTGGACAAGCTTTAATCGAGTGTAATGGAGAAAATTGTAAATAACTAAGCATGCTTTGATTGACTGAAATGGCAAAAATCATAAATAACTAAGCATGCTTTGATTGAATGAAATGCCGAAAATCGTAAATAACTAAGCATTTTGATCGAATTGACGGTAAATCATGTTCATTATAGATTAGAACAATAGTAATTTAAATCATCAAACATACATTTTCATTAACTAGGGCTGCAGAAAAATTAAGCATTTCACGTGCTTTTAAATCGACTATAATGGTAGAAAATGCAAACGACTAAGAATGCTTTTAAAGGGAATGTAGCAACGGAAATTACAAACAACTAATCATTCTTTTAATTGACATGACAATAGGTATGTAAACCACTAAACATGCTTTTGATCACTAAAATGGAGCAGTAGAAAAACATGTATAGCTAGACATATTTTAAGTCCATCATGACAGCAGAAAACTAAGGAACTAAGCATGCTTTGATCGGATACGACAACAGCGAGAAATATCAAAATGAACAGCAAGTATATGCTTTCTAACGATAAAACTAACAGCAAGATTGGCATCAATGAAATGGTATCAGTCATGATGTCCAACGGACAAATAACGAGTTAGGTTTTTATGCTAAGGATTCTACAGTAGCTTGTAACTTCGGAATAACGGTAGATCATGTTGTTAATATCCACTTAAACAAACGATGGCACAACAATAAATAATAGTGAAAACAGCAACGAAAATGGCAAAAACAACAACAGTCATGCCCTTCAAATGTTTGTAGCACCGACTACAATAATGAATCGAGATAGGGAACACCTACTGCATTACTAAACATTGGACAGTCAATAACTACTAAACATTCAGAATTGAACGTTTGTTTCACAGGATAACAGGCAGCAATATTAGGAACAAAACAAAGGCAAACTAAGGGGTCTCATGAATAATGGAGTAATCCATTACTTTCTCACCGAATAACTGCGCATAAAATAAGGCCACATTATAAATTGTTTTCCTTTCTTTATCATTCACGTTCTACCACTGTTCTCATCAAGTTTTTAAGCCACACTTTGTAAGAACATTAACAACACATAGAAAAAGAAGATGATAAAACAAACAACTACAAAATGAAGAGTAAGGATAGAAGAAGCATTGAAGGAAATCAACAAGCTCATCTAGGGAATTCTACAGATTCTATCTACATCAGTCAAGTCAATCCCACAACACACACCAACAAATTTACTTTGGTGTAGGGCTTCCTCAAGCCAAGGACTACCCAAACCCTTACCCTTGAAGACTCTCCTTCCTCGGAAAGAACCTCATTTGACGATTCCCTCACACAGCAATTACTAGTTCCTCCCAGCAAACCCCGAAAAATGAAGAAGAAGGAGTTGAAGGCTAGAGAAATAGGGCTCACCCTGGAGACAAATGGTACGTGTGGCAGACGAGTAGCAGGAAATATCCTCTGCTGGTCAGGATTGCGGGGGGTGAGGCTGGGTGTCTCACATTTCTATTCGTTGATTGTCATTTTCGTACTGATTTTAAATCAATATTTTCGTTGTACAGTGAGGATTCGGACAAGAGGATGCATACTAATTCTGTTTGTACCGTCCGAATTCTGAATTCAGACGTAGAAGTGAAGTCTGAGACGTCATCCATGTCGTTCGAATTTGACGTGCTCCAAAAATCACAAAGAGCACTTGATTAAAATCAGCCACCATAATCTGTAATATTCTGTCCACAAAACTTCAAACAGAAATAACTCCCAATCCAGATGTGTGAAGTAGCTGAAATTTGGAGGTCAACAAAACAACTCGTTCATAAACGACATATCAAAAATTCAGCGCAAAAACCACTCGGAAACTCCAGATATGGTAAAAACAAATAGCCACGTAATTAGGGCTTCACCTGATCAGATTCGGCCTCTGAAATTAAAACGAATAGAACTCCGCTTGCATACAGCCTAATAATGTCAATTTTGGATGAGTGCAGCTCAACAACACAAATAAGATCTCAGCCAAAAATTAGTTCAAAAAGGTAACAGCAAGTCGTTCAAATTAAGGCACCAATCCGATGAACCTAGCAGTGAATAATCCAGATAAGATCAGCGACCAAAAAGTATTCTTCAACCAAAGGAAAATAATCACTTACCAATCAATAAGAATACCATTCTAGGGCAGGAAACTCAAGATATTTGATTACTAAACAACAAGAACAATGATTTCCTTTAAGAGTAATACGAAATAACAAGAATAACCAAGGAGTCCATTTATCCTCCTACCATGAGAGGGACGAGTTCATTCGGCTTGATCGACGATCAAGCACTCTCCAAGGGATCTGATGCTTCTCCTACTTCCATACCACAAAGACTCCACCAAGATGAAGATTTGGAAGAAATAGCAACCTTTCCAACTGGGCCAAGAAGCAATCCAAGAGCACCGAGTTTAGGCTTGCAAGGAATCGGTCGATGGGGGGTTTTACCGCGCAGACTCACTCTCCTAGAAGTTTAGGGTTTTTTATTTTCTTCCAAAAATGTCTACCAGCAACAAAACAAGGGCATATAAACGTTTAATATCTTTACCAAAGTTTTAAAGACCAAAATAACCCTAAAGTAGAAAATGACTAAACAGCCCTTAATAATAACACAAAAACAATAAATCTGAGTTGTGTTTTGGTCTCTGTAAAGGGGCCATTAGACATAGTAAATGACAACCAAATATGACGTTCAATACCTTGTTCGAAAGCTATGGATGCTGGCTACATTTGATATGAAGGACCAAAGTTGAAAAGAAGTCATACCGATTGTCGAAATAGCCCTTGAACGTCCGGAGGTAAGATTCAAGGCGGAAAAGAAAGCCCACAATTTTCTCCTATGCTTGCAAGACCTCCACTAGCCCAATTGTACCAACTCCTCTTTGTTTAATGATCCAAAAACTCTCCTCCAAGATAGCTAGAGAAGAAATACCTACAAAATAAATAAAAATATTAGAAAACAAAGGAGCCCTGTGGCTCGGGCTCAGGTGATGGGACCTTGGGGCACATCATACTCTGGGAGTTGAAAAGTATTTGCCCTCAAATCCAGGGAGTATGCTTGATTATCTTCAACAAATCTTCCTCCTGGATCAAAGGGGAAAAATTTGTTGACATCATGAGTCAACTCATTCTTACTAGAGTGCCCATATAAACGAACATTAATAAAACCTTCAATGACCATATCAAAATAGTTTATCCTTCCTTTTCAGCCATTAAGGCTTTGTATCCTTGCAGTTTCCCCATGCTTTTATTTCCAAAAGAAAAATTTCCACCAAGT
Source organism: Begonia loranthoides (assembly GCA_022433065.1). NCBI lineage: Eukaryota > Viridiplantae > Streptophyta > Magnoliopsida > Cucurbitales > Begoniaceae > Begonia > Begonia loranthoides. The sequence continues at coordinate 36,816,318 of CM039468.1, read as the reverse complement.
CTCACAAATCTTCTTTTCTCCAAAGTAGCGAGTTAGATCCCAACCTTGAACTACAAATTCGGTTGGTTTCAGAAGCTCGCTTGTTAGTTTCCTAGGATTGCCAACTTTCAAGAAAATGTCTTCCATGGGGTCATACCCATCCTGAAGCTCTTTAGCATATAAACATTCCAAGGACCAGAGCCTTTATCATCAATAAGTTGCCTTTTAATCCAATAAAATCCAAAAAGTTTAGCATTTAACTCAGAAAAGAGAGAGTTCCTTGGTTTTGGTGTGCCGGTCAACAATGTTGTCTTCCTCTTCTTGCATTTTAATAATTTAAGTATTGCTACAAAGACACCATTGTCAATATTCCTCATCCTCTTGGGTTCAATAGATTATCACTAAAAAAACTCCTTGTCCATCCCATTTCAAAAGGCCAAGTAATCAAAGTGTTTGGTGGGGGATACCTCGAGCAACTAGTTTTGGCTAGTATGCTTGATTCTCCACTATCGTAGACTAGCAAATAAAGACTCGAAGGTTGCAATGCACCAAAGCCCCAACCTTTATCCATATGCATGCAAGCATGGATGTTAAATCTCCTTCCATTTGTGAATAAAAAATTTACTTTGTCTATGCCCCAACATAAATCATAACAAGTCAACTTGCCATGAATTTTCTCTTCTCGATATTCAATAATGAGAGGTCTTTCTACGGTCAAGAAAACAATTTCCTCTTGAATAAGAGCTAACTCCTTAAAATCATTTTCTCCTTCATTGGTTGCTGCAAAGAACTCATCTCCATGGTCCGCTATGCAAGTTTCTTCCATTTTACATAAATCACTTCGGTTAGGCAAAGTGAAGGACTTTCCATCCTCCATTAGGCATGTTTCCTCTAGGACCATAAGTGTCTCCCTTTAAGGGGAAGTTTCTTCCTTTTTAGTTGCTGCCATTAAACCATTTCCATTCTCTATATGTTCATCATCGAGAATTTCAACTTGTAAACACTCTTTCTCAACTACCCTGAAACAATTTTCTTCATCCACTTGAGTCTCCATCACGAAAAGTGGTCCTTCGAGAGCATAAATAGTCTCTTCTTCATTCTCTTCTTTGCTAAAACAAGAATCACCTTCCTTATCTTCACTAATCACTTCATTGGTTTCCTCTTTTATAATCATCACTTTTGCATTCGGACATTGAGAAGCAATGTGGCCGAATCCTATGCACTTGAAGCACTTGACATCTCTAGACCTCGGCTTGCTTGTGTCACTAAAAGCTTTCTTCTCTTCATTAGGCTTTACGGTATTAAAATTGTTATCCCATTTTGGAATTTTTTTTGGAGGATTGTTGCCCCTTTGGAAAGGCTGAGACAAGCCCTCCTTAAGTCTCCTTTTTCTTTGCCTTTCTATTCTCAAAGCCAATTGAATAACATCATCAAGAGTTTAATAAGATTGCAACTCCACCACATCACCAATATCTTAATGCAGCCCCTTAATAAAAAGAGCCATGGTTTGCTCCATTGCCTCCACCACATTGTGTCAAATCCTTCAAATTTCAAACTCGGTCAAGTATTCGTCAATTGTTAGTGAGCCTTGTTTCAATTTTTAAAGTTGAAGGAATAGTTCTTGCTTGTAGTGCAGAGGGACAAATCGTCTTCTGATGAGTTCTTTCAAAGCCACCCAACTTTGGACCTCAACTTCTCCTACCCTCCTTCTGTGTTTTAAGGTCCTCCCACCATATACTAGCATAACTGGAAAGCTCTAATGTCACCATTTGAAGCTTACTCTTTTCGGAATAATCATAGCAATCGAAAATCTGATCTACCTTCTCAACCCATTCTAGGAAGTCATGACCATTACTAGAACCTATAATTTGAGGGATAGAGACCTTAACGTGCCTCATGTCATGCTTGCTATTCGGCCCCCTTCTCGGACTAAGTGAATCCCTATCATCGGACTCCTCCCAATCTTCACCCAATAAACTAGAATCATGACCTCCTGAATCCATAGACGTACTAAGCCTTCTTCTAGGCCTTGGAGTTCTAGGACCCCTCACATGATTATTATCGGAAGCTGGCATTTTTTGTTGAAGTTTAAGAATCATGTCAAACATCCCCCGCATATTATGCTCGGCTTGTTCATGAACTTCCTTGGGTGGTGCACTAGGATAGTTTCTCCTCTCTTTACTATTATGATACTGAACTCCACTTCTTGTACTCATGATAAACAACTAATAATCCTAATAACAACAGCAAGAAAACGTGAGCAAGGCTCTGATACCAAATCACGTGCTCTAAAAATCACAAAGAGTACTTGATTAAAATCGGCCACAATAATCTGTAATATTTCGACCACAAAACTTCGAACGAAAATAACTCCCAATCCAAACGTGACAAGTAGCTGAAATTTAGAGGTCAACAAAACAACTTCTTCATAAACGACATATCAAAAATTCAGCTCAAAAACAACTCAGAAACTCCAGATGTGGAAAAAACAACACAGCCCCATAATTAGGGCTTCACCTGATCAGATTCGGCCTCTGAAATTAAAACGAATAGAACTCATCTTGCATACAGCCTAATAACGTAAATTTTGGAGGAGTGCACCTCAACAACACAAATAAGATCTCAGCCAAAAATCAGTTCAAAAAGGTAACAGCAAGTCGTTCAAATTAAGGCACCAATCCGATGAACCAAGCAGTGAATAATCCAAATCAGATCAGCGACCAAAAAGTATTCTTCAACCAAAGGAAAATAATCACTTACCAATCAATAAGAATACCATTCTAGGGCAGGAAACTCAGGATATTTGATTACCAAACAGCAAGAACAATGATTTCCTTTAAGAGTAATACGAAATAACAAGAATAACCAACGAGTCCGTTTATCCTCCTTCCGTGAGAGGGACGAGTTCATTCGGCTTGATCGACGATCAAGCACTCTCCAAGGGATCTGATGCTTCTCCTACTTCCACACCACAAAGACTCCACCAAGATGAAGATTTGGAAGAAGTAGCAACCTTTCCAACTGGGTCAAGAAGCCATCCAAGAGCACCGAGCTCAGGCTTGCAAGGAATCAGCCGATGGGGGGGTTTGTCGCATGGACTCACTCTCCTCAAAGTTTAGGGTTTTTGCTTTTCTTCCAAAAGTGCCTACCAGCAACGAAACAAGGGCATATAAATCCTTAATATCTTTACCAGAGTTTTAAAGACCAAAATAACCCTAAAGTAGCAAATGACTAAACAGCCTTAATAATAACACAAAAACAATAAATCCGCGTTGAGTTTTGTTCTCTGTAAAGGGGCCATTACACATAGTAAACGACACCCAAATATGACGTTCAATAGTTCGTTCGAAATAGCCCTTGAACGTCTAAAGTTCAGATTCAAGGCGGAAAAGAAACCCCACAATTTTCTCCTATGCTTGCAAGACCTCCACTAGCCCAATTATACCAACTCCTCTTTATTTAATGATCCAAAAACTCTCCTCCAGGATAGCTAGAGAAGAAATACCTACAAAATAAAAAAAAAATATTAGAAAACAAAGGAGCCTTTGGCTCGGGCTCTGGCTCAAGTGACGGGACCTTGGGGCACATTAGAATTCGTCCAGAATTCAGACAGATTCAAACGCACAATGTCCGCCTCGTCCGAGATGTCATCCGCGTCGTCTGAATTAGGCCAGAATTCAGATAGATTCAAATGCACAACGTCTACCTCATCTGAAATCGTTCGGAGTTGTCCGAAATTGTTCGGAGTCGTTCGAAAAGACCAAAACCCCATTTCCTTCACATTTTCAACTATATTTTCATCCAAATTAATTTCCACGAATCTACAAGTCACCACTTAACGTATATAGAGATAAGTTGTATCATGAAATTTTATCTCCAAAGTTTGATTTCATCGTTTAACGAAGAGATTTAGGATCGGGTTGTGACATCCTACCCCCCTTACAAAAAATTTAATCCCCAAAATTTATCTACTAAACGGCTCAGGATACTTAGTCCTCATATCATCTTCTTTCTCCTATGTGGCCTCCTCGCAGCTGTGATTCTACCATAGAACCTTGACTAGTTGAATCCATTTGCGTCGGAGCTCCTTTACTCTTGACTCAAGGATCTGGACAGGCTTCTCGTTGTAGCTTAGGTTGGGCTCTACCATGACATTAACCTCGGAAGGGGTCAACACGGTAGCATTGCCAAGGCACTTCTTGAGCATAGACATATGGAAGACGTCGTGTACTCCTGCTATGGAATCTAGTAACTGCAACCTGTATGGGATCGGTCCTACTCTCTCTATGATTACATAAGGTCCCACGTATTGGGGATTGAGCTTTTCTCCCTTCCAAACTGAACAATGCCCTTACAAGGAGATACCTTTAAGAACACACTATCCCCCACAGTGAACTCTAGGTCCCGACGTCGGTTATCTGCATAGCTCTTTAGGCGACTCTGTGCTGCTAACATCCTCTTCTTGATTAGAACCACAGACTCAGGTGTCTTCTGTAGCATCTCGGGCCCATAGAGTGTAGCTTCGCCAACTTCGTCCCAATACAAGGGGGATCTGCATTTCCTCCTATACAAAGCTTCATAAGGTGCCATACCAATAATGGCTTGGAAGCTGTTGTTGTATGCGAACTCGACTAATGGTAGAATTTTACACCACCTGACATGAAATTCAAGAACGCAGGCATGCAGCATATCCTCGAGTGTCTGAATAGTTCTTTCTATTTGGCCATCAGTTTGAGGATGAAAAGTTATGCTAAGTTTCAATTCGGTGCCCATAACTCTGCTCAAACTCTTTCAAAATGCCGAAGTAAAGCACTGGTCACGGTTCCATACCATAGAAACAGGAACACCGTGAAGTCGGATGATTTCTTTGATATACAAGTCCGCAAACTAATTCATTGTATAAGTAATAGATACTAGTAGGAAATGCGACACTTTAGTCAATCGGTCCACGATTACCCAGATAGAATCGTATCCCTTAATTGTCTTGGGCAAGCAAGTGACAAAATCTATGGTAATGTGCTCCCACTTCCACTGTGGAATCGGTAGTGATTGGAGTCCCTCACCAGGTCGTTGATGCTTGGCTTTAACACGCTGGCATATATGGCATTCAGACACATAATTAGCAATGTCGTACTTCATGTTGGGCCAATAGTAATGGGTTTTAAGATCTCGGTACATCGTATTACTTCCCAAGTGTGCAAAGAAACTAGAGGAGTGAACTTCTCTTAAGATCTTTAGTCACACCGTCGAATCTCCAGTTACAAACATCGGTTCTTATACTTAATAATGCCATCATCGGACATAGAGAGATTCTGATACTTTAGGAGGATCGGATTTAGCTTGAACTCCTGGCATACCTCTTATTCTGTTGAGCCTCCTTGATTTGTTGAAGAATAGATGGCATCAGGGTCAACTTGGCCAACACCACATCTAGAGGTATTTGAACCATCTGCACTTCTAGTCCATGAAAGTGCCTCGGAATTTTGGCAGACATTCCTTTGCATATAAGATTCATCACTGTAGTCCTGCAGCTGAGAGCATCCGCAGTGACATTGGCCTTTCCTGGGTGGTATTTAATCTCACAGTCATAGTCCTTAACAAATTCGAGCCATCATCGCTGACGGATATTCAATTCCTTCTGGGTGAAGATATACTTGAGGCTTTTATGATCAGAGAAGATCTCACAGCGCTGTCCATACAGATAGTGCCTCCAAAACTTTGAGAGCGAAGACCACCGGTGCGAGCTCCAAATCATGGGTGGTGTAATTCTGCTCGTGCACCTTCAACTGTCGGAATGCGTAGGTGATAACTTTCCCTTGCTGCATAAGAACTCCACCGAGTCCCCTCTTCGATGCGTCACAATAAATACTGAAGTCACCATCCTCCGTGGGCAATGTCAACACTAGGGTTGTAGTCTTTCTGCGCTTCAGTTCTTGAAAACTATTCTCACACTTGGTGGACCACCAGAACCGGGCATTTTTCTTAGTCAGGCTAATGAGTGGTAGAGCGATCTTTGAAAACCCATCGATAAAATATTTGTAATAATCAGCAAATCCCAAAAAACTCTTTACTTCCCCAACATTTTTCGGCGGTGTCCAGTCTACAACTGCCTGAATTTTTGTTGGGTTTACTAATATGCCTTCAGCAGAAATAACGTGGCCCAGAAAACCAACCCTGCTCAGCCAGAACTCACACTTAGAAAACTTCACATACAACCAGTGTTGGCTGAGAACAGATAAGGCCACTCTAGATGCTCACAATGCTCCTCTTCAGATCGAGAATAAATTAAGATGTCGTTGATGAAGACAATAATGAACTTATCTAGAAAATCCTGGAAGACACGATTCATCAAATCCATAAAGGCTGCCGGGGCGTTAGTTAGCCCAAATGGCATCACCAAGAATTTATAATGCCCATAACACGTGTGAAACGTAGTCTTGGGTACATCCTCGAGTTTAACCTTCAATTGGTAGTAACCTGATCGGAGGTCAATCTTTGAGAAAACCCTTGCCCCACTTAGTTGGTCAAATAGGTCATCAATTCTGGGCGGAGGATACTTGTTCTTGATGGTCACCTTGTTCAGTTCCCGATAATCGATGCACATCCTCAAAGTCTCATCTTTCCTTTTGATGAATAATACTGGTGCGCCAAGGAGAAAAGCTAGGTCGGATAAACCCCTTGGCGACCAGTTCTTCCAATTGTTCTTTTAACTCTCGCAGTTCAGCGGGTGCCATCCGATACGGGTGTTTAGAAATAGGGTATGTACCAGGCTGCAAATTGATCTCAAATTCTATCTCTCGGTTAGGGGGCAAACCGTGAAGATTGTCAAGAAAGACATTCAAGAATTCATGCACTACAACAACATCCTCCATGTTGACCCCAATGACTGTCATAGTGTCAATCACATTGATCAGAAATCCATCGTACCCATTTCTTAGTAACTTATCTCTTTGAGTGCCGAGATGACAGCAAATTTCCCCTTCTCTTTAGTCCCACGGAAGGTGTGCTGCTCACCACCTAGAGGATAAAAGTAAACCTCTTTCTTCTTGCAGTCGATGGTCGCATGGTGTGCTGATAGCCAATCCATCCCAATTATTACAACGTAACCTTTTAAATCCATGATAATTAGGTTAGCCCAAAATAAACAGCCATAGATATCTACTGCATAACCTTTGAACATCCCATCAGAAATCAGTTGGTCGCCAGAAGGTAGTAAGACACAGTGTGTGTAATTTGTGCTCCTGGAGAAGCAGTTTGCTTGTTTGCAAAATTTGGTGGAGATAAACAAGTGCATAGCACCTGAATCAAATAGGACATAAGCTGCACATTCTCTTATATAGATTGTTCCTATGGGGATTTAGTAAGTCATTTATTCTAAGGTAAAAATTCCTACTTGTCTAAGGGAACAATGAACATAATTACACATAAAATTTTGTCAATTAAATAAGGCATACCAGCCATAACTGCTGGCTAGTCATCCTACTTAGTCCCGTACATCGCAAAAACTCATGGGGCCACAACATCTTGATTTCCATGCCGGATCGGTCAGTGCCAGGCTATGTGACTCGACTTCCCACAAGCAAAGAACTTTTTAGACCCAGCCATGCGTTCACCTCGATGAATCTTTTGGCACTTCTAGCAGATAGGGTGTTGAGGAGTGTTGGCCATGGTTTTTGTGGGCCTTTTGTCTAGCCCAGGCTTGCGTCTCTACCCCAGCTGGGTACTTGACTCCCTGGGTTGTGGGAGGACCGCTTCTTGGCTGTTGAGCGGGACTTAGGCCCTAGACACCATCTTCGAATATGCGACACCCTAGGTGCTAGCCTTGATAACTGTTTCTTGTATTTCTGTCCTCAATCTGCGTACAAAATGTTGAACCTTACGCTCCTCGACCGCCACCAGATGTGGAGCGTAATGTGATAGGGCCTCAAACTGTTGTGCATACTCCGCCACCATTCCCAACTGTCATATACGCATAAACTCTGTCTCCTTTTGGGTACAGACCGTGTGATTGAAGTACTTGTCGTTAAACAACTCGTTAAATTTGTCCCAAGTGAGGATCGCTACATCCCGGGAGGCTTTGACTGTATCCCACCAGAATCGGGCTCCGCGGCTCAAGTAATAGGCCACATATTTAACCTTCTCCACCTCATTGATCTCAGCGTAGGAAAACTTGTCTTCCATGGAGCAGATCCAGTCTTCAGCTTCTGATATATCATATACATTGCCATTGAAATAGAGCGGCTTGAGCTTTTTGAACCTCTCCCACCAGGCCCCTCTAAGAACCAGTTGTAACTGCATATCACGGTGGTTCCCATTACTGTGCCCGTGGTCTTGGTCCATGAACCTCTCCATGTAATGAGACTACTTCTCCATAAATTGGTTTTGCCTCTCCATCTGTCGTGCCTATTGCTCTATAATTGCCGCCAGACGCTCCAGAGCCTTGTGCCGGCCATGATTCTCATGATGATCGGGGTGCCTGGGGTGAATCTCCCACTCCAAGCATACATCCTCTTCCTCTTCTAGCCATTTCTAATCTCCTACGTGTTCATATTATAGTGCAACAAATAAGTTTAAGGGAAGAATTGTTTAAAGATAACATAAATTATTCAGGGGAACATATTCCTTAATCATAGTTCCACATATTTCTACGTTATGGTGCAGTTAATTTAAACGAACGTTTCAATAATATAAGAGAAAAACTTACACAGTTCTATACATTTTCTACATTATCATGCAATTAATCTACGTAGGCAATCTTAAAACATAAGGAAAAACTTACTGTCGGAGGACATTACCCGTCGAGTGGGTTATTCGCGACGAAATGCATGAGTAGCAGTATTGCTCTGATACCAACTGTAACGACCCATATTTCTTAACCATTTTAAATTACATTATTAGGTACTAAAACAACAAGTTTCAGAATCAAAATCTTTCTTTTAAAATGGATTTTTCATAAAAGGGTTATCAGAGTGCAAAAATCCGTTCGCTACGAAAAGCTCATTTTTATCTTTTCTTAAATAGTGAAGAATTACCATTTATAATTTGCGGAAGTGGTAAAAATTCGTTCTTAAAAGTTGCAAAAACTTAGCTAAACAAGGAATCCCATTTACAAAAAAAAAAAAAAACAAGGAGCTATGACCAACATTTTAGTGGAAAAACAAAATTTAAAACGTTTTCTTAGGCATTCACTTTAAAACCCAAGGTTTGAGTTTCCACATATAAGGTCTACATAGTATTCCAACTAAATAACCAATTAAGGGAAAAAGGGTAATTAATGTTTGTAAAAGAAAATAGTTCGACGTTAGCCCTTACAAAATTCCTTTTTCTTTAATTCCTTCCAGCCATACTATTACTCTACTAGCGTCTCATCTGGAACTATCGCAAGCTCCACCGGAATGGCCTCCTCCAAAGCTCTTGGCATAATCACCTCATTCCCTACACCACAAGTAAGGACATGAGCTTTCACTCAGTAAGGAGATGGGGAAAACAATTATGAATTTCTCTTTTTAATTCTTCTTGGAATGGGGGCAACCCAAACCAATTCTTTTCATTACGTTCGTTCTTTACTCGTAACTCGAGTTGGAGATTGGAGGACCTATGAGGAATGGTATTGTTGACGGTCCAAATTCCTACTGGTAACCTAGAACTCCCGTACCCGGTAAGGGAGGGGCTTCGGATTACTGACTAGGCCCGACTACCCATCCGCCACCAACTCCCTTTTCTTCCTTTTTCTTTCGTATTCTTATCGTTTTCCCTCACTCATGCATGTGGGTACCACCCCGAGGGGGTACCCCCTACTTGGTATCTATTATCATGAACACATCCTAGCATTTCTAATTTAACTAGTACATGTACACAAGTGAATGAAAATACTTTAGAGGAAATTCACAGTAATAAACATAACGAGTAATAAAGCGTGCTCACATGAAACAACTAACGAAAGCAAACAACATATACTAACGAGACAGCAAAAATGTACTTTACTCGAATATAGCAGTGAAGATTATAATGACTAAGCACACTTAAGTCGAATGTAATAGCGGGAATTGTAATTAACTGGGCATGCTTTAATCGAGTGTAATGGTGGAAATCGTAAATAACTAAGCATCCTTTTATTGAATGAAATGGCAAAAATCATAAATAACTAAGCATGCTTTGATTGAATGAAATGCCGAAAATCGTAAATAACTAAGCATGATTTGATCGAATTGATGGTAAATCTTGCTGATTATTTATTAGAAAAACAGTTATTTAAATCATCAAACATACGTTTTGATCAACTAGGGCAGCAGAAAAATTAAGAATTTCACGTGCTTTTAAATTGACTATAACGGTAGAAAATGCAAACGACCAAGCATGCTTTTAAAGGGAATGTAGCAGCGGAATTTACAAACAACTAATCATGCTTGTAATTGACATAACAATAGGTATATAAACCACCAAACATGCTTTTCATGACTAAAATGGAGCAGCATAAAAACATGTATAGCTAGACATATTTTAAGTCCATCATGACATAGAAAACTAAGGAACTAAGCATGCTTTGATCAGATACAACAACAGCGAGAAATATCAAAATGACCAACAAGTATATACTTTCTAATGATAAAACTAACAGCAAGATTGGCGTCAATGAAATGGTAATAGTCATGCTGTCCAACGGACAAATAACGGATTAGGTTTTTATGCTAAGGATCATACAGCAGCTTGTAACTTCGGAATAACGGTAGATCATGTTGTTAACATCCACTTAAACGAATGATAGCATAGCGATAAACAATAGTGAAAACAACAACGGAAATGGCAAAAACAACAATAGTCATGCCCTTCAAATGTTTGTAGCACCGACTACAATAATGAATCGAAATAGGGAACACCTGCTGCATAACTAAACATTGGACAGTCAATAACTATTCAACATTCAGAATTGAACGTTTGTTTCACAGGATAACAGGTAGCAATATTAGGAACAAAACAGAGGCATACTAAGAGGTCTAATGAATAATGGAGTAATCCGTTACTTTCTCACAAAATAACTGCGCATCAAATAGGGCCACATTATAAATTGTTTTCCTTTCTTTATCATTCACGTTCAACCACTGTTCTCATCAAGTTTTTAAGCCACACTTTGTAAGAACATTAACAGCACATAGAAAAAGAAGATGATAAAACAAACAACTACAAAATGAAGAGTAAGGACAGAAGAAGCATTGAAGGAAATCAACAGAGCTCATCTAGGGAATTCTATAGATTCTATCTACATCAGTTAAGTCAATCCCACAACACCAAAAAACACATTTACTTGGTTGTAGGGCTTCCTCAAGCCAAGGACTACCCAAACCCTTACCCTTGATGACTCTCCTTCCTCGGATAGCAGCTCCTCTGGCAATTCCCCCACGCAGCAGTCACCAATTTCGCCTAGCAAACCCCAAAAATGAAGAAGAAGGAGATGAAGGCTAGAGAAATAGGGCTCAGCCAGGGGACAAATTTTACGTGTGGCAGAGGAGTAGCAGGAAACATCCTCTACTGGTTGGGATCATGGGGGGTGTGGCTGGTTGTCTCACGTTTCTATTCGTTGAGTGTCGTTTTCGTACTGATTTTAAATAAGTATTTTTGCTGTACAGTGAGGATTCGGACGAGAGGATGCATTTGAATTTTGTTTTTACCATCCGAATTCAGAATTCAGATGCAGTAGTGATGTCTAAAATGTCGTCTACGTCGTCTGAATTTGTCCAGAATTCGGACATATTCAAACGCACAAAGTCCGATTTGTCCGAGATGTCATCTGCGTCGTTCGAATTCGTCTAGAATTTGGACAGGTTCAAACACACAACATCCCCCTCTTCAGCCTCATCTGACATAGTTCGGAGTCGTCTGAAAAGACCAAAACCCCATTTCTTCACATTTTCAACTAGATTTTCATCAGAATTAATTTCCTAGAAACTACAAGTCACCACTTAACGTATATAGAAATGAGTTGTATTATCAAATTTTATCTCGAAAGTTTGATTTCATCGTTTAATGAAAAGATATAGGATCGGGTTGTTACACATGGGTACTTCATTCTGCATACATTTTTTCCTTCAAACGACAACGTTTTCTTCCATCCTTTATCTTATGCAAATATCTCCCTTTTCTGTGGAAGTGTACACTTCCACACCTCCACTATTCACCATTGATTCTCTACATTAAACAACCACATTCATCTTCCACCTTATTTTCTACAAATATGTTTTCATCCACAAACACTCAATTTATACCATTATGACATCATCCTCCTAGGCAATGGACGTCTTTTATGTAATACCCTGACTTTTTATATCGTAGTTTAATAAGGATAATTGGAAAGTAATTGGAGGGTATTTGGATTTATTAGATGATTATAGAGATATTACCAAGGACGTATTCGTTAGGTTATAATTTAAGAAAATTAAAGTAATTAAAACAAATAAGAATTTAAATAAATTATAATGTTGGGGTAAATTGTTTAAAATGGGATTTAAAATAAAATAGAAAGTAGAGATTTGTTAGTGGTATAGGGAGCTGAACCGGTTCACGCTAAACCAATTCTGTTTGGCGGGCTCGGCTGGTGTCAAAAGGGGAGATTTCTCCTTTGGCCTTTGGGCATTTAGGAAGAGAGAATAGATGAGAGAAAGGGAGAGACAAAGAGGGAAATGGGGATCGAGTGCCAGTGAGTGACGAGCGACGAAGATGTTGGCAACATAGGCGAGCTACGGCGTGCACGACATCCAGGCATGAGGCTGCGGGTGGTGAGGAATGATGATATTGTTCATAGGAGTTTAGGGCTAGGGATCAAATTTTGCCTGCGATGAATTCTGGTTTCAAGTGAGGCGTAGTTGAGGTACGTTAATGATTTATGTTCTCCTCTTTCGTATTCTGTTGGCCGGCGTTAATGGTTGGTTACCGCAGGGACGTTCGGCTGGTGACTTCATGAGGGAGCAAATGGCCTTGTAGTTCGGGCTGAATCGGCCAAAGGCCTGGTTCCAGCTTACTATTGGGTTCGAACAGGCTCATCAAGGCTGGTCCTTGCGCTGGAAACTGACAGCGAGGACATGTAGAGGAGTGGATGCAGGCAGAGTAGGGCATGGCTTGGGGGCACATCGGTGGCAGAGACAAGGTATGGTGGTTCCTCTCTGGTGAGGTAGAAAATGAAGAGGAAAGGAAGGGCTGGTCGAGGATTACTCTTGGGTGGGCTGATTGAGAGAATGGAGACAGAGCAGAGGGGAATTGCTCTCTAGAAAGGTTGAGTCCAGAGCTCTGAGGAGAAGAAGAAAAGGAGGTGAGCTACTGCCTCTCGGGCAGTCAATGAGGTATAATTTCCTCCCCCTCCAGTGTTACGTAATTAAGTGATGCCTCTGTTTGATATTACTGGACACCGTGAATTATTGTGGGGTGATTACTGCTCTGATTTAGAATTATGCTTTTGTTGGGTTAATGTTTTTGGTTGATATTCTATGAAGAATTTAATTGTGAATATAGCACTCTGTTGGTCATTTCCACAAGAATGAAGTGTTGGATTTTACCTTGTTGTGTTAATTCCTTTGTTGAAGCATAATGTTCTTTGTTGTAGTGTTAGAAACTGTTATATGGTTGAGGAAAAATATTGGACTTATGTTACCTTGAAATGTAAAAGCTATTGATGGTTAAGTTGAGAAATGTTATGTTCTGTTTAAGCGTCAAAGAAGTTCTTAGAATTTATGATAAGAGTTAGAATACAAAAAGAAAATGAAAGTTATAAGTCGTAATTATTAATGGATAAATGTTTTAAATTGTGAAGGTATCGGAAGGAAAAGAAGAATAGCAACTAAGTGCTAGTGCACAATAAAGAATTGAGGTAAGGAAATAGGGGTGTCTTGGCCAGAGGACGCCCTACACCACAAGTAGAGTGTGTGAGTTTTACGTTAGTGTTCTGTAGCTTATTGTGGTTATGCAATATTGTGATATTTCCTTGATGGTTCTGTGATGTAAATGCCTTATTTGTGATGCTCTGTAGTGTTTCTTTGGTTGTTGGTTTCTGGTCGTTTGCTATTTCCTTGGATGAATTATTGTTGTTATCTCCTTGCTGTTCATTATTACTCTTACTGGTAGAATAGATTTCTTTATTGTCAATTGTGTTCATTACTTCAAATGCTTCACTTAAATTGCCTTGGATGAACGCTTAAGGTTGGAGTGTGATAAGTGTAGTATGATGAGTATGTAAATGATGAGGAGTAGGAATGAACTAAGAATGAGATTAGAATGTTGGTTTTTCCTTAGATGTTCTATTCTTTGTTATTTTCCTTATGTCTAGCTCGGATTCTATGTGTTAACTAAACTATTATTTCATTCATTCCATATTTACTATCTAGTGTTATTACGAATATGTTAATAAGCATGTTTAATTAACTAAGTAGATCTGAACACGTTTAATTAACTAGTCTTTAAATAACTTAGTCGAGCATGTTAACCAACTAATCAATTGCGCATGTAAAACGACTAAATCAATTAACTAGCATGTTTGAATTAACTAACTAGCATAATCAATTAGCATGTTTACTTGCTTAATCATGGTTAATTAGCTAGACCTATAAGCATAATTAATTAGACCATGTTAATTAATTAAACTTGAGCATGTAATTAATTAGAACGATATTAACATGTTAATTAACTTAGTCATGCCATACTTACTTATTAACTAGACTACCATGCTTAATTATTAACTAGGCTAAGTTGTTATGTGAATTGATAATACCATGCAAATGCTAAATTCCTTGAGCACGTTTAATTAGCATATTTAACCCAATCAGCTGCATGTTAATGTCGATCATGTTAATTAACTAGGATTAATTTGTGAGTATGTTTAATTACTAATTAATTAGAATGAATCCGAGCATGTAAAGTAACTAGGATAACTAACTAGAATGTTAGTCGTATATCCCTTGAGTATGTAAGTTGGTTAGAGCAATTAACTAGACCCGAGCATGTAATTAACTAGGACAACGATTTATAATTTTACTCGTATGTTCATTCTTTGTATGTGTAACCAACTTATCGGAGCATGCTTAATTAATAATTAGACTAAAACCATGATTAATCAACTAAAATAAGAAATTACAAATTTAGAAGCTTGTTTCCGTTATTCGTTGTTTAAAGCATGTTTCCATGTTTAGTCTAGCTTAGTTCAACGAGCATGTTTAGTTAATCGTAATTCATTGCACGCTTCTTTACCGCTCATTTACTTTCAATTTCTATTATTTATTATATTTACCATTTCAATTATAGTTGCTTTCAATTACAATCACTTTTATTTAAATGTGCACTTTAATTATTATGAATATTATGTTATAAAGCATCATGCATCATGTTAGGTTGAGAATGTATGAGCATGCATCATGTTAATAGAAACTAATAGGGAGTGCCACGGGGTGGTACGCGGACATGTATGAGTGAGGATAAATGACGAAAAGAGGTAAAAACATTAAGATAATAAAGGTTTTTGTGGTACCGAAAGCTTAGCCTGGCACAGGAACTGGGAAACATAAAAATAATAAAGGTTTCTGTGGTACCGATAGCTTAGCCCGGCACAAGAACTGGAAAAGAAAACGATAAAAATGGGAGTTGGTGGGTGGATGGGTAGCGGGTCTAGTATGCAACTAGCCGAAGCCCCTCTCTGATTTGGTACGGGAGTTCTAGTTGCAAGTAAAAGGTTAGACCCGAGCACTATTCTATCCAAAAGGAAATCCTCCAATCTCTAGCTTGAAGTATGAGTAACGAACGAATGACTTAAAGTAAAGTAATAAACTGGTAAATGGCTTAGTGAAAGGATTGGTTTGGGTGGCCCCCATTCAAAAATGGACTAGAGAGTGGCATTCATGTTGCATTACACCCTTTTTCCTTACTAAGCCTTTGGGCTTATAGTTACTTATGGTGTAGCTGTAGGTACCCGTACGTGACAATAAATGCAAAGAATTAGGAGTCAATGTAAAAACGATGAACTGATAATCCAAAGCAAGGATGAAAGATTTGCACGTGCAAGGGAGCTTGTGGCTAGCAAGGCTTAAACGAAAAGAGAGAACGGTTGTAATAATTTGTATTTAATTGTTAATCTTTATTCTCCAACGCAGTAATTCAATTGTTTAGTATTTCTTCCTTTCATTAAATTATTTACACTTCCGCTATGTTTTACATAAATGGTTTTATAATGCTTCTGCATTTTTATTGGTTTTCATAACGAGGTTAAAGAAGGGTTAGTAGTGATCCGATTTTAGCGTCGCACTCTGATTTCGTTTTATAAAGGAGTCTTTTTAAAATTTAAAATTTTCACACTTTCAAGGAATTACAAAAATCCAGGTCGTTACATCTTCATCCATGGATGTGTTCCCTTCTGTAACAACACTGTTCACCACAGCCATTCATTAACTCCAAATGATGTCGTTTAGTTTTATTTTACATAACTCTTTTCATATTGCATCCTTTCTTTCTGCACAGAATCTTTTCTTTCTATGGAAGCATCTTTTCTTAAATCCAACAATTCATGTTTCATCCTTTAAGTCAATCCAACGGTCCTTCTTCCTCGCACAACCTCGTGGCATTTTTTCTTTCCTCAGAATCATCTTTTCTTTCTGTACATCCTTTAGCTAAATGGCAACGTTTATTTACTTAATACTCTCCATGCGACATCATTCCTTTCCACATAGAATCTTCCCTTTTCCATGGAAGCATCATTCACCCTCTTTGATCTCAGTCATTCCTTGACTTTATCCAATGGTTTTCGTTTCGTTTGTTCCTCCATTAAACATCCCTTCATCAAAACAACATTGTCCCATTCATGGATCCCACACATCCGTGAATTTCAATTCTTCCATTGATACCACTCTCTGTCTGCTCTTTTCTAATCTGACGGTCAATCTTTCATCAATCCTTCTTCATCTAAGGGTTCAGCCTTCATACAACCCCTTTCACGGAAATCGTTTTGCGAAAACTTTCCTGATTTCTTAATTTAGTTACATATTTTAATATAGTATTTTGCCCAGTGTAACTTTCTTCACAAGTAAAATATTTTGAAATAAAATTCAGAATTCATAAAAATTCAAAAAATTGTAGCACTATTTATTCTATTACATTCCAAAATTTCACATTACACTCATAAACTATTTGTGCCAAGTATCCGGGGATTACAAAACCCAAACAAGAAGACTCTGTGAAGAAAAACTAGAAGAAGAAAATGGAGGAAGGGCATCAGCAGAGGCAAGACAATGCCTCTATGGAAGCTGAACAGTGCTTTTATAGACACATAACAGTGCAACCACGAAAGACTATTCATACACGTTGTAAAAATGTAATAGTGTTTTCATATAAATTCTTTCATGTAGTCTGTGGACAAGCAACAGTATCCTCGCAAAAAGTCAAACTTTCGCAGCACTGTGCAACATGTGCGTTCCGCTGAAATTTTAATTTTCAGAGCCAAGTGTAGAACATGTGGCTCTATGGAAGACTTAATTCTTGCAAAATCAAACATCTTCGTGGAAGTGAACTTTTTTGCAGAAGCGTGGGTTTTCGATAAATACATGCAGAGCATGTGTGGAAATGAAATAATTTTTCACGGATATGTGCGGAGCATGTGAGCTTCATGAAATTCCACCAAGGTTAATGTTTCTGCCATGAAAATTCTATTTCTCGTGAAAGCTTGGGTTTCGGTAGTTCCCACATTTCAGCAAACATATTCTAAAGCATCCCCTTGATTTCTAGCACACCCATATATTAACCACAACATGAGGAAGAAGGAAATCCTTCCTCTGTTGGATTTCTACCTCCCAAGGCTTTAACCCTTCACCAAAACATGAATTTTTTAGTGTACTAGCTCCGATCTGCATCAAAAAACACACACAACTTCCGACTCAAATATTACCTTAAAATGGATTTGTTATTGAAATCCTTTCACAAAAGTTGTTGTTCAACACTCCAAGGATACAGATTTATGATCGAATTCTCTCCAACCAAACAGTGGCTTACTTTCCCCGCTCTCTCTTTCTCTCTCAGCTCATGAGTGTTTATGCAAGAAATGAGGTTTCTCTTCCTTGATAAAAATTCGCAACCCATTTCCATTAAAGATATTTTATTGCAAAGGAACATAAAATAATCGGTGAGACACATTGTACCTTTTTACCGAGAACATAATTTTTTTTCAATTTGACCAATTAACTGAAAATTCATACATGACTGGTACGCAACAAATCGGTCAAAACCGATTCTAACAACTTTTCCCCCTTTAAAGAAATATTGTCTCAAGACTTAAAACAAACCAACAAAGTTAGGGGTACTTCTGTATCATTTCCAACTCAATTCTTAGGTCACTTCCCTCTCAGTGTGATTCTTCCACAACACATGAACAAAGGGAATCTCCTTATAGTAGAGAACTCAAATCTCTCTATCTAATATCCGTTCAAGCTCCTCCTCTTATGAAGTATTGTCCTAGATGAGAACGTCAATCTAGGAGATGACGTGGGATTTATCAGACACGTATTTCCTCAGCTAGGAGATATGAAAAACATTCTATACATACCCATGTTGGGGAGGTTGGTCAAGTAAGTAGGTCGTGTTGCCAATTCTTTGAACGATCTAGAACGGACTGACGTACCTTGAGGCTAGCATCCCTTCCACCCTAAATTGACTAATTCCACACCTAGGATACACTTTGAGAAAAACAAACTCTCCCGCATCGAATGCAACTGCTCGCATCTTAATATCGGCATAACTCTTTTATTTGCTTTGCACGATCTTGAGCCTTTCCTGAATCATTTGGATCTTACCCACGGTTTCCTGGATTAAATTTTTCCCAAGAGAAATCCTCTTTTCTGCCACAGCCCAATACAACTGAGAATGGCATGGCCACCCATACAATGCTTTGTATAGAGAGACACCAATGTTTGTCCAATAGTTGTTGTTGTACACAAACTCAACCAATGACAGATGATTAATCTAGTTGTCACCAAAATCTAGGATACAAGCTCTCAACATGTCCTCCAGAATTTTAATAGTCTTCTCCGACTGTCCATCAGTCTGAGGATGATGTGTAGTGTTTAGGTTCAGCTCCATATCAAAAGCCTTCTATAAAGGCCTCTAAAATTTTGATGTGAACCTTAGTTCGTGATCTAAAACAATACTCTAAGGAACATCAAGGAGAGAAACGATGTTCTCGATATAGAGGTGTAAAGACCTGTTTTTCTTTACCATTTTTCTTAACATATTATTACTTATTGTTGAATAGATATATATATATATATGTATATATATATATATATATATATGTATATATACATATATATATGTATATATACAGATATATATATATATATATACATATATAAAAACGTTTGAGAGAAAATGAGAAAGATAGCGCAAGCAATTCACATTTCATTAACACACTTCAAACGATACATTTTTAACATTAGAAATATTACAAAGGTTTTTAACTTACTTTACCTTACGTAACTTTAAACCTTATACATTACAAATTACATAATTTTTCAAATTTTGGTGAGTCATAACTCATTAGTAAAAAAGCACCAGGTAACGTAAGGGCTTGACAAGGCTATGCCCCTCCCTCTGTAGTCCTTGCTATCACTCTATGTTTACTTTGTTTTGATCGAACTCCTCACCTACATCACAAGATTTAACTATGAGTCTAATGCTCAGTAAGAGATAAAATGAATATGGTCAATGTAATGGTCATGCTATGCATTATTACAAAAGAAAAAAAGACATTTCCTTTCAATCCATTGCTTATAGTCATGTAACAGTCCAGACATTGGAGATTATAAGTCTAAGGGAAAAGATACATCATATGGTCCATCTTAGGCAAAACCGTCACTCAATCCCGATTAGGGAAGAGATACATCATCATGTAGTTCTCCCAAGTAGGACTATCACTAAACCCCCAACCTCCAACGCCTATTTACGTTTATTCAGTCCATTTCAATTTCATTAACATTGTATATGCGTGAAGACAGTTTCATATCCTTCCTAAATCATGATGCATGACATGTATGCATTTCATTCAACCATCAAACCTAAAATCTCTACTACATTACCATTAACATATTCTATTCTAATATTCTACCATAACAATACAATAAACAACTTTACAAAGCATAACAAGCCTACAATCTTGTGATGTAGAACACAATGGTAAAAAGAAGCTGCATATCTCTTACCTTAGATCCTTTGTGTAATTCAGCACTTAAGGGTATCTTCTCACAATACCTTCAAAACTAATAAAATTTCCATCAATAACTACTTTCTACATATATTACCAAGTTATACAAAATTGAAAATATCCACAATCTTCATTATCATTGTGCATATTACATATCCATTTAGTGTCCAATTTAGGAGGTGACATCAACAACACATTATAGAGCCACAATCCATTATACATGCATTCTAGAGTGTTCTTCTTATTTTCACTCATCTTTGACCATTCATAACTTTCTTAATACTTAGCCAAATCCATTAATTCTTCAACATATTTCTTCCTGAAGATGTCCTTAATAACATGTCTAGTTGATTTTATTCAAAATTTTCAGGAAGATAGACAATAAACATCAAATATCTAAATCACCCTATTTTAACCTTTTCTTCATCTTATACTTCTTTCCTCCATTATAACTATCAAAACGTCATATAATTCATACAAACAATTAAGAATATCTATAATACATTCAAATTTTTGCAGAGGAGGGAAGAAAACCTTATGGAGAGCCTTTGAGGGAGATACCTTCCTTCAATCTCTACTTAGTCTCTTCTTCAACTTACGGGCCATTTAAACTCACTTCCTATTGCCATAAGTAGGTGGTGGAGCTTCCCTAGTCGTGACCAGGTAAGGTACCCCTAGCCCGAGAACCACAGAATTCAATCTACCCTATTTCTGGTCGACCACTATATTATTGGTTTGCCGCTAAACAACCCAAGAGCCCTCCAAATTTTGGTTTGTTCAAAACTTTTCGATCTACCAACATTTTGGTTGACCGCTTATGAATCATAATGTCCTTAACCAATTAAAACTCTACTCCTCCTTAAGCTATAACATAATCCTTCTCACATTACACCATTTAACAAAGTTTTAGCAATTACAATCTTGAAAATCATCCATATACCAACATTTCTAAACATATTACTATTAACAATATATGTTTCATACATAATTTTTACTTTAAGTAAACAAAAATTTTCTGGATATTACAAGAGGCAACTTAGTTTAGTCAAGGAAAAATCCCTCTAGATTGCAATAAAATGAGAGGACTTGGTCAACGATAACCCACACTACATCAAACTTTTGAGGAGTCTTGGGAAGACCTGTGACAAAATCCATGGTGATCTTGTACTATTTCCACTCTGTAACAATCAAAGGTTGTAGCAATCTTGCAAGTGTCTGATGTTCAACCTTCATCTGCTAACATGTCAAACACATAGCCACAAAGTCCACCACATCATGTTACATACCCACCCACTAGTATTGTCTCTTCAATTCATGTTACATTTTTGTACTACCAAGGTGAATAACAAATCTGTACTTGTGATCCTTTGCAAGAATAGACTAATTCAAACCTTGAACATTGGGAACTGCTATCTTTCCATGGTAAAGAAGAGTCTCCCCAACATTGATCTCCCAACTATCAAATTGTTCTCCATTTCGCAGCTGCACAACTTTATCTCAGATCACCTCATCGTATTGCTAGAATTGCTTGGTCATCTAGAGTAAAGATTGAGTAGCAACAACATGGTACGCATAGGCCATACTACCCACTCATGTTTATGAGCTGCAATTTGTGAAAATCATGTCTTTCTAAGTCAATATTGTTTTCTTTTTCTTTCACTTAACAATCTAGTCGTTGGGGGTAATTCAGTTTAGGAGAAAGAGTGACACCATTAGGTTCACCTCATGCGGGACAACCAACTCAAAATCTTGCCTATAATGGCTATTTACATAAATTTTGTTTGTCTTTTAGTCTTTCATTCTTTCTTATCTTTCTTAATGAAAAAGTTTTTCATGATGCATGAAACATACGCATAACACCTAATAACAGTCTAACATACATGAACATAGCAATAATAGTGAGCAAATCCTTGAACATCATCTTAGCAGAAGTAGTAAACATCAAACAATAAGTATATATCAATTAACATAATAACTAGTAACCCCAAAACAACTCTAGTGTCTTTGTGATGTAGGCCAGAGGCCAAACACAAGCAACATCACTTACCTGTAACCCTTAGTAGATTCCGTAATTATCCAACACGTTTGATTTTCTTAAAATCGAATCAAATTCATATAAGGAAAAGGATAAAACTTTAATAACAATTCGTTGTTTCAAAAATCAAGAAATAGTTCATAATATCATCGTCATTACCATCATTCATCCCAGTTATTCAGAACCTCAGCCGCAGGAGACCTACCTTCATAAAGCTTGAAAAAAAATCCATCTGATAACTAGAGAGAATTCTCTATCTCTTTACAGTTTCAGAGTCGATAGGGTTTCGGCCCCTAACATTATTATTTATAAATGGTCAAATGAAGGATCCCATAGAAGAAAATCCTGGAAAAAATGAATGCTAATTTCATCATTTCTTAATCTGCTCAAAAATTATATCGTAGCTCATGGATTCTGTGGGAATAAACTCATTTAAATCTATCTGCAGCAACAGTAAATGTGTAAGCTACCTCTGCTGACATAGGCTTTGTCTATTTCATGCAGTAGCAGTATACCACGTTAGCTTTTATACTTAAATTTAAGGTCGTTAATGATACCGCAGACCCAAATCCTTCTGCAGAAGAGAATGCTTCCTTGGATACTTCATTCCACATTCCTTTTCTCACTTCAAATGATGACCTTTCACTCTGTCGTTTATCTTCTATCGATATCTCCCTTTCCGTAGAAGCGTACACTTCCGCATCTCCACTGTTCACTGCAAATTCTCTACAAAAAAAAAAAATCACATTCATCTTCCACCTTATTCCTCATAGATATGTTTCCATCTGCAGACCCTCAATTTATTCCTTTACAATGTCTTCCTTCTAAGCAATAGTTGTCTCTTCATTTGAGGATTTGTTCCCTTCCGCAACAATATTGCTCATCGTGGATGTTTATTAACTCAACATGACGATGTTATCTTTTATTTTACTTAACTCTTTTCGTGTGGCATCCTTCCTTTCCACACAGAATCTTTGCTTTCCACAGAATTAGCTTTCCTTAAATCTAACGATTCACATTTCATCCTTTAGTTCAATCCAACGATCCTTCTTCCTTCTACATCCTTGTGGCATCTTTCATTTATGTGAAAGCATCTTTCCTTTTCAGGGGTCCTTTATCTACATGACAACTTTTATCTACTTAACACTCTCTGTGCAGCATCTTTCCTATCTACACACAATCTTTTCTTTCACTAAAAGCATCTTTCTCCCTCTTTGATCTCAGCCATTCCTTGAAATTATCAAATGGTTTTCATTTCATTTGTTTCTCTATTAAACATCCCTTCATCAAAGAACCTCGTCCCATTCATGGATACCCACACATCTGTGGATTCCAATTCTTCCACAGACACCACTCTTTGTCTGCCCTTTTCAAATCTGATGGGCAATCTTTCATCTATCCTTCTTCATCCAAGGGTCCAACCATCCTCTTACCCTTTCACGGAAATCCTTCTACAAGAGCTTCCCTGATTTTGTAATTTAGGTACATATTTTAATATTTTAAAATTTAGGTACATATTTTGAAACTTGCTTCACAAATATAATATTTTAAAATAAAATCCTCAATTCATAAAAATACCAAAAATTAGGACACTATTTATTTTATTAAATTCCAAAATGTCACATTACACTCATAAACTTATTGTACATGTTATCCCAGTGTTATAGAATTGAAACTGGAAGACTTTATGAATAACAGAAGAAGAAAATAGTGGAAGGGCATCCACAAAGGCTGGACAGTGCCTCCGTGTACACAAAACACTGCATCCTCAAATGCAAAATAATGCATCTACAAAAGGATATTCATGCACGATGTAGAAACGTAATAGTGTTTCTCCAAAAATTCATTCATGCAATCCATGGATAAGCAACAATGCCCTCACAGAAATTCCAACACTTGCGAAACTGTGCAACACGTTCATTCTCTGGAATTTTTAGTTTTTCCGGCAATGTGGAGAACACGTGGCTCCGCAAAAGATTTAATTCCCATGGAAATGAACCTCTTCGCAAAAGCAAACTTTGTCAGTGAAGCAAACGCTTCCGCAGAAGTATTGGTTTTCCATGAATACAAGAGGAGCATTCACGAAAATGAAACAATTTTTCCCAGAGACTCGGGCTTCCGTGGATATGTGCAAAGTGTGTGCACTCCATGGAATTTCATTTAACAGAGGTTAACATTTTTGTTGAGGAAATTCTATTTTCTACATAATCTTGGACTTCCGCGGTTCCCACATTTATGTGACATTTTTCCTTTTGTGGACACAATTTGGAGCATCCCCTTGGAGTTTCAACACACCCACATACTGACCACATCATGAGGAAGAAGGAAATCCTTCCTGAGTTGAGTTTTTGCCTTTGACGACTCTAACTCTTAACCAAAACTTTGAATTTTTTACATTACAAGCTTGGATCTGCACCCAGACAACTCACACGACTCCCGACTCAAAAATTACCTTAAAATGGTTTTGTTATGAAAATCCTTTCACAAAAGTTTTAGATCAACGCTCCAAGGATGTGGACTTACAATCGAATTCTCTCCCTTAAAACTTTGGCTTACTTTCAATGCTTCTTCTTTCTGTAGTGAAAAAATTTCTTTTGAATGGATTCATACATATTTAAATATTTCTTGCGATGGAATGAATTGTCGTTGTATTGGTGTGATATGTTATTTCATGGTTTGTTGAATATAAATAGTGATTTAAGATTTTTAAAGCTATAGAATTGAGATAATGGTTTATGATATCTCATGGTCGGTTGGGTTGATTTATGGTTCAAGATATTTAGATTGGTTTTGGAATAGTTGAAAGGTTACAATAAGGGAGATAGGACTTAGGTGCGGAAAGGAATTGATGCACCTCAAGGGCAAATCACAAGATCTCCTCTATGAATCACTAGAGGAGTCTTAATGCCATCAACAAGGAAATCACTTGAGCTACACTTAAGACTCAAGGGAGGTATCATAGATTCATTTTATGGTATTTATTTGCGACATTTGGATGTAACAAATTAATGTTATGTTTTGTTGCTCTCGATTCAGCTTAGTGACCGAGAGCATGCTTTTGTTTTTTTTTTTTTTTAAATTGGAAATTTTTATAATATGCCTTTTAGTGGTAGCCCTAATTATAGGGGTATTTAGACCATCTTCAAGACCTGTCCTAAGTGGAGAATATTTGAGCTGAAGAACAATCTTTTCAAAGTGTGAAGTTTTACCTCCATTCGGCCAACTCTTTGGTAGTGTTCATCCGAATGAGTTTTGGTGTAAACATTGTTATCATCCTGTTTGTAAGTTTTAGGTGATTCCTCTAATTGCTATGTATTTTTCCACCTCCTTCCATAGAGTTAAACATCCCCAGCAAAAGTATAGAAAACTTGCAAAGAATCTAGTTGGAGTGTTTCCATCCAAGGAAATCATTGAAGTCAATAGGCATGGTCGATGTGCCTATTTAGACCATCTTGCACCCTTTTAACCATAACTTCTTCCTCTGAACGTTGTTGCCTACAATTTTTGGAGAGCCTCATCCTCACATCCAAAGTAAGGTGTGGTTCAAATTTCATATTAATAGAATGCAAATTAACTAAGATAAGCATTCTACAAATTGAATCCTTTCTTTCCTAATTCGGCGCTTGTCTCAAGGAGATCCTTTACATTATGGTGACAAGAAGTGTAACGACCTGATTTTTCTTTCTTAAAATGTGTCATTTTTAAAATACATTTATCGTTGAAAATACACATAAATTTATAACTTTTGCGTACTGAAAGACTTTCATTTCAAAAACATTTAAAAGCATGTCAAACCTAGTATTTTGAAAACTATTTTCTTTTAGAAAGCACAACGGAAGACTATTATCAATAAAACAAAACATTATAATTTAATTACTTTACAAAAACCCTTTACAAATTATTTTCCTTTAATCCTTTAGCCTAGCTATCCACCAAGCACCCAACTGTGTAAATCCTTCATGAACTGCTCTTTTTCTTGTTTCTGTGCATACCTACATCACAAGACTTAAACTATGAGCTCAAAGCTCAGTAAGAGATATAAAATAAATATGCAATGCACATGCTATGCTGCTTTTAAAATCCGTATACAATTTTCTATTTCTGTTTCTATTTCATTAGCTTGTTTGTTTACATTATATGTTTTGGTTGCTGGGCTCACGTTTGCGGACCAACTTCATAGCTTCGTTCCAGTGTTGAGCTCACGCTTGCAAACAACTGGAACATTTCTATTTATGTTTATTTACATTTGGTTCTGTTTTCATTTTAGTATCTTTTCGGTTTACATTATCCACTTTGGTTGTCGAGCTCACGCTTGCGAATCACTAGAATGCATATATTTACATTTATTCTATTTAATTCATTTACGTTTAATGATACAATGGATAATCATACAACCTAAATGAAGGTTGTTCGCCTTGGGTGATCAGCCCTCGAGAACACCAAACATTTAGTATGTATGAGCACCCATTATACCATTTTCCAAAACCATGGATGAACTGTTTACGTATCTTTTCAAATCCATGATACATGAATGCATAAAAGTGCATACAGTTCTATCATATCCTCAGTATAACCTCAGGACTTGCTCAATCATCACTATAACCTCGAGACATGCTCAATATCATACTTCTTAACGTGAAGAAGCTAAATTTAATAAACACAGCATCAAACAGCAAATAACAATACATCCTCTAAATATGATCAATATTAGCTTTCTCAAAGTAAAGCACCTAATTCTAATAAATACAGTTAGAATACAATTCATAACTCTTGCGATGTAGGCCTTTCGGCATAACACAAGCAATATCATTTACCTAGCGTCCATAACGTACTTTAGCCCTTCAGTTCCTCCTCTTCAATACCTTCAAATCAATAACATTTATTCATTAATTTCATTTTCTCAACAACCATTCACTAGGTTCCATCATCTAAGCAACAAAGAGCTCAACATCTTATATCATTATTCCTTATTCATTACTTAGTAAAATTTTTAACCCAAATCCAACTTATACACTTAACAATATCCCAACTCCATATTCCAATAGAATTTCATTCACAAAACATAAACTTTAAACTAACAAGGAGCATAAATAATCATCTAACTTAATAGGGTATTCAACTTAACAATGCTTAAAACCCAAACATACATTAGTAGTAATAATACTTCATGGCCATAATGCTTCAACAGTATGCAAGCTCTAATATAACAATTGACTGTATAGAATCACCTATTTCCAAACAACAGAGCATATTCATATTCGTCAACGTGCAATAACAATATCCTCAATGATATCCAACAAGCCAGTAAATAAATAGAGAACCAATTCAAAGCAACAACATAACAATCCTAAAACAACCGAACATACTTCCCAACATCTATTCAACATTAACACCTTCATTTTATCTTTTACCTTTAACATGGATTTTTAAGCAATAACCAAAATAAGCATACACAGTTAACAAGGCATGGGTTCGATAATGGCTAGCATTAACCGAGAACAATCATCCCTTAATACTTTGCATCTTTCATCATCCACTTTTAACAAAATATAAATCCATAAAAGAATGTTGATTACCTGCAGAAACCAAGAGACTTGAGAGCTTCTCCTTCTCCCTTCTTCTTCTCGGCTATCACTCTCTCTTTCCCTCAATTTCTCTCTTTCTCCTCTCCTCTCTTCTTTCTTTGTCTCTGTTTCTTGCTCAGTCACCCCCTCTTTCTTTTCTCTAGAGAGCTCTCTTTCACCTTTTTCTTTTCCCCTTCCTTTTTTTCTCTCCTTGGGTTCCAGCTTCTCTAGAGAGTTTCCTCACTCTCCTTCTCCTCTTTTCTATCTTCTTACGAGCAGCCTTCCCTAACACACCTCATTTATCCCAAAACATCTCACCTAACCCCTCACATAATATGCCATCTGCGAAGTAGGATGCTTTGAGGAATTACACAAAGCACAATTCTTGGGATTCACATTTTTTTCCCGAAATCATATGGGGTCGGTCGATCGTTGATCGACCCCAACACAAGAGTACCAGTCGATCACTCGACCAACCGGTCCAATGTTAAAAATAACTTTTCAGACTCTTTCCATGAGAGTAGCTGATCACCCATCCAAACCTCTTGGTTGATCACTTGATCGACTGGTCCAACATCATTTCTTCGCCTGCCACTATTTTGCCTCTGTAATATTTAGCAGTCAACAATTTGTTCAATCGATTCCTTCATTGTCGACCAAAAATTCCACTGTAATATTTATCAGTCGACCATTTGGTCGACTGATTTCTTCATCAACAACTGAATTCTTCTTTTACTCACACCCAATTGATCATTTGATCAACCCCTTCCACTATCAAACCCACATATAAGCCATTGCCATTTTCTTCTTGCCACTTAACTCTTTTCCTTTTTCTTTTCTAATTTAAGAATCCTTAAACAATAGTTCACCAATTATTCTAACCAATAATCTTACAATAAAATCCCCAGTATAAAAATCAACACTACTTATACCTAAGCTTATTATGTTTACTAGACTTATTTTTAGGGTATTGTAATCCATAATAAAATCATTCTATATTTTTCAATAATCCACAATTATTATTCTAATGCCCCGCGTTAAATTTAGAACCTTTTTCACTATTAAGAATTATCGTGTAAAATTTTTTCATTTTAATTATTGAAAACATACGAGATGAAGTAGTTAGAGTAAATGAGATAAATCCATAATGTGTAGTAAAATCAGAGTAAAGTAGAAACATACTTAAATTCAAATTACGGTTTGAAGAGCGAAAGAGAGTAAATAGTTTTACAAAAACATTATTCATATTCAACCCATTTGAAAACAACATTTTCACTTCTTGCGAGCCATAACCTCTTTTCAGGTCGATTCAACTGGGTAACCCAAGTGCTCAATGGGTGTTGTAATAGGATCCAAGAATCACCTAGAACACAATATTCAAATCTGTCCAGAAAACTGTATTTAATCGAACGAGCAATATTAAAACAGATTTAACTCCCAATTCCCACGTGAACTTGATCTTATATTTGGAAGATAGGTGCTCAACACAGTCACATAAATCGTGTCAAAAAACCATAAGAAAATCCACTCTGGATCAATAGTTATGCTCGAAATAGAAGAACTCAAAAACTAGGGTTTAAACTGGGTAGATTTACCATCTAAGATTCAATCATGAATATCTCGAGTTGCATATATCTAATGAAGCCCAAATTTAGAAGGCAGCTACTTGACTCAATACTGAATAAATCTCTAGAAGGGCTCAAATTAATATAAATGACACAAGGGCCTCAAACAGACTCCTCAATATGGTATAAATAACTGTCCAATGAGAAAACAGATTTCCGCAGCAAAAAGATAATCCAATAAGAAAGCCCTCCAATCAATAAACCACAAACGATCACTTCAGCAATAGATAGGCAACCAATCACCAGAACATTCCAGTAGCAAAGAACTAAAAAAAAAAACAAGGAAAAGCTTCAAGAAAACAGAGCAGCGCCGAGGAGTCCGCGAATCCACCTAAGGAGTGGGGCGACTTGTGGTTGGCCGAATGGACAACACTCTCCACGGGTTGAAGCCAACTTTTGTCTCCACACCACAATCCTTACCACAAAGACAAGGGATTGGAAGAGACAATATTCTGTAGTTGCAAGGCTAAGTGGCTTCAAGAACACCTTGCACGGATGATGGGAGGAATGGCGCTAGGGAGGAGGAGGCCGAGGTTTTGTTCTTCAAGAGAACCAAATTCTATTCAATCCAAATCACGTTTTCATTCAGCAAGGAGGCCTTATAAAACCGTAAGAGTTTTACAATAAAGAAAAAAGACCAAAATGTCCCTGAATTAAAAAAATAGACATGACTTACACAAAAATCAATAATCCCGAGTGGGATTTTTAGACTGTATAAAACGTACATTTGACATACCAAATGAAAGCCGAATATAACGTTCAAGAGCTCGTTGGAAAGCTCCGTCTGTTGGCTACAATTCGTATGAAGGAAAAAAGTTGAAACAAAGCCATCCTGATTGTCAAAATAGCCCTTGAACGTCTGCTGCTCAGATTCTAGGCGGAATTGGACAGCTCCTAATTTTCTTCTATGATTACATGATATCCACTAGTCCAAAACACCAAATCCTCTTTGTGACATTGAATAAAACTTTTCTCCAAATTGGATAGAAAAGAAACACCTACAAAACAAATAAAAAAGTTAGAAATAAAGGAGCCCCTGGCTCGGGCTCAAGTGACAGAATTTGGGGCACATCATGTTGCCTCCTCTTTCGCTCCAGAAATCACCACCCCTTGACAATCACCTACACCACAAACAAACTGTGAGTTTAAGGCCCAGCAAGAAATTAGATATGCAATATGATGTATGCCTCTAACTCATGATTTCAGAATGGGATCCGCCCAAACTATTTTTTACTTACGGTTACATACGTTAACTCATACATTGAGCTGGGACATTGGAGGTTTCGTTGCAAGAAGGATGGCCGCTAGTCGGCATCTAACCCTCTGGTAGACAGGATCTCGTGACCTGACAAGGGAAGGGTATAATCTCAAGTCTCCCGTTAGGGTAAACAGGCTCTCGCATCCTGTCGAGGGAAGGGTATAATCTCGAGTCTACCTAATTATGATCCGAACCACCTCCCCACATCCAATTCTCCTTACATTTATTTTCTTTATCCATTTTCCTCACAAAAACGATTACTGACTCACGTGTGGCATTCCTATTGGTTTCTATTAATATGATGCATGTCAATGCAATACTAGAGTTACAACATTCATCAAGAACTCACAAATCTATATCACAAGGGATTTCTAAATTGTAGGAGAATAATAGCAATATTCAAGTATTAACATTTTTAAAATTTTGTAGAAAATGACAACGAATAACGGCGAGATCACAGTGAGATAACACGTACTATTATGCTTAGGAATTGACAGGTAATAACCATGAAATAATAGCAGCAAGTTATCTATACGATTATTGTGTATACGAACTGAGACATGGATATGTAGCAATATCCAACTCTTTTCAAAAATTAAGTAGAGATTTACGGATGATCAATGACGAAGAATTCGATTATCAATTCGGACAACAATGACAGGGAATTTACAATCAAAAGTAACCGAAATGAAAAGCTCAATAAAAAAGGGATTTATTGTCAAAACAGAGACATTAGCAATTTATATGGAAGAAAAGATAACAACAATATTTCAGCAGCTATTATCTATCCGAAACTAGAGAATTACCAACGTCCATAAAAAAATAGGATTATTCAATCACAAACCAAAGATACAAAATGCAAGAATTAGTAGTCTAGATGCAAAATAATTCATCACTACCTGCTGTCTTCAATTCAATGGAAGCCATTGATCAATTCATAGTAATATGCATTAGTAAATTGTCAGGAAATTCCAAAATAGTTTCAACACACTCCAAGAAACAATTTAATAAAACAATCCAAGAAAACAAACAAGACACTACTTGTGGTGTAGGGCCTCCACCTGGCCAAGACTTACTCAATTCCTTACCTCACAGTTACCAACCGATGAAGGTCTTCTGTGCACTGAAGAAACACAACAACAAATTGTCCAAACCAATGACCTGCTTCAGGTCACAATCACCTTCACAACACACAGTGGGTATCTCTCCTTCACTCACACTCTCTCGGCTCACTCAGTCACAATTCAGCCAATGGAAAATCCCTTAAGCAGAAATTTCTCGCTCCCTCGCAAAAGACCTACCTTCCCCATTTTCAAGCAGGGACGAGTCTCTGGGTAGTTGGCAGGCAGACACCTACGCTGAGTGATTGCCACCTAAAACAACAAATTGCCGCCTAAATCATGTTATAGATCTGAAGACACCCAGGTCTACTGAGTAATTTGACAAAAATTGCTACCCTAATTCATCAATTCATCCAACTAATTTGTCCAATCAACAGAACACCAGGGAGATAATTTATAGAACAGAACAACCGACTTACCCTGGTAACGAATCCGCAGCACACGGTTTTGATCGATCCAACCCAATCCCTGCAAATCGAGCAACACCAAGCCCTCGGCCCCGCACCCGTCACCTGCAGCACGCCAGACCATGTTGCACTGTGTCGTATGTCGGACTCCAGCTCCGCACCGCATGGACCCGTCTTGAGCCTTCGACGCTCACGTCTTCCTCTCGGTTTCTATCTCAATCTCCCCTTCTCTCTTTATGAATTGCAAGGACCATCTCTTCTCCCCCATTTTTTTCTTTCAAAAACCGAACAAGACCAACCACCATGAACCGGTCAAGCCTCCCCTTCTCCTTTTAAATTTTCATGTTGTTTTTCTTTTTAACTCCCATCATCCCTTTTTTTTAAATTCAATTATTTCAATTCTTCTTTTAATAAATCACTCTCATTTAATTAAATTATTTTCTACCAAATTCCAATTTTTGATTTATTTCAAATATTGCTTAACGATAATTGTCAGTCCAATTTAAATTCTTAGATTCAATTTCCCAAATTAATTTTTTATCAAAAAAATTCTCAATAATTATCCAATTACCCCCAATTAAATTTTTAATCAAATAAATCTTCAATTATCCAATTATGCCCAATTAATTTCTCGATAATTTTTAATAAATTTTGTTACGACAAATTGGGGTATTGCAATTATTCTCCTTATTCTAAGCTTAACGTGACACAAGCATTTCGAGTATTATTAGAAGTGGGGTAATGCTGCCCAAACAGTGAGACAAACCAACCCAACATACAATCACTAGAGCAACCACCATAGAAGGAAGGGGAGGCTAATATGCAAGGTTAAATTAAAGAGCTTAGAAATATGATTGCTAACTTGCAGCAATTGTTGGAAGAACCAAGAGACCAACATGTGAGAGCCCCTAGAAGACCAAGGCCTAGAAGAAGGACAAGTTCATCAAGAGACACAATAGGCCGTGATGAAAGTGGTGAAGAAGATGAAAATTTGGAGACCCATTTTCAAAAAATCATTAGTTTGAGATGATGACATAATGCAAGAGATGAAATGAGACAAATGAAGGTATCCATCCCTAATTTTAAAGGTTCTTGTAATGGAGATGATTTCCTTGATTGGGTAGAAAAGGTAGATAACGTGTTTAATTGCTATGACTACTCAAAAAGAATGAAATTGCAACTAGTATCAATTGAACTCTCAGGTTACGCTTGTCTATAGTGGGAAGATGTGAAAACTCAGTGGAGACATGATGGATATGATGAAGTACAGACTTGAAGGATGATGAAGTCACTTTTGAGAATGAGATTTGTACCAATTCATTACAAGCAAGAGTTGTGTTTACAAATTCAAAATCTCAAGCAAGGGTCATTATCAGTTGAAGAGTACTTAACCAAGTTTGAAACCCTCAAAATTAGGTGTACCTTGGACAAACCTGTGGAGCAAACCATTGTAAGGTTCATCAAAGGACTTCACAGAGAAATTGGAGACATAGTGAAATTGCAACCATATGAGACCATGATAATGTAATCCAACTAGTCATGAAAGTGGAAAGGCAAAAAATAAGGAAGGGTAAAGAAGCTAATACTTGGCCTTTATAAAGAAGTCCCCTCACATACAAGCCACAAGATGAGCTAGAGGAGAAAAGTGTAGCATTAAAAGGATTTGATAATAAAGTTCTTGAAGAGAAGAAATCAAGTGTTGAATCGGCTAAACCAAGATCGAGAGAAATTAAATGCTTCAAGTGTCATGGATTGGGGCATATTGAATCCCAATGTCCAAATAAATGAGTAATAGTGATTAGAGAAGATACTATGGAAGTTGAAAGTGAAGATGATGTTGGGAGTAATGTGCCCAACAAGCAAATGTAATAGAACAATTTTATAATATATGAATAAATTTATATTGACTGATATTATGTTAACATTTTATATTATGTTTTATAAAATTCATAGAAAATTCATTGGTTATTTATGCTAACTTTATATTAACATATATATTGTATATATGTGGGATAAAATATAAAGAGTAATAACCAAAATATGTCCATGACTTATATTTGAAGTATGAAATCTTCAAATTGTTCATAGTCATAAACATAGTTTATCTCATTAAGAATGTATAGTCATATCCCGACTATATATGTAGTGACATAAAATAAATATGTTTTATATAATATGATTATATAGAACTGGACCAGATAAAATTATATTGTTCTGATAATTTTCGTTAAATATAAAACAATTAATTTTATCATAATGATGGTCATATATGCATGATCTTAATTCGTTGTATTTAACAAACTCCTATTTTATTTTAATTTATTCTTTAATTTACTCGGTAAAGTTTTGTATGAGTTACGATTCATATACCTTATATGTTGGGAGTGAATTAAAATAAATAGTTGGAAATGTTAACATCGATACAATGAAATCCATTTTCATAGATTCCCTTGTTTGTTAGTTCAAGGATCGAATAATTAGCGCGTAATTCATAATCGTTATAAATTAATTATTCAATCAATAACTAATGTTACTCAAGGATAAAGACACAATATGAGAGGTTAAAGGATTATAAACCTAGCTCTATTTCGAATCTAAATGGAGGGTTAATACATATGTAATGACTATATCAATTAACATTAATTAGAGTAAATATAATATATAGTTTTTTAGAGTGCAACTCTAAGTATTTCGTGGAATTACTTTAGAGTTAGTAATTATGTTAATTAATATAAAGAGTTTATATTAGTTAATGAAATATTATTGGCGCTTAAAACTATCGGTCCATAGGTCCCTTCGTCACCTTTTATCATTATTGGAATAATAGAAAAATGAACAAAGAAGATTAAATAATTAATTATGAATGAATTATTTAATACACTCAATAGTAAATTTATTATTTTTCATTAGATGAAATAATTGAATTATTGATTATTCAATTAACTAAGGCAAAATGACAAAAGTTATCATAGTTAATATATTTGTTATATTTCATTAAATGAAATAATTGAATTATTGATTATTCAACGAACGAATATAAAGTATCTTTTGAAAATAGTTTTTAAAATAGATTTTGTCAAATTTGAGTTAATGTCATAGTGCCAAGTGTTGAGCTATGGTGACAAGACCTTTTGTTTGGCATAACATTTTTGTTATAAATGTATTATAACTTAAATGAGAGATTAATAAGTTAATGTTATAGTGCCAAGTGTTGAGCTATGATGACAAGACCTTTTGATTTCCATAACATTTTTATAAATGTATGAAATCAATTGTAACTTTAATGAAGAATTTGTAGTGTTTTTCTCTAAATGTCATAATGGCCATTATAGAGCTATACCACTATAAATAGAGGTCCAATCTCATTAGGTTATGAGGTTGAAAATCTTTAAGATTAAGGAATCCATGTTGAGAGCAAAATTTGTGTATTCCGTGTTGGCTTTAGAGGAGTGTTTTCTAAATCCAAATAGTGTATCTCATGTGTTGAGAATACGATTTATCATAAATTGAGCGTG
This sequence comes from Begonia loranthoides, assembly GCA_022433065.1. Lineage (NCBI taxonomy): Eukaryota > Viridiplantae > Streptophyta > Magnoliopsida > Cucurbitales > Begoniaceae > Begonia > Begonia loranthoides. Next base: position 36,780,599 of record CM039468.1, on the reverse strand, counting down.
ATCTTGTTTCATTCATCACACCCACACGTGCTTATTCGAGGTGAGGAGGATTGGCGGAGAAGATTGAAGGTTGATTTTGTACCTGTGTGGAGTAAGCTACAAAGGTAATATTCATCTTTTAGATTAGTTCGAAATAAAGATTTTTGAATACATATTATTATTAATATGTTATAACAACGATCTATTTTATATTCATGTTAAAATTGTTTTTCATGATATATATATAGGTTATGTATGTTAGCATTGTTATGAACATTGGTAATTTCATCGTGCAAGGGAACCTAAAAACCAACAATTGGTATCAGAGCTTCGTTGTAGTTATAATATATTAATAATGCAATTTTATGAAAATCATAATATATGATGATAAGTAGGCTTATGCATTTTTTAATTTATATATATTTTTAGAATGTTGAATGTATGGATATATGCATGATTGAAATAATGATCGTAATTTCATGTGGCCGATTTGGGTTAGGAATATTTTTTAAATTTCTTATTTTTAATTTTGATGTAAACCCAATTTGTCTTGAGTAAATACTCCTTATGTAATATTGATGGAGATTAAAGAAAGAAAGGAGGACAAGACAAATTTTGGAGCGAAACTATGGTGTGCAATTGTTGTCACCACGACGTATGACACAAAAATCTGGAGGCTACCAAGACTTTATATCATTTTTTATGGGTTTATATGTAATTTTAGAAATACCCAAATCGACCAGGTCATTATTTCATTTATTTTTATGCTTGATATAAGTTATTCTATTGTCATGCATTCACATGTTATATAATATTTGCCTATAGAGCCTACTTATCATTTAATTTTCTCATATTGACATGTATTCTTAGAATACATTTTATTTATTTAATTTTAATAAATTAGTTTGGTAAAAATTAAATAGTTTTAATTAGATTAAAACTATTAATTCATATTTATGAATTATGTGAGAAAATAAAATAACGCAAAATTTTAATTGTTAAAATTTTTACATTATTTTGTAAGTACTAAATAAATTATTTATTTAGTATCATTAATTTTATAATTTGATTATAAAAATAAATAATCTATATATGAAATAAATTTATTTTGATTAAATATTTTTTTTATATATAGATTTAATAGAATATGTGATATTCTATAAAATCACTATAATTCAAAATAATGAGAGGGAGTGGAGAGTTAGACGTAACTTTCCATGGTCTCCAATGTTGATACAACAACGTGAGATTTAAGTAGGGCTCCGAGTCGACTTTGTTATCGTCCTCCCTAAGGAGAGTGTTTACTTAGATCAATACCATTATTGATCTCTTAGAGATAGGTTTTATAAAATGTATTTTCTAGTTGATCATCCTTAAGGCAACAATTATAAGTTAAGTTTTATAAAATCGAAACGATGGTATACACTCATAAAAATGTGATATAATGTGTTAATCACATGTTGACCAAAACTAATAGATAGTTAATAAATTTTGAAAATATGAGATATTTTGAATAAATTTAATAATAGATCATATTTTTACCCAAAGAAAAAAATATTATGTATCGAGGCAATAATAGCATTTATATTTTATTTAGTGATTTAGCATGCTCATGCATCATTTTACTTGCCATATTTCTTATGAATTTTATGCATAATATTAATCTTTATTTATTTATTCATTACAACATAATGTCTTCTTTTATGATTAATTTACTTGTGACTAAAAAGTTGACTAGCGATAATTTCGTCAACTAGAAAAAGAACATGAATATGATTCTTGTGCACGACAACTTGAAATTTGTCTTGACTGAGAAATGTCCTCCGATCCTAGCAAAGGGTAAGAAGGACAACCACAATAAAAGGAACAAAACTAACGAGGGAAACAAGAATAGCTCGAGCCAGAAAAAGCCCAAAGAAAAATGTTTTCATTGTGGAGTTGATGGTCATTGGAAGAGAAACTGTAAAAAGTATCTGAAGGAACTAAAACAAAAGAAGACATGTAAATCTAATTTACTTGTTATTGAATCTTGTTTAGTTGAGAATGATTTGTCACCCTGGATATTTGATTCAGGTGCGACTAATCATGTTTGTTGTTCTTTACGGATGCTTAGTTCCTATCAGAATGTAGCAGATGGGGAGTTCACTATGCGAATGGGCAATAAGGCACTAGTTTCAACTTCAGCAGTGGGAGAAACAAAATTATATTTTCAAAATAAATTTTTATTATTGAATAATGTTTATTTTGTACCGGGGTTTACTAGAAATCTCATTTCTGTTTCTCACTTATTTGAACAATGTTATTCAATTTCTTTTAATAATAATATTGTTATTATTTCTAGAAATGGACTAGATATTTGTTCTGGTTTTATGGACAGTGGACTTTATGTGATAATGCCCATCAATAAATCAATGTTGAATACTAAAATTTTTAAAGTAGAATTGCCTAAGTCCAAGAAACTTAAAATTTATGGTGATAATAACACATCTTTGGCATCTTCTTCTAGATCATATTAATCTGGATAGAATTGATAAACTTGTGAAAGATGGTCCTTTAAAAGATCTAAATGTTGGGTATGTACCAGTCTGTGAATCATGTCTAGAGGGAAAAATGACCAAGAGACCTTTTTTAGCAAAGGGTCGAAGGGCTCAAGAGCCACTTGAACTTATACATTCAGACGTATGTGGCCTTATGACAACTCGGGCTAAAGGTGGTTATGAGTACTTCATCACTTTTGTTGATGATTACTCAAGATATGGTTATACTTATCTAATTCAGTTTAAACAGAAACTTTTAGAAAGTTTCAAGAGTTTAAAGTTGAAGCTGAAAAACAATTAGATACGTCAATCAAGTGCCTTCGATCAGATCGAGGAGGTGAATATCTTGGTAATGAATTCAAAGATTACTTGTTAGAACATGAGATCATATCTCAGCTAACAACACCTAGCACTCCTCAGCAAAATGGTGTTGCTGAGAGGAGAAATAGGACTTTACTTAACATGGTTCATCCATGATGAGTTACTTTACACTTCCAAAATTATTTTGGGGATACGCTATACAAACAGTAACTTACATTTTGAATGGGGTCCCATCTATCTATTCCTAAGACAACTTTAGAGTTGTGGAGTGGTTCATCAATCCCTTCATCACCTTCTATCATTATTCGAATAATAGAAAAATGAACAAAAGATTAAATAATTGATTATGAATTAATTATTTAATACAATCGATAATAAATTTAATATTTTTCATTAGATGAAATAAGTGAATTATTGATTATTTAATTAATTAAGACAAAATTACAAAAGTTGTCATAATTAATATGTTTGTTATATTTCATTAAATGAAATAATTGAATTATTAATTATTCAATTAACAAATATAAAGTAACTTTTGAAAATAGTTTTTAAAATGGATTTTGTCAAATTTGAGTTAATGTCATAGTACCAAGTGTTGAGCTATGGTGAGAAGACCTTTTTTTGCCATAACATTTTTGTTATAAATGTATTATAACTTAAATGAGAGAATAATAAGTTAATGTCATACTGCCAAGTGTTGAGCTATGGTGACAAGACCTTTTGATTTCCATAACATTTTTATAAATGTATAAAATCAATTGTAACTTCAATGAAAAATTTGTTGTGTTTTTCTCTAAATGCCATAATGGCCATTATAGAGCTATACCACTATTGTAACACCTCGACTTTTTAAGTTGGACAATTATTAAGGTATTACCAAGGGCATTCTAGAGCGTTAATTCTAGGGGTATTTTCTTTATGTTTTCCCCATTTATACGATGCAAATTAGATGGTGGAGCGGTTAGGACGTTTCATCGCGTAATTATACGTGTCGTGTGCCTATGGCGGAAATGTTACGGGATAGGAGTTAAGTGAGAAAAGTGTAAGGAAAACTGTCCAGGGCGTGTGTGGACACCGGAGGACGACACTTGCGGATGAGATGTATCATCCGCAAATGCATTGCACACACAGTAAAGGGGTTGGCACGATTCAGGACGAGATTTCTCGTCCTGACTGCGTTGCGTCGTGGAGTTGCGGACAACTCCAGACAGAAATCGCCTCTATTCCAATCTCGGGTACTTGGCGGACGAGGTCCCGGATGATGCGGACGCGAGTTGCCTCTTCCGTATCGAATATGTTATGAACATGGACACCTTCGGACGAGTCAGGATGATTGCAGACAAGTTGGAGTATCGTCTGATTTGCCTTTGTTTGATTTTAGGGACAATTCGAATGACACACGGACGCTACCTGTGGACGCGATATGGCGTCTGCAAGTGACTTACAGACGGTACGGAAAGGACAGGGATGCCTTTTCCCATTCAAAGCCTCATTTTAGCTTGTGAGATTTTGGCCTTGCAGATGAGATCAAGTCGTCCGCACCCGTCCGAACCATCGCATAACTGCGATTTCAGAGATTTAAAATCAGAAGGAAAACGACGCCAACCAATAGAAATCTCACCCCTTGACACCAAATCTCACTTCCCACGTCCCGACCAGCAGGACTGTCGCATGCATACCCTGTCCAGCCAACCTCCTCTACCCTCAAGCTAGAAATTTTCCCCTCTCCATGTTATATCTCCCTCCCCTCTCTCATTTTCATCTTCAACTTTCCTCTCCCCATTTCCTGTGTGAAATCTAGAGAGTGTGAGGGAAGGGCCGAGAAGAGAGAGAGCTCCTATGAGTGGTGTGGTTTAGTGAAAGGTGTAAGCGTTGTGTGTGTGGTGAGCTATGTGAATGAGGTTTGGTTAGCTAGTAAGTTGAAGGATAGTGAGCTGCTGCCTTGGAACTGCTGGAGAGCTGCTACTAGACGTGAAGTGGAGCATTGTTGTCCCTGCTTGTATTCTTCAAATAGGTAAGGAAAATGGGGTGTCTTGGCCATTTGGAGGCCCTACACCACAAGCGTGTGTTATGAACATATTTAATTAACTAATCAATTCATTGTAGTTAGCAATAATTGTATATAGTAATTGAGCATGTAAATTAAATAGAGCAAACTCAAGCATGCTAATTATTAGAGTAAATAAGTAGACTTCATTGACCCTTAAGCATAATTAGCATGTTAAATTAACCCTATTAGTATGTTCAATTAACAAGTATGTTTAGATTGATTAACTATCATGTTTAATTGCTAAACGTAGATAACTAGTTGTTTAATTAATGACTAAATTGTGAGCATGTCAATCAATCTAAGTACTTTAAGTAACCAACATGTTAATTCACTCAATTAGATTTAGTAATCAACTAAGCATGCTTAACCTATTAATTAGGGTAGCTTGACTAAGTACGCCAATTGAACATGTAATTAACTAAGTATGTTAATTCTTTTGTTGTCTAAATCAAATAGTGGCATATTAGTCAACCAAAGTAATTAGTTAACTTGAGCATATTAGACAACTAAACTAACGTTTATTAATTGTATTCAAGCATGTTAAAGAACTTAGATAATTATGGTTGCATGCTAACGAACTAGCGAACATGACTAAAGTAATCAAACCTTGAGCGTATAAATTGATTAGGATAATTAACTAGATGATAATTATAATTCCTCCTTGAGCACGTTAATTTAGTTATGCTTTACTTCCATATGCATGTTGTTTGTGATTCATTATACTTCTTTTATTATTGTGATTTATATATATCCAAGCATGTTCCCTTTTGTCCAATTAGCTCTATAATTCCTTCCTTCATATATTGTACGTAATTGGGTGTTCCATCGTTATTACTTGTCTTTGTATGCTTGTTCAGTTAACGCGATTCCTTTTCTTGCGCTTTTAATTCCAGTTACTTTCATTTATGCGCACTTCAAATTCTATGAATGTTATATTGTGAAGCATCATGCATCATGTTAGGTTGAGAATGTATGGTCATGCATCATGTTAATAGAAACTAATAGAGAGTGCCACAGGGTGGTACACACACATGTATGAGTGAGGATAAATGATGAAAATGAGTAAAACAGTAAGATAATAAAGGCCTCTGTTGTCCGGTTGCTTAGCCCGACACAGACACAAATAAAAGAATAAGGGAGTTGGGAGGCAGATGAGTAGAGGCCCTAGTCTTGCAATTAGGCAATGCCCCTACCTTATCGGGAACGGGACCTAGTTGCCCATAGGAGGTTAGGTCCGACCAACTATACCATCCCATACGGGTCTTTCAATCTCCAGCTCGAAGTATGAGTAACGAAAGAACGACATAAAGAAAAGTAATAAAATGGTAAATGGCTAATGAAAGGATTGGTTTGGGTGAACCCCATTCCAAAAGAACTGAAGAGAGTCATAAACATAATTGTATTAACTCTTTTCCTTACTGAGCCATTAGGCTCATGTATTACTTATGGTGTAGGTACAATGACGAACAGATAATAAGTAAGTGATAAACACATAATGAAATAGGGATGGATGATTTCGCACGTGCAAGACTCGAGGCTGGCCAGGCAAAGAGAAAAATGAGTAAACAGTTGTAATCACATCAAGCTTATTATATTGTACTCCATTGTTTAGATTCCTTTTAAACAATTTAAATACGCTTCTGCTATGTTTTATAAGGATTTATTTTACAACGCTTCTGCACATTTTATCAATTAGTTTTTGATAACGAGTTTAAAGAAAGAGTTAGTAGCGATCCGGTTAGACGCACTCTGATACATTTTGTTTTAAAAAGAAAATTTCAAATTTTTACGCATTTTCAAGGAATTACAAAAATCTTGGTCATTACAACTAAAAATAGAGATCCAACCTCATTAGGTTATGAGGTTGAAAATCTTTAAGATTAAGGAATTCATTTTGAGACCAAATTTTGTGTCTTCCATGTTGGCTTTGGAGATGTATTTTTTAAATCCAAATAGATCGTCTCATGTGTTGAGAATACGATCTATCATAAATTGAGTGGGATCTTGTTTCATTCATTACGCCCACACATGCTTATTCAAGGTGAGGAGGATTGGCGGAGAAGATCGAAGGTTGATTTTGTACCGTGTGAAGTAAGCTACAAAGGTAATATTCTTCATCTTTTAGATTAGATCTAAGTAAAGATTTTTGAATACATATTATTAGTAATATGTTATAACAACAATCCATTTTCTGTTCATGTTAAAATTGTTTTACATGATATATATATATATATATAAGTTATGTACGTTACCATTGTTATGAATATCGGTAATTCCGTCGTGCAAGGGAACCTAAAAACCAACAGATGAAATCATAGAACCACAAATTACAGAGAAGGAACCATAAGAAGAGACCTATTTTGCTCAAGATAAGCTATTTCATATGATCATACGAAGGACACTAACTACACAAGTCCTAGAAGAAGAATGTCAAAAAGAAAATATTTTTCATAGCCGATGCAAGATCAAGGACAAAATATGTTCTCTCATTATTGATGGGGGTAGTTGCACCAATGTGGCATCCCTAGATTTGGTGGAAAAGTTGGGGTTAGAAACTACCTTGCACCTGACTCCTTACAAGTTGAGTTGGTTGAATGACTGAGAATCCGTCAAGGTAACTAAACAGGTGTGAATTAACTTTGGAGGATATGTTGATGAAGTGTTATTTGATGTGATTCCCATGAGTGCTAGTCACTTATTGTTGGAAGGTTGTGGTAATATGATAGGAAAGTCTCACATGATGGTGATTCCAATTACTATTCTTTCAAGATGGGAGAAAGAATCATCAATCTAGCTCCTCTTCGTATGAAACAAGTTGCCAAAGACTATGAAGAAATGAAGAAAGGAAAGAAAATTTCGATCTTATTTATGTCCAAGAAAGAGTTTAAGAGATCTTTGATAGAGGGTGGCCTTATGGTTTTGCTTATATTTCAAGACAGGTTAATAGAATTGGGAGACATATCTGATTCAGTTCAAAAACTTTTAAATGAGTTCCAAGATGTTTTCCCCGAAGAAATTCCTCAAGGACTTCTACCACTTAGAGGAATCGAGCATCAAATTGATTTACTACCCGAGGTGGCTCTTCCAAATAGACCATCTGCAACACCACGCATTATTAAGTCTTTTCTTATTTTCATTTGTAGCCATATAAAAAAATTTTCTTTAATTTATTTAAAACATGTATTAGAAAATTTATTTGAAAGCATAATAGAGAAAAATGAGCGAAAACAAATGACAATTTTTCAAAACATAGTTTTAACATTTCTAGCAAAAGTTCATGGTTAGAAAACGTTTACCATATTTAAAAACCGAAGTTAACTGTTCAAAATAACCGACATTATTTTTCATGAGCCATAACCATCAGGTCGAACCCAACTTATAACCCAAGAGCTAATCATGTAATGCCCCCTCTTCAGTTTGCATGTCACATGTCTTATAATGATCTCCTACATCACGAGATAAAACAATGAACCTAATGCTCAACAAAAATTAGAATGGAATGCAATGCAAATGCTCATGCTTGCTCGTGCAATGTATTTCAGAAAAGAACCTATCTTTTCTGTTATACCGAGAGAAAGGATACATCATATGGTTATGTGGCTAATCGTCACTCCAATGAGGAGATACATCCATTAGGGGTGTCACCACCGATGACATCACCATTCTCTTTTGTTTTCAAGCATTGAGAATTTCCGTACAAGAGAAGAGGATACATCTTATGGTCCATGTGGCTTAACCATCACCCGCTCCTTTCGTGGGAGGAGATACATCCATTAGAGGTGTCACTACCGATAGACTGTCACCAAATCTCTCGAACCCCCACACACCTATTCACATTTGTTATGCATGTCATGCAATATGTCAACAATTTCATAATCCCTAATTATGATGCATGGATGTCATGTACAGTTTACTAATATATATCAAGAACATTTAACAGGAAACATGGCATTTATTGATGAATTCATCGAAAACAATGCAAAGGCCTAATATCCTAAGGAATTACTAGCTCATGACCCTATAAATATATGACCGAGATTTATAAAAAAATAATCATAATTTACATCATGTATGTTTTTGGCAGAGAATCCATAAAAAGCAACTAATAAAGGGATTAGGTGATTATTAACAAGTTTGACCGCAACAATTAGCAATGTAATAATTTATAGGGTGATATCCACTATGAGAAGTACTAGATAAACCCATTTAGAAACAGAGTGCAGGTTATCAAATTTAACATCACACTTTTCATTACTTATGCTTCACGGTCCATAAGAAACAACCTATTGATATGTATTGCCAAACATTATCTAAATCCTATTCAGACCTCAGGCAATAACCAAAAGTGTTTAGCAATAACAGATTAGCAATTCATGGCATTCGACTAGAGCAACATTTAGACACACAATGCAGGCAACAACCATTCACCCACCAATGCAGATCATCCCACGGCATCCAACCAACTTTAATTAACCAATTTTCAGTTTCTCTCAACAGCAGGACAATAGCAATATTCAACAGGTAATTGAAGTAGGAATTTATAGTTTGCAACGAGCAACCAAACCAAAAAACTAATACCAAGTCAATGTTCAATAACAAACAACAAACAGTCCCACGATGTAGGGCCTCCACTAGTCAACATACATCCCAATTCTTACCTTCAACACAATGTCACTGCTCAGCAAGTTCACCTCATAGCCGTAACAACCACATGGAGCGGCAACACACCCAAGAAATTTCCAAGACAGGAGCTCTCCCTTTTTCCAATCAACTCTTGGAACATTCTTCACTCACAGGATGGAATGCAGCAACCTCACCTTTCCTTTACTTCTTCTTAGTCGCAGCTCGATAGTGCAGAGTCAAGAAGCCATCATCCAACGCCATCATCTTATAGACAAAGGAAGACCCAGGTGAAGGCCAGGGATTGATGGACAGTTGCCCAAACCAATTGAGAAGGTCCCATGCGAGAAGGCCACATGGAAAGTCGCTATCTTCTCGCGGAGGAGGAAAGAATTTTCGTTGGAGGAGAAAGAATTGTCCGACAGAAAATAGGTTTCTCCCTTTACATAGGTTTTTCGGTCAAAGGAGTCGTCCGAAACATCAACCTCATGATAACCTAATTTCCAAAATTTGCTTCAATTTTGCATTTTCAGTTGCACCTTGCAACTGCATCTAGACCAAAGATTCGATCGCGAAATTGATGAATTTGAAAGATTTGAAACCTGATATTTTTTTATCGAGAATCGCGTCCGAAACCTCGATTGCGTTGCGTCCAAAAACCCCAAAATACAATATGGAAAGCATTTTGGTCGAACTCTTAACCTCAACCTCAACCGTGAGACCACCGAAAGTGTCAGGGAGTAACTTGTCACGATACTCGACCGCGACCTTGACCGCCCACGGACCAAAAACCCAAAATACACTTCCTTCAACAATTTAAACTTTAAAAATTCCAATAATATTTTAACCCACATTCCCATTACATCGAATCAAAAAATTGACGATTACAAAACGTATTTTTTTTTATAAAATATTTGTTCATTCCATAAAATCTTCTACATAGTACATGGAGGATTTGTCTAGGCATTACACCATCCAAAAGATTGAATCCGGAAGAAGCTAATGAGCTACACAACCAAGTGATCGAGCTCCTTGATAAAGGGTAGATCCAAGAATCCTTAAGTCCATGTGTCGTGATATAGCAACCCGATTTTTCTTTTCTTTTAAAATGTGTAATTTCGAAAGAGCATAAAATTTAAAACCTTTGCTTTTATATTTAAATCCTTTTGAAGACGTTTTTCTTTTATAAATACAACGGAAGACTATATAATAGAACAAAACATTTAAGAAAATACAATAAATAAACATTTTTCATTTACAATCAAATTTCTTTACAAAACCATTACAAACCCTTCTTCATTAAACCCCTTTGGCCTAGCCAGCCGCGAGATCCGCATGTGCAAGTTCTTCATCAACTGCTCCTTAACCTATTCTCCTACGTACCTACATAAACAAGACTTAAACTAATGAGCCTAATGCTCAGTAAGTGATATCATATAAAATATGCACATCCTATGCTATTTTAAAATCCTTTTTTGCTTTCTATTTTTGTTTTCTGTTTCTGTTTTCCTTTATCTTTTTCATATTAGTTTCCTTCGCCGTTTTACTGTTATTTCTTTTGGTTTTGTGCCAGACTTAATCTACCAGACCACAAAACATCTATTTACTAATATGCCCCAAAATGTACAAAGACAAAACAAGGTCGTTGGGCAATTGGTTACTTCAATTCGAACAATCTGAATGAAATGCCTATATCTTTTTAATGCGTAAATTCAAAAGGTCTCTAATTTCGAGGAGGCCTTGAGAACTCATAGAAGCAAGGGCTCTCCAAAAATCACACTCAAATTCAATATACACACTGATTTATGACCAATTCAAGAAGCTGCTCGGAAATGGCTCTCTCAAAGATAAAAATAGTTTCGCAGCTAACTTAAATAATGGTTGAACAAATCGATCCAAAACAAACTTCAATCATCAATTATATTCTCAATACTTCAAATATGTTCAGAGTATGTTCATAATCCATAATTTCAATCAAAGAAGTTGCAAGAAAACAATGAAACTGGTCGGAATCCAAAACTAGTCCAAAAATAACAAGGCCAATCTGCCAACACTAAATCCAAACACTGAAATTAGAATGAGGACAACTCAACTTGCATACAGGTTCTAGACCCCAAATTTATAGAGCAAGCAGTAAAGAACCAATAATAGAAAACATACAAAAATCACCTTAAAAGTCGACGCACACACGGAGTTGTGGATGAGAGAAGTCGCTGCTTAGACTTAGGGTTTCATAAAAAAAAAAAGATTTGCGGCTAAACAATGAACAACTCAAATGATTTCAATATTTCAACTCCAAATCAAGAAATAATCTTCAAAACCTCACGTATACTGAATAGCCAAGAACTTAGATTAAAAATGCAGTCATCACCTTTAAGAAGAATGAATAAAACCAGGAGCACCAAGCTGGTCCGCGGATCACTCACTCGGCCGAGGGGGCTACTTGTTTGGGTGATTCGAAGAACACTTCTCTAACTTCGCTTTTTTCGTGATCTTCTAACTCCACACTACAAGACAACTCCAAGAGAAGTTGCTGTAAGAGCTAGCAATGATCTCCCTCTCCAAGATCGCGCAAGAACAAGAGGGAGAAGGTTTTGATAGAGGTAAGCCGAGAGGCTAAAACTAGACCACCACGAGGACTAGAGAGAATTCTCTAAACAAAGATGCAATTGCAAAATAGGGTTTCAAATCTCCTTTCAAAATAGCCCTAAGGGAGGCTTAAAAGCCCCACACGAAATTTGGGTTGTCTAATTGTCAAACTACAATAATATCCCTAATATTAAACACAAAAAGAAAAAGGTCCAAGGCTGGGATTTAGGTATCTGTAAAAGCAGCATTCGACATAGTAAATGAGCTCCACATTTCCCACAAAAGCACATTCTAGAAAGCTTAGACTGTTGGAAACAATCTTCATGAAGAATGTATTTTGATATCAAATCTTCTAGAATGCCAAAAGTGCCCTTGAATGCTCGGAAGTCAGAGTCTAGGCAGAATTGAAAAGTCCACCATTTCTTCTATGTTTTTGCATGACCTCCACTTGTCCAAATGCATAGATTTCTCTTTGTGTAATTGACTAACATTCTCCCCCTAGCTAGCTAGGAAAGAGACACCTACAAAATAAATAAAAATTGTTAGAAGAGAAAGGTGCCCTTGGCTCGAGCTTAGGTGATGGGACCTTGGGGCTCATCATTTATTTAACTTTGGTTTCTGTGCTAGACTTAACCTATCGGATCACAAAAATGTCTATTTACTTATCTTTGATTTATGGTCTGGACTTAACCTACCATACCACAAAAACGTCTATTTATGTTTATTCCATTTAATTCCTTTATTATCTATTTCTGTTTCACTTCCAATGATAAAATGTAACGACCCAATTTTTTGTAAATCCTTTAAAATGCGTGAAATTTAAAGCTTTTAAAAGACTCCTTTTTAAAACGATATCAGAGTACAAAATTGGATCGTTACCAACACTTTTTCGTGAAAGTGTTGCAGAAATGTTATGAGATCATTTATTTAAAACATTTCAGAAGCATAAATAATTTATGAAATCTTACAAAAGCGTAAATAATTTATAAAAATCTTTTTTTTCACTCTACTGACACTAAATAATTAAATATATTTTAATTACAAACCATTTGCACTTTTACTCACTTAGCCTGGCCAACCACAAGCTCCTTCACGTGTAAATCCTTCATCCTTGCTTTAATATTTGTTCATCATCTTTCGCATTTACTCATAAGTTTGTCCATTTATTCCACGTACAAGTGCCTATACCTACACCACAAGTAAACTGTAAGCCCAAAGGGTTAGTAAGGAAAAAGAGTTAATGCAATATGATATGTCTCTCTTTAGTCCTTTTTGTAATGGAGGCAACCTAAACCAATCCTTTCATTAAGCCATTTACTCATTTATTACTTTAATGTAATCCATTCGTTCGCTACTCGTACTTCGAGCTGGAGATTGGAGGATTTCCTTTGTGATGGAATAGTGGATCGAATCTAACATTTTACTAGTTAACTCACTCTAGATAATTACATGCTCGAGTCTAGTAGTCAACTACATGCTCAAGTCTAGTTGATTACTCTAGGTAGATTAACATGCTTGAGGCTAGTTAATTATTCTAATTTAGTTAGTTGCTCTAATTAGTTGAATGCATCAAGGATTTGACATATGCATAGTATTATCAATTCACCCAACAACTTAACCTAGTTAATAATTAAGTATGGCATGACGAAGTTGATTGCCATGCTAATATCATTCTAATTAATTACATGTTAATTACAATTACATGGCATAACCAAGATGATCAACAAACACGCTACTACTTATTCTAGTTAGTTAATTGAATATGCTAACTAGTTAAACATGCTAATTACAAGCTACGATTATTCTAATTTTATACTCGTACTCAATTATCATTAATTAGTTAATTTGACATGCTCAAGTTAAACATGCTTAAGTGGGATTATAATTGTGATTCTATTTAATTACTCTAGTTATAAGTCTATTTAATTACCTTAATTATTGATCTGATTATTATTCTAGGTGAGTGAACATACTCAATAATTGACTACTCTTACTTAAGCCTACTTAGTTAATTAAACATTAATTTAAATGCTAAACTTAATCTAATTATTTACATGCTTAGATTACTAAATTGGTTAACATGCTTAATAGATTAACGTACACAGGATTCTAGTAAATTAACAATTAAACATGCTCATTATCCCAAGTATTGATACAAGTTCAGAGTAAGGGTTGTTGTTGTAATTATCATTGTTTTTTATTAAAAATGCTAGGTAAAGAAGGTAAGACAACCAAATGGCAACAAGACAGTAATGAAAGAAATGGCAGCTTGTAATTGATAACTAATAAGAAGTTAAACTATAAAGAACAATTCACAATAACCAAATGGCAACAAAACACTAATGAAAGAAATGGCAGCTTGTAATTGATAACTAAACAGAAGTTAAACTATAAAGAACAATTCACAATAATATCTTCACACTTAACTCATTTATCTCGTTCATTATCTAAGCGTTACTCGTTTATAAATTGTCCATCACTCATTCATCGATTATTTAAGCCTTACCACAAGAACTAACAACAAGAGACAAATCTATTAACGAAGGAAATCCACAGAGCAGCAACAACTAAGGCATTTTAATCACAGAACCAACAAGGAAGTATCACAGAACTATACTAAGCTACAAAACATTAACAATTCTACACTATCACTAACAAGGAAATGCAACTCACGCACCCCTACTTATGGTGTAAGGCCTCCACAGGCCAAGCCACCACTATTTCCTTAACTAAATTGATGCACTAAGGAAATCGCTTCCTCGGACGAGAACTGGCATCCTCCTCCTGTTTGTACCATAAGCAGGTGACATTCGGACCCAAAATGGCATCTGCATGCAGTGTCCGCATGCGTCCGAATGTGTCCAGAAATTGGATAGAGGCAAATCAGACGCAGCTATTCCACGTTTGCATTTGTCCGCATGCGTCTGAAAGTTTCCAGGGTTCGGACATTTTCAATGCGGACAAAGCCACCCACATCCACATACTTTTGTACTTGTTTGAAAGTTTACGACACAGTGAAGTCAGGACGCAAAATCGCGTCCTGAGTGGTCCCAAGGCTAAGGGTGATGTGCAATGCACTTGCGAACAACATCTCTCATCTACAAGTCATCTGCATGCGTCCGAAAGTCAACATTCAGATGCATTAGGATGCTAATTTCTCATCCGAATGCGTCCCAAAGTACAGGGACATCACGCAATGCACCTGCGGACAATATAACTCATTGGCAGGCATCTGAAAATGCCTTGGACAACCTTTCTTCACATTTTTCCCACTTAACTTTTATCTCCTAATAATTTCCTCATAAATACACCTCATAAAATGACATGTATTAATACGAAATGTAATATCCTGATCACCCCAACACTAGATTACATCATGTATATGAGGAAAACATAGCGAAAATACTCGTAGACTTAACGATCCAAATACCCCAACAATTATCCAACTTAAAAAGTCAGGGTGTTAAATAAAATGGATATTCCTGCAGCTTAAATAATGGTTGTCCACTTCGGGTGATCAGCCCTCGAGAACATAGTGCACTTAGTATGTTGAGCATCCATTAAACCATTTTATAAAACCATGCATGAAAAACCATTTTCATATTGGTTTAAAAACCATGATGCATGAATACTCATGAATGCATACAATATCTATCTCCTTTAGATAGGCCTCAAAACATGCTTAATATCAATTCCTTTAAAATCTAATAAACACATCATTAAAAGAACCTAATTCTAATAAACACACGTAAGCATCGATACAATCCTCAGGAAATATTCAAAACCTAACTTAATAACCTATGAAAGCAGTAAAAAATCAACATAAAATTCCTAACTCTTGCTATGTAGGCCCCAAAGACAAAAGCACACACAATATCACTTACCTGTCATCCGTAACATGTTCTAGCACTTAATGTTATCCTTGTTTCTTTTCAATACCTTCAAAAGCCAATAACATTTATCATTAATAATCATCCTTAAACAACCATTAACCAAATTGCAAAATATAATAGTCCTATCGAATAAAAACCCCAGAGGACATCAACCGTATTTAAAATAATAACATTCCTTATAGTGCTCATCCATTAAACACAGCAAGCATAAATCAACCCAACACCACAGACAACAACTTAACCTTCAAACAGTGAACCAATAGAGCGTATTTCCAACCTTAAACATCCAATAGTGTATTCCAAATTGCCAAAGAATAAACATGATACAAAACTCAAGCATCAATAACCAACTTCCTAGAATTTAACCTTTAACACTACGCAAATTCTTCATAACAATAACGTACAGTGAATGTCATTGATTTACATCTTCAAACTAATCATAGAGCAGTAACAATGAAAGCAACCCATCATTTACCTTCGACCATTAATTACACAAAGACCATAAATAGGAACGAAAAAATTTCCTTACCAAAAGAACATCCAAGAGAAAAAACCAGCAAAATAGAAGACAAAACTTCACTTCCATTCCCCGCTCCTTCATCCCCTTCTTCTTTACTTCCTCTCTTTGCCCTTTAGCTTTCTCCAGAATCTCTTTCTCTTTCCTTCTCTTCATCTTTCAAAATTTATCTTCTCATTTTCTTCCTTCTCCCTTCTTTTGTTTTCTTCTCCTCTGTTATCTTCTCTTTTCCTTACGCCGCTTCACCATCACAAGAGAGCACTATCTCTTTTTCCCTCCATTTCCCCACTCAGACTCTCTCTTTTCCTTTGCCTCTCAGTGTAACACCCTGACTTTTTAAGTTAGATAATTGTCGAGGTATTACCCAGTTCGTATTAGGAGCATTAAGTCTAGGGGTATTTCTGTTACATTTCCCTGTATACGTGATGTAATCAAGTGTTAGGGTGATCAGGATATTACATTACGTATTTGTAAGTGTCATTTTATGACGTGTATTTATGGGAAAAATATTAGGGGATAAAAGTTAAGTGGGAAAAATGTAAAGAAAGGTTGTCTAAGGCGTTTTCAGATGCTTGCATATGAGTTATATCATCCGCATGTGCATTGCATGGCATCCCTAAACTTTGGGATGCACTAGGATGAGAAATTTGCGTCCTAATGTGTCTGAATATTGACTTTTGGATGTATGCGGATGACTTGCGGACGTGACGTGTCGTCCACAAGTGCAATTGTCATCTGCGTCATCCGCAAGTGCATTGCATGTCACCCTTAGTTTTGGGACGACTCAGGACATGATTTTACGTCCTGACTTCACTATGTTGTGGAGTTACGGATGATCTCTAGACGGTGCAGACATGGATAACTGCTTCCGAATTGAATCTGTCCAAATCCTTGACAGTTCTGAATGAGTACGGACGTGTGTAAATGTGGGCGGCCATGTCCAATTTGCCTCTGTCCAATTTCTGGACACATTCGGCAGCATGCAGATGCCATTTTTGGTCCAAATGTTGGTTGCGGACAATACGGATGAGGACGGGGATGCCAGTTCTCATCCGAGAAACGATTTATTCCTTAAGATTTTACACTTTTGGAAGCATGCAGACCAATACGAACGTGGATTAGTTGCGTCTTAATTGACTCTGTCCAATTTATGGACAGATTCTACCGCATGCAGACGCTTCATGCGGACACCAAAATGCCTCTGAATGTCATATGTGGATGGTACGGATAGGACGAGGATGCCAGTTCTCATCCGAGAAACTGATTCAGCCTTCAAGATTTGATGTGTCCCAAGACCCTACCGTTTGAGCCGAGCCATGATGCTCTTTTTTATCTAATAAGTTATTATTTTTCAGGGAAACAATCCATGGTAGTTTAAGGAGAAGCCAACATACAAAGACAAGGAAGTTCTGTACGTCGTTCTCAAGTGGAGTCATGCAAATCTTAATCGGCTTAGGCCATATTATCTCGGCTTGGAAGAGCTTACATAGGATGAAGACACCAAGGTCGTTTAAGAGTATTTTATTGAAGTTTCACATTAAACATATGGTTTTAAATGTTTGGAATTTCTGGATGACTAATTAGGATTTTGTTTTGTGGAATTTAAATTGTTTTTGTTGATGTAGGAACGGAGGTGCTCGGTTTGCATGTAAACCGAGCCCTCATGCCCAAATTTTGAAGTTTCAACGGCAAAGTTGTAATTTCTTTTGTTGTAACCTTAGAGTATTATTTAGGGCACTCTAAGGGAACCTTGAGAGAACTTTTGGAAACCTAAAATTTCATTATTGAATCTTTGTGAGAGTTTTCTCTCTACCCCTTTTTGGTGGTTTGGTTTTGCTTCACGGCTTCACCTCCATCATCATAGTCATCTCCTTTGTTCTTGCGTGGCCTAGGAGGAGAGGACTCATAATACATCTTCCAGAAACTTCATCTCCAGGTTGTCCTTGTGGCGTGGAGGTAGAAGACCGCGGCAAAAGCTAGGTTGGAGTGGTGTTCTCCAAAACATCCGAACAAGTCGCCTCTCTCTGCCGAGTGGGAGATCGCAAACCAACTTAGTGCCCTTAGTTCCATTGATTCTCCAAAAAGGTTCTTCTATAAATTCACCCCAAATTTGTTATTGTTCTGTAATTGTGAAGTTTGGGGCTTTATTTGGTGATTTGGAGAAGTAAATTGAAGCAATACATTGTTACCCCTTTTGTTATCGCAAATCTGTTTTGGATGCTAACCCTAGATCCGCGATTCAATTTGTTACACGATTTTCTTCTGATTTCTCTGAAGATCACTGCTATAATTTTCTCTGGGACTATTTTTCTTCCTGTCCTTGTGAAATGGTGAGCGATTTCGTTTGATTTGGACTTGTAATTTTAAAGATATGACCATTTTGCTAAGATAGGCACAAAGCTGTTTTTCTGCGAATTTTCCATTTCCGAGTTTCAGATTGCCATACTCATAACTTCGTTTTAACGACACCTTTCAAATTTTGCTATTAATGTAATGTAGTATGACTACTAGCTGCTCTGTAAATTTGAGCTCCAAAGCTCTTATGCAATTGAAGTTATAATTGTTTTAAATCTGGTGTTCGGGTTTAGGACATAGCCGATTATAAGATCCGATTGTTTGTTGACTTGGAGTTTGGGACCTATCATTTGGTATCAGAGCCAATTTCGCTTGCATATACTCTATCATTTGGTGATTTGTATCCTACATTATGATGACCAGAGGCCAAACTTTTTCGAGAAGTTACCTTACAGAAGAAGAGGAGTTTCTAGCTTCTATTCCTTCCTTCAGTGGTTCAGAATGGATCGAAGACTATTTAGATTGGGAAGAGGAGTTGGAAGAAATTTTTTTAATTCATAAATTTTCAGATCATAGAAAGGTTAAAATTGCTTCTTTGAGACTTAAAGGAAAAGCTAGCATTTGGTGTAGAAGATTAAATTCTAAGAGAAGATAAGAGGGCAAAGAAGTTATAAGTTTGTGGATGTCGATGAAGAGATTTTTGAGAAGCAAATATGCTACGAACCTTACGAAGGTAGTCTCGTCTTCTCCACGACCAATTCGATCCAAGAAGAGTGTTTCAAAAAGGCAGCAAGCCCAAGAGTTGAACTTTGAGCGCTCTTTGCAACATATAGCTCAACAACTTGACAGAGTCTCAGCTTCAATAAAGTCTGCAAACTCTCAACCTATGCAACCAATTGATCTTAAAGAAATAGTTGAAGAACATGTGTGGGTTGAAGAAAAGAAGAATGATAACTCTTTGGTATTGGGTAATGTTAAAGAAGACTTTGAAGAAGTTGTATTTTCACTTGAAGGTCCACTTCTTGAAACTGAATATCTCATGAAAAAGGAAGACAATTCTGAAGAGTCGCATAGCCTGTTCCAACCAAACTCTTCCTATTTTAAGACCAATCAGAGGACCACTTCATGAGGAGGAATGTAAAGATATCTCCTTGGTAGCCACCGTTGAGAAGGAAGAAGTATTGGACACTGAGATTGAGTTCTAGCTTGCTGATCAATTATTCAAGAAAAGTTCAGAGTTATAGGCAACCGCAGAAACAGAAGAAGAACAAAGAGAAAAGATTGTTTTACCGAATCAAAGAGTAGACTTGGACTTCATCCACTCACCTTCACTCACTGATACTGAATTAAAGTGTGCAACATGGAAAACTCCTCTAGTGATGGCAAGAAGGGAACCGTTAGTTTTAACTAGACTTCGAAGGGAGATTGAAGAAAGAAAAATGTCGAATCAAATTTGTAGATTGTATACACGGTGGGAGGAGAACTTGGATTGTTTTCCTTACATTCGACATCATAAGAAGAACACGGTAGAAAATGCTACTTTACTTATATTTGGAAGCGAGCTACTAGACTACCATCCATATGCGATCAAGTACAAGAACAAGAAGACGACAATATTGACTGGTGCACTATAATCAAGGTACTCTCTTTTTTCTGAGTTAAATGCTTAACTTTTTGGATTTTATTGGATTAAAAGGCTGCATATTGATGATAAAGGCTCTGGTCTTTGGAATTTTTTATATACTAAAGAGCTTAAGGATGGGTATGACCCCATGGAAGACATTTTCTTGAAAGATGGCAATCCTAGGATACTAATGAGTGGGCTTCTAAAAGTCACCGTATTTGTAGTTCAAAGTGCGGATCTAACTTCCTACTTTGGAGAAAAGAAGATTTGTGAGACTTGGTGGAAATTTTTCTTTTGGTATCACAAGCATGAAGAAAGTGCATGGAAACAAAGCCTTAATGGCCGAAAAGGAAGGATAAACTATCTAGATATGATCATTGAAGGTTTTATTATTGTTCATTTATATGGGCACTCTGATAAGAATGAGTTTACTCATGATGTCAACAAATGTTTCCCATTTGACCCAAGTGGACGATGTGTTGGTGAACCTTGAAAGAGTTGTTCCAGGAAGCACATACATAAATTTATTCTCGGATTGTGGAAAGATGACCGCGCTGGTATGTTTGCCACAATTTTCTAATATTTGTAATGTGAATTCTACTATGGAAATTTGGGATTTTGTTCTTTATGGGATTGATGCAGCGTGTATGAAATTTGAGCTTATTTGGATGCGGATTGTTGATTGTGTGTCATTTTCAAGATAGTATCCAAAACTGTAATTTTGCTTGCACCATTTCGGGCAGTGCATTCCCTTCAGCATAACTTCTGTGTCACAATGGTTTTAATTGTGAGTTTTGGTGGAGGGTTTCCTCACTCATAAATGTATGTGCTGCCCAAATTTCGTGAAAAAATGCATTGAATTGTCCAAGATATGGCTATTACAAGTTCACTCCGAAAACTACCATTCTGAGAAATCAGCCTTGTCAATCCGAACAGGTTTCAGTGTTTCTATCATAACTTTTTATTGCCTTTGAGTTTGGCCTTGACATTTTGAGGGTTTATATTTAACATGTATGTTGATGGACTGTTCAAAAAATAAGAATAAATGCCATAAATTATCCCATTTTTATTGCTGTCGAAATTACACCAACTACTGCCAATTCCTAATTTATGCCTTGTGCAATTATATGTTTCACGGTGTTTCATTGGGGTTGATGAAAAAAAAACATTATACAAAATGGAATTGGATTCATGCTCAAGCTCCCAAAGCTTCCAAAATTTCCAAACATGGTTGTAAGGGTACTTGAAGAGGTAAAAAACAAAAAGTGCGTTAAGCCATGGATTTGAGGTCAAATCCTCAATCACCCCAGGAGGATGATGTGTCCCAAGACCCTACAGTTTGAGCTGAGCCATGACGCTCCTTTTTATCTAATAAGTTATTATTTTTCAGGGGAAACAATTTATGGGAGTTTAAGGAGAAGCCAACATACGAAGACAAGGAAGTTTTATACCTCATACTCAAGTGGAATCATGCAAATCTTAATCGACTTAGGCCATATTATCCTGGCTTGGAAGAGCTTATATAGGCTGAAGACACCAAGGTCGTTTAAGAGTATTTTATTGAAGATTAACGTTAAACTTATGGTTTTAAATGTTTGGAGTTTCTGGATGACTGGTTAGAATTTTTTTTTGTGGAATTTAAATTGTTTTTGTTGATGTAGGAATGGAGGTGCTCGGTTTGCATGTAAACCGAGCCCTCATGCCCAAATTTTGAAGTTTCAAGGGCAAAGTTATAATTTTTTTTGTTATAACCTTAGAGTGTTATTTAGGGCACTCTAAGGGAACCTTGAGAGCACTTTTGGAAACCTAAAATCTGATTATTGAATCTTTGTGAGAGTTTTCTCTCTACCCCTTTTTGGTGGTTTGGTTTTGCTTCACGGCTTCACCTCCATCATCATAATCATCTCCTTTGTTCTTGCGTGGCCTAGGAGGAGAGAACTCATACTACCTCTTCCAGCAACTTCATCTCGAGGTTGTCCTTGTGGCATGGAGGTAGAAGACCATGGCAAAAGCTAGGTTAGAGTGGTGTTCTCCAAAATATCCGAACAAGTCGCCTCTCTCTATCGAGTGGGAGATCGCGGACCAACTTAGTGCCCTTAGTTCCATTGATTCTCCAAAAAGGTGCTTTTGTAAATTCACCACCAATTTGTTATTGTTCTGTAATTGTGAAGTTTGGGGCTTTATTTGGTGATTTGGAGAAGTAAATTGAAACAATACATTGTTACCCCTTTTGTTATCGCAAATCTATTTTGGATGCTAACCCTAGATCCGCTATTCGATTTGTTACATGATTTTCTTCTAATTTCTCTGAAGATCACTACTATAATTTTCTCTATGACTATTGGCTTTCCTGTCCTTGTGAAATGGTGAGCGATTTCGTTTGATTTGGACTTGTAATTTTAAAGATATGACTGTTTTACTAAGATAGGCGCAAAGCTGTTTTTCCACGAATTTTCCATTTCCGAGTTTCAGATTGCCATACTCATAACTTCATTTGAACAATGCCTTTCAAACTGAATTTTGCTGGTGATTTAATGTTGTGTAACTACTAGCTGCTCTGTAAATTTTGAGCTCCAAAGCTCTTATGCAATTGAAGTTATAATTGCTTTAAATCTGGTGTTCGGGTTTAGCACATAGCAGATTATAAGATCTGATTGTTTGTTGACTTGGAGTTTGGGACCTATCAGGATTTTGCTCTTGTGGACGAGACCAGTGCGTCTGTACTCGTCCGAAATAGATCAGCTCTGTGTAATTTTTAGGATTTAATATTCAAACTCTTGTCGTGTAATCATTTACTCACGCTATTTCTCAACAAGAAATCCTCCCCAACATAGGCGCCGACTTCCCCTATCGGAGCCATCCTCCTCTTTGCCCTTCTGCTATGATTTGTCTCCTCTCCAAGGTATGAGCCATCATTTCTTCCTTTAGTCCAGGCATTCTTCTCCGAGCATTTTATCTCTTCCTACGTGAGTCTCCTTCCTACGATTGAGAGAGTTCTAGTGAGTGAGAGCTTCATTCCTACGTGAGAGTGTGTGAACGTGAGTGAAGTGAGGTTAAAGCTGAGGATTTCTGTTGGAGTGACCTGCTGACCCTGTGAGCTGGAAGCTGGAGCTAGAGTTTGCTATCCCTGAGTGTTAGTCTTCAGTTTAAGTAAGGACTTGGGTGTGTCTTGGCCTGTGGAGGCCCTACACCACAAGTAGAGTGCGTGAGTGGTAGATTATTGATGCTTTGTAGTATTTCCCTTGGTTTTTAGTCATGTTCTTTTGTTGTTAGTTCCATGTTTGCTACCCTGTATATGCTTCCTTTGTTGTTGTTAGCTCTGTTTTGTGGTTAGTACTGTGTGTTAAATGCTTCACTTTGGTAGAGATCAATGTTGTGGTAAATGCTTTGAATGTGATGGATGCTGCGTGAATGACGAATGAGCTAAGAATTTCTTGATGATGATTCTATCACTACTTTACTTGCTGTCACAATGATTTACTGCTTACTGCTCCCTTAGTGCTATGCATATATTGTTCTATAATATTACTTGTTGTTTATTGTTATTCTATGGTTCCACGCATATATTGTTCTATAATTCCATTCCATAATCAACATATGTGCAATTAATTAGGATAACAGTTGTATGAGCACGTTTGATTAACAAGCATAACTAATTAACTAGTTGTTGAATAAACGAATCCGAGCATTACTAATTAGTTTTTTAAGGAACAGTTGTTAATCACTTTCTTGAGCATGTTTAACTATTTAATTAATTATTGTAGTTTAGTTATTAACTAATTAATCTAAATAAAGGAACCAATTAGTCGGTGTTTATAAACTAGACGTTGAGCATGTTAATCAACTAGTCGTAATTAATAACTAATCCTTAAGCACGTTAATTAATTTGCTAGTTGGGTATGTTAATTAGTAATTGATTAGACTTAAGCATGTTAGCATGTTAATTAACTTAACTAGGGTAATTGATAGACTTGAATGTGTTTAATTGACTAGTTTAATTAATTAACTAGTTATTCAAATAATAACTATATGAGCATGTTTAACTAGTTGTTTAATTTACCTTGTTTATCACTTCATTGAGCAAGCCAATTAATTAGGGAAATAATTTATTTACTTGTTAAGCATGTTTAATTCACTAACTAGGCTACGTGTTAAGTAATTGAAGCATGTAATTATTCTTCAAGCATGATTATTAACCTAACTAGAGTTGTAACCTATCCTGAGCATGTAATTTAACTAGGATATCTAATTATAAAAATAATTGTAATAAATCATTGAGCATGTAAATTACCTAGGATAACGCACTAGAGTAACAATGGTAATCTTTCTTGAGTATGCTATTAACTAAGGCAACTAACATGTTAATTAATAGCATGTTTCAACTTTTGTTCCATTTAATGTTACATTCCATACGTTCAAGTATGCTATAACTCGTTGTAAATTGTTCAGATACTAGATTTTTGTATTGCTTTCATGATTCGTTATTTACTTCATCTAATGTTTGTTGCTTAATTTCCTTTGGTGTTCGTTGCTTTCAATTCGAGTTTATAATTGTTCCCTGTTATGCACTTTCAATTATATTCTTGTTCTCTTTCAATTCCCGTTATTCAATTACACTTATTTACTTTTCTTATATGTGCAATTTAAGTTAATGTTATGCTATAATGCATCATGAATCATGTTAGGTTGAGAATGTATGGTCATGCATCATGCTAATAGAAACTAATAGGGAGTGCCACCATGGTGGTGGTACTCACACATGCATAAGTGAGATAAAATGTTAAAAAAATAAAGAAAATTGGGAGTTAGAGGGCAGATGGGTACCGGGTCAAGTCTGCAACTAGCCGAAGCCCCTTCTTTGTCAGTTACGGGAGTTCTCGTTGCAAGTAAAAGGTTAGATCCGATCACTATTCCATCACAGAGGAAATCTTCCAATCTCCCACTCGAAGTACGAGTAGCAAACGAATGGATTAAAGTAAAGTAACAAACGAGTAAATGGCTTAATGAATGGAGTGGTTTGGGTGGCCCCCATTCCAAAATGGACTAAAAAATGGCATATCACCTTGCATTAAACCCTTTTACTTACTTGGCCATTAGGCTCATGTATTACTTGTTGTGTAGGAATAAACGATGAATAGATAATAACGCAAGGATGATGGATTTGCACCCGCGAGACTCGTGGCTGGCTAGGCTAGAGGGGGAAAAGAGTAAATGGTTGTAATTGAATTTAAGTTTCATTAAATTGTATTCAATGGTTTAGTTCTTCATTAACTTATTTACGCTTCTGCAATGTTTTAAATAAATGATTTTATAATGCTTCTGTAACACTTTCACGAAAAAGGGTCTGTAACAGTTCGGTTCCGCACTCTGATATTGTTTTAAAAAGAAGTCTTTTAAAAGTTTTAAATTTCTCGCATTTCAAGGGATTTACAAAAAACCGGGTTGTTACACTCAAAATCTCCCAGCTCACAGTTTCTCTAGAGAGCATTTTACTCTCTATTTCTCTTTTCTCTTCTAACTCTCTCGTTTAATTTGGAGGAGGCTTCTCTCACAAGCCTTCCTCAAATCCCCATAAATCTAATCCCTTTTCTATTTTGCCATGTGTAAAGGGAAGAAAACATGGAGAAACCATAGAAAACAATTTCTCGAGATTCACAATTCCCCAAAGTCCACGTGGGAACAGTCGATCACTTGATCGATCACTCCCCCATATCCAAAATTCCCAGTTGAGCATATGCTCAACCGTTCACATGTGAAAAACCAAAATTACATTTTAGGGTCGATCATTTGATCAACCCCTCCCATGTGAAATCATTTTCTCTGATTTACTGGTCGATTAAATGATCGACCAGTCCTAAGCCTTCCGCCATTTTACAATTTAGCGGTTGATCCTTTGATTAACCACTCCCACTGCCTCCTTAGTGGTCAACCCACCGATCAATCATTTCCTTCTCGGCCAGATTTGTTTTGAATCTGTAATTTCTGCTTTTGACCTACCGGTCGACCATTTCCTTCATCACCCAACTTTACATCAAATCTATCATTTTTACGGTCGACCCACCGTTCGACTATTTCCTTCTTCAACCGTTGTACTACCATTTTCAATTAAATCATTTCACCTCTTAATTAATTTACACTTCTTCCAACTTAATTTCATGCCTTAATAAATCAAAAATCTCCACTTCTCTTCATACATCATTCTTCCGATTAACTCTAACATCACTTAATAAATCTTCAATCTATTCCAATAATTGTCACTAATTTTACCAAACCTATTACGTTTACTATATGTATTTTCAAGGTATTACACATGTCCTCCTTGTTGGTTTCAAAAAAAAGAAGGGACACTGAGAATTTGTGTGGATAGCCGAGCTATTAAACAAATCACCATCAAGTATAGGTTTCCAATTCCTAGACTTGAAGACAAGTTGGATCAGTTGATTGGTGCTTCAATCTTTTCTAAAGTAGACTTAAAACGTTGATATCATCAAATTCGAATGAGAGAGGGAGATGGATGGAAGACAATCTTCAAGACTAAATATGGTCTCTATGAATGGATGGAAAAATATTCTCACTTATTCAATGGAACGATTTAGGTTGTTTTAAATTTTGTGGACAAAATTTATTAAGTGGGGAAGAATATTAAATCTGACAATTTCAAAAGAAACAAACAAATTTTAAATTTTAAAATTTAAAAAAAAAAACCCTTATCTGGGAGGTTGTTGTTGAACAGGGGAGTTCTCTCCCCTATATCCTTGAAGTGGGGAAAAGCTAATCCCCACTCTCACTTCCCTTTCCCTCCCTTCACAAGCCTATTAAGAGAAAAGAATAGGAAGGGATTTCTTCTTCGAATTTTGGTGTTTCAATTCATCCCCAGGATTAGCATCGACTTCGTATTATCATCCTTGGTAATTCTAGTCTGGAAAGGAAGGGAGAGCTCCTACAGGTTCCAAGAAAAAGGAAATTATTTGGACTTGTCTACTACTGGATCGTTTGTTGTTGGGCTTTAGTATTGGTAGGCTCAAATTGAGGTTGGAGTTTATTTTTATGTCCAACATACATTGTTTTCTAAAATGATAATTTTTTTTGACATATTCTTATATTAAATGACATGTTCTTATTGGGCTCGTCGGATTTCATATTATATATAACTTTTCCAATGAACATGTTTAAAATTCAAACATACATATTTAATTTATTATTTAGTTTAGTTCAGTTATATTTACATTTATTTATTTTTTTATGTACTATTGTTAACTAGAGAAATGAGAAAGCTATATGTGTTGTGTCCCTCAGCACAAAACCCTAAACCTGATCATAGACTTTTTGTTATTGCGATCGCCTTAGTATCACTGTTGTTTAATTTTTTTACTTGGTCTGTTGCTTATTTCTACTTTCTTTATATTGAGTTTTTTTTTAAATAAATTTTTTGCATGCATACATATTTTATAATCTAAATATTGTACATAAAATTTAATCCCTACTGAGTTTAGTTGACTCACCTCATATTTGACTCCCTTTTAGGAAATAATTAAAATGATTCCCAATTGCCACCCAAGGAGTAGATTTTAGAGATTCCCCAGTACAAGTTATTTTATTTTTTTTAGAGTACTTTTGTGAGGTTCGTGCCTTAATATTATTTCTTTCCATGTGGTTTTGGACCTTGTTATTTTGCACTATTTTAATGTCACTTTTGGATCTTTTATTTTGGGTCTGGTTTGTAAAGTAAATCTTTAGGTATTCCGCTGCTAAATTTTAAATTTAAGATGAGGGTTAGACGGTTTGTTTTATTTCAGGCCGGGTCGTCCCCCATTCTGTCTCTGGTCCCCTTGAGGGCGTGACAGATCGTGATGCCTTTCCGATTATAAAATGCTCCAAGCACTTTCATGAGGGTTATGCATCATGTTTAAGAACTTATGAGAAAGTTCATTATGGTTTGTATAGTGCGGACTTGCCTACACATTTAGAGCACCTTCAATAACTTTTTGGTACTCTACATTTGGCAAAGCTTTTTGGCAACCTTAAGAAGTGTTCATTTTCCCAAGACATAGTCTATTTCCTTGGTTTTACTATAACAAATTATGGCATGGAAGTGGATGAGTCAAAGATTGAAGCTAATAAGGAATGACTGATTCCCAAAAGTATATATGAGGTGAGAAGCTTCCAAGGGTTGGAATCCTTCTATAGGAGATTTATTCAAAACTTTAGCACCACTATGGCTCCTATTAGAGATTGTACCAAAAGGGTGAAGGAGTTGCAATGGTCTAGAGCATGCTAAACTAGTTTTGAGACCATCAAAGAAAAGTTTTGCAATGCATTCGTGTTTACACTACCTAATTTCAGCAAAGTATTTGAAGTGGAATGAATGGAATGAGATGCATCTGGCTTAGGCATTGGATTTGTTCTTATGCAAGAGGGTAAACCTATTAACTATTTTAGTGAGAAGCTAAAGGGGTTGGCTTTGAACTATTCAACTTATGACAAAGAATTCTATGTGGATATTAGATCTCTTGAAGTTTGGCAACACTATTTACTCTCCAAGGAGTTCATTATTCATGCCAACCATCAAGCTCTCAAGCATATTAGAAGCCAAGGGAAGTTAAATAAAGACATGCAGAATGGGTGGAGTTTCTTGAGTGCTACCCTTATATGATAATACAAGAAGGGGGAGACCAATATGGTGGCCGATGCACTATCCAGGAGGTATGCACTGTTAAACGAATTAAATACTAAACTTTTTGGTTTTGACTGGATTAAAGTAATATATAGTGAAGACAAGGATTTTGGTCATTACTACAATTTGTGCTTAAGGAAGGCCTAATGCACCATGGATGAGGGGATTATGGAAACCCCTTGAGATGGGCAGTTACAAGGACAAGAATCTATTTTGAAATTGGCAGAAGTATAAATCATTCGATTTTCATCCAAATAACTTGAAATTTTGACAAGACCTTAACCAAGGAGGGAATATGACACCCTCCTAAAATCCAAGGGAGATAGTTATGGATGAGGAAGTTATGCTGATGAATGGCAAACTAGTCCGGAGAGACACTACGGGTAGAATCGATCCAAAATGGTAGGAAGCACCACTCACACAAAATATGTCCAATTAGCGTGAAATTTGGACCACCATCTTATCTTTATGCCAACAAAAAAACTCTCCAAAAGTCAATGGAAGAATCATTTTTTAACCGAAATGGTGCGCGGAAAGGTGCAAGCTAGTCCGAATAGGTACTAAAATATTACCTATTGATTTCAATGGTCTCCAACGGAGAAGAAACTCCAATTTGGGTCTTCCCAAGATTTCTATTCCTTCACTAGGGATGGAAGAAGGAATAAAAATAAAAGGATTCACCAAAAACTCAAAAGAAAAAGAGAAACAAGTTTTTCCACAAAGAACCTACGCAAAATGCACCAAGAAGAAAATGGTAGCAAGG
Organism: Begonia loranthoides; assembly: GCA_022433065.1. Classification (NCBI taxonomy): domain Eukaryota; kingdom Viridiplantae; phylum Streptophyta; class Magnoliopsida; order Cucurbitales; family Begoniaceae; genus Begonia; species Begonia loranthoides. The sequence continues at coordinate 36,750,737 of CM039468.1, read as the reverse complement.
AGGGAAAACTCCAACCTTTCGAAATATCTATTTTCAGTTGATCAAAATTCTCCTTGCTAATTGGCCTAGAGTATCTTAAGTAGTCCTCCAAAATAGGGCTGTTGTTTGAAGAGAAAATTACAAAAAAAAAAAACCTAATTAAAATACCCTTCTCAGCTAGAACATACTCTAACCGAGAAAACACAATCTCTTAACTTTTAAAATTAATCTACTAACTTAGCAAAAGATAAATAAAATTTTTGAATGGTTCTTTAATTCTTGAATGCAACAATGATCCTCTTGAAAACCTTCAAACTCCACCTATTCGGTAGACGATTGCTCCGCTCAATAGAAAGGAACGCTGAAAATGTAGGGATTTCTATACCTCTTGCGTTACATTGCATCGTATCCCATTTTCAAAATAATTATTTTGTGGAATACCACACTTGAAAAATGACGGGGACTGTTCGACAGCATGTCAGTTTTTATTAGTAGTGTGTTTTCTCGTGTTTAATTCCGTGCATGGTTTGAAATTTATTGTGTATATGTTGAGGAATGGATTCGCTATCCCCTTTGATACCTTCTACTGCGTGAAGGTTGATTGTTTGACGGGCGACAACAGATCGGGGCATTGGTGACGTGTCCTCAAGTAGAAAGCCCTGAAAGTCGTAAACAGTATGGGAGGGTGATGACGCCTCCTAGGGTCGAAAACCCCTAAACCTGGCCAAGGTTTTGTCCCACGGATCAGACAGTTGTCAATCGCTAAGACTTAGTTAACCTAAGTACCAATTCCATTTGACAGGTGGACGACCGAGTTTACTCATCGGCAACCCTCGTTCATTTGGAGCCTTTAGGTATCTTAGCTGTTAAATAAGTTCACATATAGCGAGCAACTGTATCCGTTATATTTGATCGTACGACGCGTTGGATCTACGGACCACCGTCATTTATACTTCCTCCTGCCTCATAAGGTGTTGTCGTCGACGGGTGACCACCTTTTCTCTGTTGAGTGGCGGGTGAATCTTTGAGTGACCACCCATTTTCACTCATGACGTTTTCAGATTAGAACACGATGATGGCCTATTTTACGAGGTATAGCTGTCTATGTATACAGCGAGTTTTTTTTCGATAAAAGCCACATCGATGGCCTTGGGCCAGATTTATAATATGATAAGATATTTCAAATTAAAATCCATGTACGGTAAAATGAGAAACACAACCCTGATTTCAAAAATATAGAAAAGCCAGTTTTGCATGAGGTGCACCTAGTATAGCTATACTTTACTGAATTAGTCACTCATCCCAAACGACTCCTCCTCCAAAACTTCAGGTAAAGGCAAGAGCAGGTGAGGATCAGAAGATGAAGTGTTTTTTTTAATTTCCATTGAGCGATTATTATCATTTGGTGAGGATATTTATATATTGGATCTGTAAATCTTAAATACAATTTGGTTTGGATTTGTTGCACAGTACTTGGATGTCCATTTAAATTTATGCATTGTTACTTTTCTCGTGATCCCTACTCGGACCTAGGCCCATATCCTTTTGGGCCGAATTAAATACTTATAAGTCTTCCGCTAAAATACACGCCTTAGGCTAGGTGATCGGGTTCTCTATGAGGATCAGGTCATCTGACCCGGCTGTTCTGCCAGGCCCGTCTTCGGGTCGTGACAAACTTACACTGTAGCGGAAACAAGACCCAAGTTTATCTTCCTCTCGGTGAAATCCAAAGCACAACTGTAGTCTTAACTTGGGACCAAATTAACAACCATTCATGAGTCGAAATCATAGTAATAAAAATCACAGCAAGGAAAAGCTGACCGACAGTGCAACCAATGCAAAACAGCAAAAACAACAAATCATTGCCCACATTTTCTTCCATCATTAATCTAGCAATAAAATAGAGGCAGAATGCACTTTCAAATGCCAAGAACAGAAGCCAACTAACCAAAACAACCGAGAAGGAGACTTACTAGAAGCTCTCGGCCATAGCTCTCCTGAGAGGAAGCCTCCAACTCATCCCACTGCACTCAGCTTCTCCCTAGACTTCACGTTTTCGCTCCTTGTATAGCTAACATCTCCAGCCGACAACACTCTGCCATTCAGGAGGCAGAGTGTTGGACTCCGACACTCTCACTGCATCCAACCTATCCACTGTCGATCTCCAATCTGTCGGCCAACCCTCAATTACCAGACAAGAAGTAGTAGACCTGTTTGCGCTGGACCATAAGCCAAACCAACCTGTTTGCCAGAACCGAAGCCCCCTACCACATCGACACGAAGCGTCAATCGCAGCACATTGCTCGCCAACCGGTCGCCTGCTCCTTCGTCATCACCAGTCGACCGTCGCCGAGCCTCCGTCCCATGACTTGGTGCCTCGTCATTCAGACCCGTGAGCCAGGAACCCGCAAAAGTCCTTACTCTGAGCCCTAATTCTGTACCTCGCAACACCGTAGCTGCTCGCTCATCACCGGACGACGGACAACGTCGCGTTGCACTGCCTGAGCTCACCATCGCACTCCCTCCCTCGATCTCCTTCTCCCTCTCTCTTTTATCCCCTTCGTTCTCTTCCTCCTCTCTCACCTATTCTCTCTCTATTTTTTCGTGAATGGCCGAAGGCCAAGTCAACATCTCCCCCTTCTTTAATTGTTTTCTTAACCAAGCCAGTGAACTGGGTCATCAAGTGTGATCTGAACCGGTTTAGTTTCTCTTTCCAATTTAATTAATTGTTCCTTCATTTATAAATCCCTCTTTCCTTTAATTAATATTAAATATATATTTACGTGTTAGATATTCGTATTGAATATTAATCGATCAAAATTCTAACTCCCAACTTATTCCAAATATCGTTAAAAGATTATTAGAGCTCCAATTTAAATTTCTTAATTCCATTCTTTAATCGATTTCCATCAATTAATCCTCCAATAAATTCTCTTAAATTATAACTGAACGATTATGCCCTTGGTAATACCTGGATAAATTATCCGATAAATCCGAATACCCCTAATTAATTTACAGTTATTCTTAATAAATTTTTATATAAAAAATTTGGGGTATTACATAACTAATTAACATGCAAGGATGGATAATTGTCATGCTTGAAGATTTAACAATAGTAAACAAATCATAATCGAAGTTGACGAGTGATAACAAGTTAACGTGCTTGACATTATATGAGGAGACTTAACATGCTTGAAAGTTTCACAAATATTTGACATGCCTGAAGACTAGTAATAATATTAACATACAAAATAACATACATAAGGATGAATGTGTGATTTAGCATGCTTAGAGATTAGACAAGTAATAGTATATGAATAGCCAAGAAATAGATCTACATACAAGTAGAGTTATCATGCTTTGAAGGCTCAATTAATATGCTTGGGGATCAACAATAATTGAATAATTAACATGGTCAAAATTTGAAAGAGTAATAACTAACAACGTGTTAAGGATTAACAAGAAAAGGTAATCATGATTAAAGATTATACAGCGAAAGCAATATAGCAAAAGTTAGTAGAGATAGCTATAGCAAAACCACAGTAGAACGTTACAAATAACAAACTCAACAACCACAGCAGAAGTATCATTAGGTAGTGAACAGAAAGACAATCGTACTCAGAATACAAGGAAATCACAAGACCATATTAATGTAGTAAATAACACATAGAGTCATTTGCCCCTTTTCAATCACGTTCTTTGTTCATTCACGGTTCTACATTACTAGATTTATCCTCAGACAATGTTATTAGGAAATGCAAATCAAACTTTGAAATGAAATTTAACAGCAAGTTGTGTATAACAGCAAGTTATGGAGAAAATAACTACAGAATAAAGGCGATAAGAAAATTTGCAGAAGGTAACAACAAAGTATCATCTAAGAAGTTTACAGATTCTAACTACAATAACACACACACATAAATTACTTGTGGGTAAGGCCTCCTCTGGCCAAGACTAACCCAGTTCCTTACCTAGGTTTTGAAGAAAACAACAGGGACAGCTGAAACTCCCACTCCCATGTCACACACTTAGCTGCACGAAGAAGGAGAGACGCAAGGGGAGAAGAAAAACTGGACCAAACTGAAGGGGCAAGCTAGAAGATAAAGGAGAGACCTACTAGGGTAATCATTGTGTAGGAGAGGGGGATGAGAATGGCTGGGCTACGCGAGCTGGAGCTGCAGGGAGGGACGATTTCGTTGTCTGGAGACGTTTTAGTTTTTGGGAGATCCCGTAGTTATTGACTACGCGACAAACAATCTGATTTAAATCCCTAAATTTACGCAGATCTGCAATCTTCCAGACAAGTACAAATGCATAGATCTCATCCACAGTCGTCCGCATGAGTAAAATCCACAGGCCAAATTGTGGTCACGGACGAGAAATGGCGTCCCCACCCTCGTCCGCACCGTCTGCAGTTGACCTTCGGACGCTGTGTGGTGTCCGCATGTATCATCTGCATCTGTCTAATTTGGACAGATTCAAATTAGACGAGACCTGCCCTCAGACGCGCTCGTTCGCAAGCGTCCGAAAGTTCCAAGGATTCAAACAAATTCAATGCGGACAAGGCCATCCGCGTCTACATCGTTCGGGCTCGTCCGCAACTTCGCAGCACATTGAAGTTAGGATGAGAAATCGCATCCTAAGTCATCCCAAGGCGCGAGGTGACACTCCAAGAGTTTGCAGACAACATGATTCGTCTGCATCATCATCCGCAGGCGTTCGAAAATGCCCAGGACAACATTTTACTCACAATTCCCTAGTTAACTTTTTACCCCATAATCTTTCCCCATGAATACATGTCATAATTAACCAAGTATAGATATGTGATGAATTAAGAAATTTTCTCCAAGTTTGATTACATCGCATATACGGGTAAAATTAGTGTTGGGGTATTACAGTATGGTCTTGCATCATGCTAATAAAAACAAGCAGGGAGTGCCACCTTGGGGTGGTACTCACACATCCATAAGTGAAGAAAATGTTAAGAAAAGGAAGAAGAAAAGGGACTTGGGGGCAGATGGGTAGCGGGTTTAGTCTGCAACTAAACGAAGGCCCTCCCTCATAGAGTACGGGAGTTCTAGTCGCAAGAAAAAGGTTAGATCCGATCTACTACACCATTGCACGAGAAAATCCCCCAATCTCCAGCTCCAAGTACGAATAGCGAACGAATGGATTAAAGTAAAGCAACAAACGAGTAAATGACTTAATGAAAGGATTGATTTGGGTGGCCCCCATTCCAAAATAAACTAAAGAGTGGCATATCACGTTGCATTAAATCATTTTCCTTACTGAGCCATTTGACTTATGTATTACTTGTGGTGTAGGTACAAACGACTAATAGATAAAAACGTAGGGATGAGGGAGAAAAGAGTAAACAGTTGTAATTGAATTAAGTTTAATTAAATTGTATTAAATGGTTTAGTTCTTCATTAAATTATTTATGCTTCTGCAATGTTTTAAATAAACCATTTTATAATGCTTCCGCTATGTTTTACAAATGATTTTATAACTGTGACATTTCATAGTATACCATGGTTGCAAAAGGTTAGTAGTGGTTTGGTATAGCGTCGCACTCTGATTTGTTTTAAAAGCGATTTCAATGGTTTTACAAAAGTTTTTAATTTCACACATTTAAAGGATTACGAAAAACGGTGTCATTACAACAACCATGGAGATATTGAAGATATTGCTAAGTTGCTAGCTCAAGATGATTCATCTATTTATGGTAATAAAGAATGTGGTGACACAAGATATGATTCTAGGTCGAATCCTTTTTAACCTAGAGAGGACGATGGACTTTAAGTCCATTCTATTTTTAATCAAGCCTAAAAAAATATCATGAAGTCATTCAAGGTCAAGCATAGGTGGAAGTCCAATGACAATTGTGGAATATTTGATGGACTTTCCAAAATTGTCTTCTTTCTGACCTTTCACAAGTATTTGACTATTTTGTCATTCAAAACGTCGTTATTTCATAAAGAGTGCTTTATGAAGATTGTAGTTGACTTCCTTAGTTTCTATAATGGGTTGGGTTATTAAATTTAGGCATTATTTGCTATCTGAAAAGCCAACAGAACTGAGAGTAAAGATTAAGGAAAGTCCAAGTGTCCAAATTTGGAAACTAAGAAAATCTCTACATGGAAACCATCCATGTGGTCGAGCACAAACAAGAATTAGCTGCCAAAATTTATCTAAACTTGGAGAAGAATAAAGGAAGATATTAATTAAATATTCTTTTTGTAATACCCCGATTTCCCTTAATGAAATTAAAAAATAATAATTTGGAAATTAATTCGTTGGAATTGGATGATTGAAGAGTTATTTGATGGGGGATTAATTAAATAAAAGAATTAATTAAATGAAAAGAGAAATAAAAAATAGGATGAAAAGAAAATTAAAATAAAGTAGGGAAGTGTGGATTAAATCAGTCCGATTTTTGACAAAAGAGGTGGTTGAACCGGTTTTTCCCATCGGTTGACATTGTCCTATTTTTTGGTTGACGTACTCAACTGCTCCATCAACCGCTCTGTCGATCACCACTCTTGAAAACAGTCATCTTTGGTTGATCATACATCTTCAACACTTCAACACATATTTTTCAGGTTATATTCTAATTTCCTTCCACTGGTGTATCACAAGCACAAGTGGAAGGTCAAGTTCAAATATAGAATAATTAAAAGATTTTCCAAAACTGCACACTTCCTGACCGCTGAAGAGTCTTTGATTATTTTGGCATTCAAAACGATGTCATTTCAAAAAGAGTGCTTCATGAAGATTATACTGACTTCCTAAGAGTTCTAGAAAGGGTTAGATTATTAAATTCGGAGTTTGTTTGCAATGTCAAAAGCCCACGAAACAGAGAGCAAATATTATGGAAAGTCCAAGTGTCCAAGCTTTGAAACCAATGAAATCTATACATGGAAATCATTCAAGTGGCCGAGCACCAAGATGGAATAGCTCCCAAAAGACCGCTAGACTTGAAGAAGAAGAAAGAAAGAAGTTAATTCAATACTCTTTTAGTTAATTTACCTAGTTTTCATTAAGTAAAAAATTGGCCAAACTTATACTTAACCGATTTAGTGATATTATTCTTATTTAGTTATTTACTATTCTTTATTCTTGTAATTAGTTATTTATGACAACTCTCATGTAAGTATTCACGGAAATGAAGATTTATAATAGAAAAGCTTTGCCTTATTTTTGAAATTAGAGTGATTCCTCTTTCACCCATTTGGCGTGTCACAACTAAAGGTTATCCTTATCTGTGTTACATCACAAGATTGGGCTCACTTGTAAGTTATGTGACTTCTCTTATTGACATCTGCGTTCTTACTCCTTGGAGGAAAATGGTGTAAAGTGGTGTCCAACTTTCCAAAAAAGGTTTCCATCCACAAAGTCATACGAAAAGGTGTGCAAGTTGCACTACTTTCTATTTCCGACCACTTGAATTCTTTTCAGCATATTTCCTAATCCTTGAAGGTTATTTTCATTATTCCTAATGACGTTCTTTCCTTATTCATTCAAGAAGGCGTGATCCAAATTTCAGCTCAAAAGCTTGTAAAATGATGGAGTTATTGAATCTCAAAGTTGGACTTTTCAAAAGTGAGTTTTGCGACCCAATAAGGAAATAGAAGAACCGGTTGATTAGCTCGACGGCCCGCTCGACTGGACTATTAATCTATTTGCCACTACCTTTTTTAAGTTCAACCATCTGCTCAACCACGAAGTTCAAACGATCTCAATCCTTCAGTTCCGGTCAATCTTTGCCCTGTTGTTTTCCGCTTGGTTAACCGCAGCGCTTGTTCTTCAACATATCTGGTTGATCAACTCAAGTAATTCTTCATCAATTTTTCAAGTATCAATTGTCCAACTTCCTCACCATCCTCAATATTTACAGGTTATATATTCTTATTTTCTTTCGCTGGTGCATCAGGCACCGAAGGAAAACCAAAGAAGCTCGAGAGAAAATGAATGCGAATTTATGATGCTAACCTAAATAAATTAGATGTCAAGATAGTCCAATAGTTGTTTTTTAACGAAACGGTTCGTCGTTCCTGTATTTTCAAAGTAGTCACCAAAAGACTAATCTACACGGACACGATGCATGACAGCTGTATTTCTTGAACATTAGAGCCGGCTGACATTAGTTTTTGTTTGGTCTGGCTTGAAAGATTTCTGGTACATATCTCGTAAAAAAAATATAAATAGATAATCATTTTTTAGATGAGATATCATGTCTTCAAATGAATGAAGATCTTTATAAAGGTAGATTATATATATACATATAGATATTTAACTCGTGACTATTATTTAGATTGTATTGTTATATTTGTTTTTTTACATCTGCATAAAACATTCCTATCTTGGAATCATTTATAACATAATGAACCCATGAATCTAAATATTGTAATTATGAAAAATTACTTGGAATATATATCTTATACACGTATGCATGCATTTTAAAAATAAATTTTATTTATGAGGAAAATATATTTAAAGCATATGCTACTTGTGTGTAGTAGTTACTATGTATGTTTTAGTCGTTATAATGGAAAGTATTAGAGTAAGTTTGTATTATTGGGTGGGCGTGAAAGAGGCTTTAGATTGAACTTTGAAGCATGTGAGATAATTCTACAGTGACACGTCACAATTAGAGTGTCCACGTGGTACAACCCCAGGCAGCCCCACAACCCATTCTCTTGGTAGAAATCAACCAAATTAATATTTGACTCAACTAAACCCTATGCTTGTGGGTAGCAAAGAAATCATCAGAATGCAAATACACTATTAAATTTAAGAAAACCCAAAATCCGACACACTTAGATTTCAGGGGGTGAGAGAAATAGCATTATTACTTCCCCTCGTATGATACAAAATTAGGACAAAAAGGGAAGCTGATACAAGGGTTGAATCAATTTCATGCGGGGCTACAAGGCTAGAGACGGTGGGCTCAATGATGAGGGGCAGCAGCCACAGAAGAGGGCGACGGAGACTTGCACTGATAGCACTTGGCAAAGAGGCCGAACGTGTCAACCTGCCTCACGAAATTGGTCATGCTCGCCCATCCACCAAACCCAAAACCCACGACCAGCACCCACACCACTACGAATGCGTTTAATGCAAACATCCAGGGCCAACTGGGCAAGAAGAAAGGAGGCTTCTCCGCCGCATTCTGCATATTCGTTTCGCAACATAACACTAGATTAGTAATGTCTGATGTAAATCGACGGAGTTGGACTCTTTTATTGACCAATTGATAAGCAATGACGATATTACAAAATTTTAATCATCGATAACATATCATATAATTAAAATATTTGACAAATTATAAGCTGGGTGACAGTAAAGTTGAAAGGTCATCTCACAGAGTGGTACAAGGGGAAGTTTGGTATTATAACTAAATGAAAAGGACACACCAACGATTGCAATTCTTCTTCTAATAATTCCACATCGATGCATTAAATGCTACTGTACACTTTCTGCCTCACTCTATCTCTTTTCGAGCATGGATTAGATAGATAGGCCTATAGGTCACCAGTGGGGTACCCCACCAAGCAAGGACTACCACTAAGTGAAATGACTCATGGACCCTCCATAATCAACGAGAAAATTAAGTTTTGACCCTCAAACAAGGTTAAATGAAAGCAGTAATGAGGGGTGAGGGGGGAAATTAATTGTTGTACACTACCTGTCTAGCAGAGGCCTTTCTGTAGGTAAGCATATGAGCTAAAGCTGGGATGATATAGACAGTGAAGCTAACCAAGAGAGCTCCAACAGCTGAATTTATAGGCCCGAAGAAAGGGAAAATAATGGCTAAAAACCATATAGGAATTACCACAGGCAATCGGGCCAAAGCCCTCAAGCATATGCTTTTTGTATCATGCATCCCTATCACCTTCTCCCACACGAAGTAGAGCGGCGTACACGCAAACCCAAATGTAATAAACTGCACAGATTTCAAAATTGGACGTTCAATCAAAATAAATTACTTTTTTATTTTTTGGCTGAATCAGGAAAGAACTGAACTGAATGGCGAAATACCTGATGGATGAGCATTAGGATGACAGCGGCGTCTCTAAAGCCAGACTTGGGAAGTAGAGCGAAGGCGTTTGAGTGGTTAAGAAGCTGGTCGCCAAAGGCCCAGTAGACAGCAGTGGCCGATGGAAGGGTAAGGGTGAAAACATAGAGAGTGGCCAACAAGTAAATGTACTTGAATTTCTGTGGCTTCCACATGGCATGCATTATTTCCCTGTAAAATTTTAACACCGCTAACGTTTTTACTCATAAAGAAAAATAAATCTGAAAAGTAAAATTTGCCAAATCTCCTACAATTTGTTTTATTGGGTATTCCTTAGAAGCTAGAAATAGGTCAACAAGAGACTAGGAACCGGTCTAAACTTAATATAAACTTGAAAAATCTCAATTCTAACGAGTTTTCTTCCCCTTTTTTACATTATTATTTAATGTTGGTTATCTTGAAAGCTGGAAGGGAAGACTGAAGTGAGAAGAAAGAGTACACAGTAACAGCGTGACCACCAAAGGTGTAGAGAATGTTAGTGGCACCAGTAAAGTAAAGCACAAGCTTGTTTGGTCCAGTATGAGTGACTCCCTCAACCTGAAAAACACAAACAAATGATCGAAAATTCTAAAAATAAAATACTCACTTCACACTCCGATTGCAAAGGAAGATAGAAGAATATCGGTAGAGCTACCTGGCCGTGACCAATGGCGGCGGCGGTGAGATACCAAGCGGTGTAGGTGGTCATCCCCAGTCCAAGAAAAGACCAAATTCGGTAGTTGTGAAACGACGGAATGAAAACAGTGGTAGCACAGCAAGCTCCGAAGATATAAGTCCAAGTTCTTTTGTCCAAACGGTCATTGATATAGTAGATATTACTGTTTACCCATCATAAAACAAGAAGAAAAAGTTAGAGACGAAAAAAAGCGCAGATTTTTCTTTTCCCTTGTTCGAATACAAAACACTCACCTCGCGCAGGCTATCAGCTGTATTACAGATCCAAACAGAAGGAAAGTACAGTTGAAAGCAAGCCCCGCTGCTTTCCAGTATGGACCCAGTAACCCATCGAGGACTTCAAACCACTGCAATACAAAATTGTGGGGATTTTATTTGGAGAACTAGGTGAGAAATCATAAGCAGTGGCTATGGCGGATTTACCTGAATCACATGGTTTTTAAAACAGACGTTTTCCTTCTCCTTTCTGCTTCTGTACTCAATGTAGAGTACACTGATTAAATAGGCAGTCCAGCTTCCGAGAATCCCGTAGAATATTTGCAGTAAGATGCCTGAAAGCATACCCAATTGAGAAAATGAATATGGGAGAGTCAAAAGCACCTGAGCAACCTGTGAAAAAGAAAGAGAAATAAATCCCAAGTTAGCTACGAACAGTTAATCGATAAGTTGATTTCGAGTTTTACTTGATTTGAAGCGCAGCTGAACCAGGCATCCCAGACGGAGCCGCCGTGCCAGAGGAAGCTCTTGACGTTGAACATGGATTCTTGTCCATCTTTTTCTTCTTCTTTAGTATCATTCTCCGTTTCGTTGAAATTTGCTACAATTGCTTCTTCAGCTTGCATCTGGGGTAGCATTTTCTCCGTTGAACTCAAAATGCAACGTCTAAATCGCGGTAGATCTGGAACATATAGAAGACAGTAAATGAGACAAAAACGATGATCAACCTGCAACCCCAGAAAACGAAAGCCAATAAGGACCTCAAGGACCCGGATCCGAATTCGAAAAATAAATTCACGGAAATAAAAAACAATGAAAAAATAAAGAAGAGTACGAAGGGTCAGAGAATAACATGGTTTTTCACAAAACCAGACGAAAAGAAGAATTCCAAACACCACTTTAAACCACCTAGAAAACGCTCGAAAGGTCTCTTTCGGATGGAAGAAAACGCAGATCCGTAGTAATCACCTTACCTCCCCTTACAGCTTGAAATAGCGAACTCTAATAGTCTTAGAGAGAGTTACTGACGATTCTCCATTAGCAGAGAGCCTTAAATGCTTCCCAATAATGGCAAAATCTCCAGTAGCTGATTTACCCAAAGAAAATTAGCCTCAAAAAAATAAATGCGCCACCAATTCGCCCAGAAAAACAGACAGCGAGGCTTCTCAAAAGCAGAAAAACAGTCTGTTCCCGAATAAACAGTCCCTTTACGCTGTTCTTCAACTACACATGCAAACACACCATATATAAACGGAAGTAAAGCAATAATAACAATCCTTAGCGCTAGTGGGTAGCTTCTTAGTTTTACTTTTTTCACACTATGGCTTTGAATAGCCTTTTCTCTCTCTCTCTCTCTGCCGCTTAAGAAATGGGGGAACAGAGAGAAAGAAAGGGAGTGAGTGAAAGAGACGAAACTCTCAATGCCATTGTATTCCACTTCCGCCGATTCGATTCTTTGGGTCTTGGTTTGGTGACAGAGCAGAGAATATGAAAACCGAAGGCCAAGGAGGCGTTGTTCTCATCACAAAGAACTCACTAACTCATCGACCACGCCTCTTATAGCCTATCGGTCTCAGCCCCATTCAATTTTAGTTTAGTTTACCAACTTTTTAATTACTTAATTTTAATTAACTGAGGATTAATGAAAACTGAGTCTATTACTAATTTACCCTTTTAAAACTGGAAGCATGGCCTTGCGCCTACCTTGTTCCCCACGCTCCCCCGACAACGTCCAACGCACCCTCCAATGATAATCCAGAAACGTAATGAATCCACCTTAAAATCATTTTCATCACGGCAAGCTTCACCCATCGGACGGCGGAGAATGCAGGTCAGATAGCCGTCGACGGCCCCGCCACGGCCATGGCACGCTTTAAAAGAGAAGCTCAACCCCACTCACCGCCGGCTCATCATAGTAAGCCTTTCTTTTTTTTTTTAATTGGACGGCTGGGGGCTGGTCCATCATTCTGTCCCACCAACGACACTGCTCTCCTTAATTACATTGTTACCCTTCACCGCCCTCTCTTATTTTTTTTTTGTTCTTTTTATATTAACCGGGATTGAGTTTATTAAATATTGGGTAAAACTTTGACAGTCTTAATTCTCTTTTATAGCTTTAGTGTGTCTTTCGAAGAATTCGAGTGTCATTTGTTAGAAGGTTAAAGCAATGGGGTGGAAGAGGTGGTGGTGGAGCCTGTAAACCACCACAAAGAGAGGAGGCTGAGAGAGAGTTGACGTAAAATGAAAAAAAAGATCCTTATATTCAACGCACCTCCCCCTCTCAAGCGGGGATATGTCTGCTCGGTGAGGCTCTCCCTTTCTCATATGCTTTAACACGTGTTCTCCGGCGCATATCGTCCAGAATTTTTTATCCTACTTGTCACAACGTAAACCTAATCTAATACGTCCGGAATTTTTATTATGTGAAAGAAATCCAATAAAAGAAAACTTGCTTCTGGCTTCAGGTTGGTTTGGGAGATTAGTGGGCAATTAATAATAATAATTTTTTAAAGAAAAGAAAAGCCTTTGCCCACGTGGATCAAAATTCGGAGCATGTTCCATACTTTCACCCCACGTGGGCCCCGCGATTTCCTCCCTCTATTGAAGCACTCTTATATTAACGACATCATGTTTATGAGCTTCAATATTTTCTTTTCTTGCATTTGATCTATCCGTACAAGTATCGATGGATTCTTGATACTTGTTCAAGATTTTGATCGGAGAAGGAATTACAAACTTATTCGTCAAACTTTCTTGAAAACAAAATTTTTACATTTCAAAATCAAACCTCGTCTTTTTAGAAAATTATGTTTGGCGGTGCAAATAATCCCAGTCTTTTATTTGCACTAATAAATGTAACCTATCATTTATATGTGTTCAAGCTTATTTTTGCACACAATATTATTTTGATTTTAATTGTTTTAAGTTTGTTATACCTTGATTACATTCTCACTAGATATCATATTATAACTTTTATTTTTCCTACACTACGCTTTGCAAATGGACGTTGTAAGAATAATAACACCTTAAAGCGACATCCTTTGAATAAAATGATATATATATATATATAATAAGGATGGAAGATGCCATTAGTGAGGTTATGGTGAGTGCAGTTAATGAGATGGCGATGGATGCCTCCAATAAGACTGCGAACCCTTCTCTTTTATGGAAGGCCATGGAGATGATCCACACTCCTATCTCTTCATAGTGACGATTAGTCATTCCTTTTACTATTTTCTAATCAACATCTTTATAAGCTCCAAGAAACAAATGGAGAGTCTTAGAGAAATCTGTTCCGGAAAATGATCAATACTCGAACCAGCAGAAACAAAATGAATAAAACTCCAAATGTGTACGTGAACTAGAGCTGTATTTCGGAGAACATAAACTTAATATAATCAGGAGAGTTGTATCAAAAAATCCAGCCCAAAAAGCACTCTAGATTAGGAGATCTATCAATTTTAATAACAACCCGAAAATCTGTTTCCAGCAAGACAGTTTTACCAGTGCAGATTCAAAACGGAATATCTTGAGCTACGTTTACCAAATGAAGCTCATTTTTGGAGGGTTGCTCACTAACTTACTCTTGAACAAATCACTAGAAGACATCAAATGGAGACGAACGTCGTAAGGGCCTCAAACAGATACTGCAATCAGCGATAACAACAATCCAGCACAAATAACAGATTTCAACAACTCAACAATAATCCGAAAATAACCTTTTACAATCAATAAACTCCAAAAGGCTTCCTCAACACATAACATTCATTTAATCACCAGAATATAGGCTATGGAAGTAGCAAGAAAAGAACATAAAAGAACCACAAAAATTAGAAGGGAATACAATGGAGTCCGCGGACCTCCTAGTGAGAGGGGCGACTTTGGGGTTGGCCGAAAACCAACACTCTCCAACGTTGGAAAGTTCTCTTGTCTCCACACCACAATCTTACCTCGAAAAATAAGGATTGGAAGAAACAATATCCCAATGACGCAAGGTTGAGAAGCTTCAAGAGGAGCCTTGCTTGGGGGATGGATGAAATCGGCGCTAAGGGGAGGGGGAGGCCGTGGGTGTCTTCTCTCAAAGGAAAACCAATTTTCTTAATTCATCAAAGTCCCTTTCCAATTGCAACCAAGTACGGTTTTAACCCAGAATGTTTACAAAATAGGCGAAAAGACCAAATTGACCCTAACTTAAACAAATAGACATGACTTACACAAAAAATTAAAAATCCCGAGTGGGATTTTTTTAGACTCTGTAAAATGTACATTTGACATACCAAATGAAATCCGAACTTTACGTTCAAGAGCTCGTTGGAAAGCTCTGTCTGTTGGCTACAATTCATATGAAGGACAAAAGTTGAAATGAAGCCGTCCCGATTGTCAAAATAGCCCTTGAACGTCCATAGCTCCGGTTTTAGGCGGAAATGGAAAACCTATCATTTCCTCCCAAAGATTACAAAATCTCCATTAGCTCAAATGTCAACTCCTCTTTGTTTATTTGATTCAAAAACCTATAAAATAAATAAAAAATTAGAAAATAAAATAGCCCTTGGCTCGAGCTCAAGTTCCGGAACTTGAGGCACATCACATCTGCCCTTCTGATTCTCTTTATGCTTGTACTCTACTCTAAACCCTAAACGAATATACAACAGATAATCAGCATCTGTCTTTCTTTGTCTTTAACAGTTGATAGTGAATTTGAATTTGTTTTTTCTTTCCTATGGTCTCTGGCTACTTACAGAAGTTATTCAGAGGACAGTAAAAAATAGTGTTCCCATCGTTTGTCCATTAAAAATGGCAGAAATCAGGAGTAATCTTCACAGCTGAAAAAGAATAATCAAGACTTCAAGAATTAAGGGTCCACACTGCAACTCTTGTAATGAGAATTGAACGCAAGACTGGGACTAAGTAATGAAACATGGTCAGCCTACCTCTGTATCATAGTGTTAATGCTGAAAATAAACTTAATTTTGGCCATGTGTCTTTTTGATTGGTGTCTTTTGAATTGTTGAGGCATATTTGAAAATATATTTTAAAATTAATCTTTAATATATTTAGAAGTTATATATTTAATAATATTGAATAATTCATATATTGTGTTACATATGTACCTAAGAGTCTTATAAATTTTGTGTATATTTCTTTAGAAGAGTTGTCTTGTTGGAAGAATCTCTCAAAGGTGTATCAAAGTATCAAAAGATAACATTGAAGTAAATTGAAAAAAAAAATAATTTTTTGATTTCTTCTCTCATTCTCATTCCATCAAAATGGTATCTGTCACGCCCCAAAGGGAACCAAGACAGAACGGGGAACGATCCGGCCCAAAAAGGAATCAAATCGTCCAACCCTCACTTAAATCCAACAAATAGTAGAGGAAGACTTAAATATTCACGTTACAGATTAAGGCCAAAAATAAAGGTCCAGAAGTGACAATAATGCAATTCAATTTAACAAAGTGTAAAATTTAGTGGAAATAACATCAAATATAACTAGGTTACAAACCTCACTAAATTATCTTTAGTCTAAAAATAATTAAAATTGGGGAAACTCCAAATTTTCTCTTGAGATGGCAATTGGGAACTACTCTGGTCATTTCCTGAAAAATGTAGTCATATTTGGGGTGAGTCAACAAAACTCAGTAGGGAATTATTTTATTTTCAACTTATATGTCATATGAATTTAACCGACTTTTCAGTTAATTAAATTAACAGATTAACATATAAAGAGGTGTTGATAACAATGAATTGAGTAACGAAAATTAACAAAGGCGAAACTCAGGCGATCGCAAGCCAAAAAAGACCCTGATCATGTTTAGGGTTTTGCGCCCATGGACACGGCACATACACCTGTCCCATTACTCTAGTTAACAATAAAAATAAATAAATGTAAATGAACTGATAAGTAAAAGTGACATACTCGAATTTAATTGAATATTTACATTTTAAGAATTAAGGTAAGTTAAATATAAAATAACCCCTACCTCACTCGGGCCACCTGATACCAAATCCAACGAAAAGAGTCCAGGATACTACTTCCAAAGTTTTTAAGTGCTAGAACCTAGCCAAAATAATTGATAAAAATATTAGGATTTAATTTGAAACCCAATACATAAATTTTTAGGTGTATGACTTGATTAAAATAGGGAATCCAATCCCAGCCCATAAATATGGCCCAATCTATCTCAGACTTAATCCAAATTCAAGCCATCTTAGGGCTTTGCTAGGTCCATCAAAGTTTTAGGTCTAGGCCCCAAAAATAACTGAATCGAATCCATGAATTTCAGTCCAGAGTTGATCGTGGACAGAGCTTGGTATTAACTCTATCCACAGACGATTTCAATTATCGCCCACATCACGACAAGTTCCGACAATGATTAGCCATCAACGAGGATTTCGAGTTCCTGACTAGAACTCTTTTCCAATATTCAGTCCAAATTACAACCTTAAACAATTTGGCAAAATTCTTATTGAAGGCCTACCCAATTCATGATATCAACATCAGATTAACCAAAATTTTCAGAGAGTGGAAGAGTTGATTTTCGTATACCTTGCAGTATTTTTCCACTGTTTTAAGCTTCACCGAAAGCTTGAGCAATCAAACAACTCAAAATTTCCAACCTTTAACGAAAATTCACCAAATTCAAGTGCCCAATCAAAATCCAACTTTAACCTTCGAAAAATCACATTCACTAAAACCAACTTCGCAGAAGACAGAATTGAATTTAAAGAAAGGAAACTCGAACCTACTCGACAAAGAACGAGGTCCCAAACTGTTGAAAGTCGAATCCTTTTTACTCTCCAAAACGTCTTTTAAACTTGTGCTACGTCCTCAACCTTTAGAGAAAAATTATCCTTTAACAGAATACACAGAAGAGGAAGAAGAAAAATCAAAATTTCATAATGCTTACCTCGACTGCTCGGACAGGTCCAAACCTAGAGAAATTGAACTTTGCTCTACGATGAAGAGGAGGAATAACAGAGAGGGAGTCAAAATTTTTGGAAGTGGAAGAGAATGGGGATAATTTCCCCTTAACAGTCGAGAGAAATAGGGGAAACTCCCCCTGATCTCTCGGCCATAAAGGAAACAACTCCTCTGAAGGAGGAGTTTTTCCTTTTAAAAATATAACTTTTCCTTTTTGAGGAAAAAAATAAATAAATAACTGAATTTTTTTTTTTTTACACATGGGTTGGGCTAAAAAGCCCAGGTATTACATTCCTCCCCACTTAAGTCATTTCGTCCCCGAAATTAAGGACAACCTCAATCATGCCATTAAATAAGTGAGGATATTTTTTCATCATTTCTGATTCGATTTCCCAACTTGCTTCTCTTTCAGTATGATTTTTCCATTGCACTCGCACCAATGGTATATCACGACGACGAAGAACTCGAATCTTACGACCAATGATTTTATCAGGCTCCTCCTCATAAGAAATATCCTCCTGAATAGGCACCTCAGTCTAGAAGATCACATGTGATGAATCAGAGATATACTTCCTCAGCATAGAGACATGAAAGATATTATGAACATTACTTAACGGCAAAATCGTCTTATTGATAAATCTTTGCATCAATACTCTTAATGATTCAAAGAAATCCTATACGCATTTGAGAATTTACTTATCCGCAACAAAAAAAAAAACCAATACCACAGTACGGTCGATCTTTCAAATTTCTAAGTCGTCACCTTGAAACTCTTTAAATGACTCAAAATCATTTACAAATATTTTCATAATTACTTCAACTTTCTCAATCGTTACAAGAACTCAAACAGAGTCAAAATTTACTGCATCTTGCTCTCAGCTCAACATAGTAGTAGTTTACATTGCCTCCCATAAAGAATCTCATAGGTTTAAATTCCAACAATAACTGAAGAACTTTATTACATTTGAGGCTAAATAGTTACCATGCCACCCCATAAATCCGAAACTAAACTATCTCTTTAGGAGGAGCTACAAATCACTCAAGTTAACTTAGTGGCCAAAATCTCTACAGAGCTAAACTTAATCAGAACACTTGAATCTTAATGAGGCGTATCACTGAAAGAATACGTAAGATTGAACGATAACCTCCATATTTATTCAACTCAACTAAAACTCATAATAATCCATTTACACAGAAAATGTAAGAATTTAGCAGAAAGATCAATTATTTGTGACAACCCAACATAACCAGACGTCTAACATATTCTCGATAATTGGATCATAAAACCAATAGTTGTCATTCATTGTTTCTCACACTTTAATGATAAGAGCGTAACAACTTAGCATATTTCAAGTATTCAATTTCTAACTGGTTAATAATTCAAAATTTAGTCACAGATCATCCGCACTTAACTTCAATTTAGCCCTCTTACACTATTGGTTGAACACTTCAAATATTTCATATTATCCGTATAACTTATCAACCGTATCTCTTTGCCAAAAATATGAATTATCAGACACTCTAAATAAATCAATGACAATTCATAATTTTTTTTTGGTACTAACTTCCAACAATCATGTTGTCCATAATATTTCAACTTATCAATTCTCTCTTTTAAATTCATCATTGAGATTCTTCATTTTCTAAATATGTTAAAGGAATTGAAAATTTATGACAAAACTACATACCTCAAATAAAGGATCAACACCAATGGTCAAATATTCCTTTTAATCATTCCACAACAGTCATAAAGTTAAAAGTTTGAGTTTAACAACCCAGAACTTCAATTACAAAAATGATACTCTTAAAACAATATTACAATTCTTCATATTTCCCACCTATCAGAATATTATGGCATTCACTTTAATATTTCAACTCTTAGAATCCAATAGAATACAAAATTTCACGCCATAAAGTAATTCTATTAAGCTTCCAAGGTAAAAGAAATAATTCTTACTAACTTAACTCATGATTTTTGCTCATCTGACTTAACTAATAGAGCTTACAAGAATAGATTTCATCTCTCCATAGCAACAACATCTAATCCAACTCCTTGTGCATCTACACGATCTTAATACAACGAACATGCACATAATACTACTAACATCATAGCAGTAACCAACTTGAATTTCAATTCCTTATAATCAACTAACGGTTTCCTTTACAATCAAACATAACGTTTATTTCCATAAGGTCACTCAACGATACCAATAATAGACGAAATCTTTGCAATTAAATGACATTGCAATAATTCAAAATCAAGAAAATCTATCTCTCTATGATATTAGTGGTTCCAATGCTATCACAATTGCATTTCTGATAGAGATCAATGAGATACTCACTCAAAATCGTTATGCTTGAAAAATTTAATTCATCATTTAATAGTTATATCCAAGCATATCTAGCTTACAACTTATGCTCTCTAAAAGTTTACAACAAGATACTAGACGTTTCATAAGCTCATCACAAGTATCTCAATAACCAATCCTTTAAGGGACATTTAACTAAAATAGTTCACAATGACCTGAAGATTCACTTCCCTATGCTTATAATCTTAACATGTTAAATCAACGTCAAACTCTCAACTCGAATCATCCATATTGAACTCAAAATGTTGATCACGCATACATCTCATTAGCAATTTACTAATGATATTCCTACTTGAAGTCATTTACGACAAAACATATTGATCATTCCAATTGATCAACAAGTGCATTTCTTCATTTTAATAGATCTTTACTATTGATCGCCACTTGATCGAGCTTCAAACACGGAATGTACGAAATTGGAAATAACCATTATGTTTCCAAACAAACATTGAAACTAGTATATCCCTAATGATAAACTAAACATGTGAAACTCATTCCATAACATATCCATCTTATGCAGTCAAAGTTAATTCCCTTCACCTAAACCATCCAATATGAAGCAACGAAAACTAGAGCATTATTAGGACAAAATAAATGCATAAATCAAGATTCAAATAGGGTGGTAACCCTGATAGATCATCAAGAAGAATGTCATAACATAGTCATAACTGACAAAAACTAAAATATGTTAAGTAACTCATAGTCACTGATAACAAGAAGCATATCGCATTAATGCTCTAGTATTTCCTGCCACATAGAGAAACATTAAATGTGAAAAGAAATATCTCGCGAAGCAACAACTTGCTCACACACAATTGAAAAGTCGCACCATCTGCGTAACAATTTAAATATGAACTTAAACTCACTTAATCACTCAACATTCGAGATCACATCAAGTCAAACTATAAGAAAACCCAAATGTCCACTGTTTTCTTGTGTTCAAAAATCTTATGGCATCATATTGCACTAGATGTAACACACATCATCATCAGCTCTCAACGCACTTCGAACAAAGTGGAGATTAGATTTCCTTACCATAAATCTTCAAAAGAGTTCATTTGCCAATCGAATCACAGACATTAAATCATTTAACGACATAAACATGCCTCAATAGACTTCCCTTAAACTCCTTTGCATCCATATTGAATTTCATCACTCATTCCAATCATTTATCACCTTCACTTAAATATTTAACAAGAATTTGCTCCAACATTTCAAATAACATCCAAACTTATAATCATATAACTAAGCTTGTAAATCTCAAGATAATCTTGATCCTGAAGTGATTCTCAGTCATACAACTTCATGGGTCGTACCTTAGAATTCTATTATTATAATATATCAATTCCACAACTAAGCTCTATATTCCAAGAATTGAGTGTTTCCTTTATTCCAAATTATGATCTATTTTCAAATCACCACACATTGAACATTGTCTAAATTTTTATTAACCTTAAAGCTTGAACTAGACATTAATCCTTAAAGTTTTCCATCCTTAACCCAATATGAACTATAGCAAAACAAACCACATGTTCCACAAACATAATAATGATTTTTAAATCCTTCACTATCAATTAAGCCTTTCAATATAAACTTTGACAAGATAAATTTTTCGCTACAGCCGCTTTTCAAGAAATACCCACTTGAACGATTCCAGATCTCAGACCAAATATTTCCAACAACTTATGCTGAATTTTGAAACTACTGTTGAAACACTCCAAATTAAATATATTCAAAATCTTCCTTTAATAGTTTCAAACCAAAATCTTCAACAACAAGATTTTTTTTATTAACGAATTTCATACAAGACATAACATATATTGGATTTGGAGAAATAGAGACTTTGGATTTCCATCTGAGATGAGTTATTAAATTTCAACTTTACAGGCCCATACTTATAACCCAGCAGAGTTCGCAGACTCATATGTTTCGAAAAGTTGTTTCTAATCATTTAAATAAGTACTCCTCATTTTCTAATCATTTAAATGAGTAATCCTCATCATTTCTATCTAAATCATATCAACTTCAAATTCCTCGTGTCTAATTAGATAAATACTCTCATCCACCAACAGATAATCTCGAGGTATTTTTATAATAGTATCTGCATGCAAATCGATTTTTGTACTTTGTCCTAAGTACTATAATTTCATTTCTTGTATAACATTATCTCTTTTATTAATGTTACTTCTTCAGGATGTCAACCATGCTCTGATACCACTTTTTCTGTCACGCCCCAAAGGGACCCGAGACAGAACGCGGAACGATTCGGCCCAAAAAGGAACCAAATCATCCAACCCTCACTTAAATCCAACAAATAGTAGCGGAAGACTTAAATATTCACGTTACAGATTAAGGCCAAAAATAAAGGTCCAAAAGTGACAATAATGCAATCCAATTTAACAAAGTCTAAAATTTAGTGGAAATAACATAAAATATAACTAGGTTACAAACCTCACTAAATTATCTTTAGTCTAAAAATAATTAAAATTGGGGAAACTCCAAATTTTCTCTTGAGATGGCAATTGGGAACTACTCTAATCATTTCCTGAAAAATGTAATCATATTTGGGGTGAGTCGACAAAACTCAGTAGGGAATTATTTTATTTTCAACTTATATGTCATATGAATTTAACCGACTTTTCAGTTAATTAAATTAACAGATTAACATATAAAGAGGTGTTGATAAGCAATAAATTGAGTAACGAAAATTAACAAAGGCGAAACTCAGGCGATCGCAAGCCAAAAAAGACCCTGATCATGTTTAGGATTTTGCGCCCATGGACACGGCACATACACCTGTCCCATTACTCTAGTTAACAATAAAAATAAATAAATGTAAATGAACTGATAAGTAAAAGTGACATGCTCGAATTTAATTGAATATTTACATTTTAAGAATTAAGATAAGTTAAATATAAAATAACCCCTACCTCACTCGGGCCACCTGATACCAAATCCAACGAAAAGAGTCCAGGATACTTCCAAAGTTTCTAAGTGCTAGAACCTAGCCAAAATAATTGATAAAATATTAGGATTTAATTTGAAACCCAGTACATAAATTTTTAGGTGTATGACCTGACTAAAATAGAGAATCCAATCCCAGCCCATAGATATGGCCCAATCTATCTCAGACTTAATCCAAATTTAGTCCAACTCAGGGCTTTGCTAGGTCCATCAAATTTTTAGGTCTAGGCCCCAAAAATAACTTAATCGAATCCATGAATTTCGGTGCAGAGTTGATCGTGGAAAGAGCTTGGTATTAACTCTATCCACAGACGATTTCGATTATCACCCACATCACGACAACTTCCGATGATGATTAGCCATCAACGAGGATTTCGAGTTCCTGACTGGAACTCTTTTCTAATATTCAGTCCAAATTACAACCTTAAACAATTTGGCAAAATTCTTATCGAAGGCCTACCCAATTCATAATACCAACATCAGATTAACCAAAATTTTCAGAGAGTGGAAGAGTTGATTTTCGTATACCTTGCAGTATTTTTCCACTGTTTTAAGCTTCACCGAAAGCTTGAGCAATCAAACAACTCAAAATTTTCAACCTTTAACGAAAATTCACTAGATCCAGGTGCCCAATCAAAATCCAACTTTAACCTTCGAAAAGTCACATTCATAAAAACCAACTTCGCAGAAGACAAAATTGAATTTAAAGAAAGGAAACTCGAACCTACTCGACAAAGAACGAGGTCCCAAACTGTTGAAAGTCGAATCCTTTTTACTCTCCAAAACGTCTTTTAAACTTGTGCTACGTCCTCAACCTTTAGAGAAAAATTATCCTTTAACAGAGTACACAGAAGAGGAAAAAGAAAAATCAAAATTTCATAATGCTTACCGCGATTGCTCGGACAACTCCAAACCTAGAGAAATCGAACTTTGCTCTATGACGAAGAGGAGGAATAACAGTGAGGGAGTCAAAATTTTTGGAATTGGAAGAGAATGGGGATAATTTTCCCTTAACAGTCGAGAGAAATAGGGGAAACTTCCCTTGATCTCTCGGCCATAAAGGAAACAACTCCTCTGAAGGAGGAGTTTTTCCTTTTAAAAAATATAACTTTTACTTTTTGAGGAAAAAAAAAAATAACTGATTTTTTTTTTTTTACACATGGGTTGGGCTAAAAAGCCCAGGTATTACAGTATCAGAGCATTTTCACTTTCTATTTTTCAACAAAATTCTCACGACTTGCAAGGGACCTGAGAAATAATGGGGAACAACTCAGCCCAAAGAATCGAGTCATCCGATATTTTTTTCACATTTCAATTATTTATTAGTAGCAAAAGTTTTTAAACATTTAATTAGAAGTCAGCGCCCAACAAACTTGACCTTAACAAGTATAACAAGTGATATCATATAGTATATTAATATAATCCAAATAAAAAAAACTGTGCGAAAAAAAAAACAAATTTAGAAATTACAATTGTCTAACACGAAATTTACCTTACTAAAATATTCTCAAGGTAAAGTTACTAAAATAATGAAAATAAAGTAAATCCGCCAAATTTATTCTTAGTTCGGCAACTAGAAGTATTGTTGATAAAATCATGAAAATGTGTCAGTGGAGTGAGTTGATTAAACTCAATAGGGATTAAATTTAATTGACAATAAATCATTAAAAACAATGTTTAGTATCCATGAATTTAAAACTCGCATTTTATAAATTTATTTTAGAAAAAATTTGTACAAAATGACACGTATTTAAAACAACTCACTAATATATGGTTCGTAATTAAAATATGTCATTGTTGTACTAGATAAAAATCCCAGTAAAAATGGAGTCACTCACGAACTCCGAGAACACCATGTCATAAGCATATCATCAAATAAATGCAATGCTTGGCAATTGCGAAAATCACATAAAATATCCTAATCAAGTTTAGGGTTTTGCGCCCATAGACACAGTACATATAACTGCCTCATTACTTTAGTTAAAAATAGACAAACATATCCTCCCACTATCGAATATGCATAAAATAAAATAAACCCCAGACCCGGTTGATCGAACTCGAATCACACGACATAATTGATTCAGTAATTTTAATATGTATGGTTAAATAAAACGTGCACAGTGAAAAGTAAATATAATATAAAAATTCAACGGCCATAATATGGACACGTCATTTTTATATGAGACACGTTTAAAATATTTATTTTATAAAAATTATGCAATGCGGTGCATAAAAATAAATTTCTACCTCAAAATGGGCTTATCAACGGCTCAAGCCTAATTATCCAAAATGTCCAATGTTAGATCCTAGGATTTAAATTAATTTTGAGTACCTAAAATAAGAATTGTAAAATTTTATGAAAATTTTATTAAAATTCTCAATTATTATTTAAAATTAATTGAGTTAGAAAATACCCAAAATAGGACCTGGACTGTGCCCCAAAAGAGGTTGGACCGTAGTCCAAAGCTAGACTTAGGCTGCTAATTGTTCAGCCTAGATCACAGCCCAAGCAGAGGAGAATCGAGGCCCAAATCTGGCTTGAACTCGCAGCCCACATGCAGACCAAATCTGTCTCTGCGTCTTCGTTGGTAGAATTGTGAGAGAGATGATTCTGCACTTCGGCCTTTGTCTCCATCGCTGCGACGACTTCATTTTTGTCTCCATCGCTGCAGACGACTTCCTTTTATAAAATAAAAAGATTTTATAAGATATTACAAAAATGGTATCAAAGCTAGTGATGCACCTCCAAGTGCAAGGATGCAAAATCACTCTAAGTGCTGAATCTGCTAGTCCCAAAATAGAGCCTTCATGTTTAAACAAATAGAACTTCTAGTATAGGTATCCAAATATGTTCAAATTTGTAGGGTACCAAGAATAGCTAAAGAACAAGCTCCATCTCAAAATTTGCAATGAAGAAAGATATGGAGCGAAATTTATGCACAAAATAAGAGTCTACCCAACAACAGTTTCCACAAAGACAGTTCTGGCGACTTCCAAAGAACAATGCATAAAGTTGCGAGTTGTAATCCAAAAGTTGTCAAATTTAGATCAATTTCATCACATTCCAGAGATGAACAAACCCTCAAAAATCTTGAATCAAATCCCAAATGAAAAGAAAAAAACAGAGATAAATTTACGAGTGGTCTGTGGAATTCCTATACCCGAAAACCGTGACTTCAGTGGACTGCTATGAAAGAAGCCTCTCTAACTCGTCCTCTTTTCACTCTTCTAACTCTCCTCTCTGGGTGAGCAACTAGGGCAAGTTCCTAGGAGAAACACAGTATAAAATCCAACCTCTAAGAATGAATGAACTTGATGAAGGAAGTCTTTGGATGAGTAGCCATCAGTGGAGACCTAGGCGAGACTCTGGTTGGCGTTTTGGAGAGAGCTTCGAAACAAGCTGAAACAACTACTATTAATCCTTCAAAATTACTTTATTAGGGCTGCATTAGGAAGGCTAAATACCCTTCCAAAGAAGCCCTTATGACGATTACAAAAATGCCCTAAAAACCAAATTACAAAAGTAACCTCAAAATAATAAAACACACAAAAAATGTCATTGGCTGGTTTTATCTCTCTGTTAAAGTAGCATTTCACATAGCAAACAAGCTTCACATTTACCACAAAAGAACATTATGGAAAGCTTAGAATGTTGGCTACAATTGTCATGAAGAACGTATTTTGATATAAAATCTTCTAAAATGCCAGAAGTGCTTGTGAATGTTTGGAGGTTAGATTCTAGGCAGAATTGGGAAGCTCCATTATACTTGATCTTCCATCTATGTTTTATCTCACAGAACCCAATCATATTATTGGATGCTTGATGTGTGTAGTTCATCCTCTTTCCTCTTGGAACACCTAGAAAATAAACACAGGCAATTTTGTTAGAAAATCTCCATGTTTTAATGCGAGTGGATGAATTCCGTGGTGCATCATCCTCTCAGGATGATTGAGGATTTGTCCTCAAATCCAAGGGCTGACCATCTTCCTCCTTTTCTTCCTCAAAATTCACTTCCTTTCTTCCTTGGAAGTGATTATACAACCACCCAAGAACATACTTCTTCAGTTCATTTGTATGATTCCAAAACAGATCGAAGTACATCTTGTCCCAAAAGAAACTCAAAAAGTTTGGGGCAACACCCATTTCCCTAGCAATTCCACTATGTGTAGGCCATTGATCAAAGTCCTCCAAAGTAAATCTACGCCAATCAATTAGGTTCACCAAGTAATCAACTACCACAGGAAACGCTAAGTAACTCTCCATGATAGCATGAAGTTGCAATCCAATTAACCACCAACAATCTCTTTGAGAAAAACACAAATATAGAATCGACATGTCATCATCAAACAAGGAGTCATGTTTGTTTATAATCAAGGATTCCACATACTCATTCAAATTATAAATCCAAGATTTCAAAAGTGGTTCACGGCAATTCAAAGTGGGAAGATAAATTACTAACAAAGTTGTACCTCCCTTGGATTGGATGGGCAAAAATCCATTATTGAAACCCGTCAATGAAACATCTTTAAACTTGAAATTCCTTTCCTCAACCACAACAGTAAAACCCTCTTTCCAAAACTTAAAGATAGCACCAACATCAAAAGAATTTTCAATCCAACCAATTCTAAATAGCCAAGTAATCAAATTATTTTTCGGTACATACCTTGAGCGCATAGTTTTGGCTAGTTTGCTTGTTTCTCCTTCATCATATTTTATAACGCAGCGCTTCAGTTGCAATGAAGGTTTCACATAAATCTTCTAAAACATATACATGGAAATTATATAGAGATAGTTCCTTTTATCAATATTCAAATAACTAAACTTGTCCTTATTCAAACTTTGGGCAAGAAAATTTTGTGCCCTTTGACATTCTTCTTCTCGGGTTTGTAGAGTTACATCCTTTTGAATCACCACACGGAGAGGTTCATCTTGAGCAATAAACTCCTCCTTATGCTTCAACTTCCCTACTTTATTTTTTGCCAATGATTCTTCTTCACTCTCTTTATAATCAACTTGGAAGGGTTCTTCTTGCAGACGATATTCCTCATTCATTGGAGACTCCATCATGAATAATGGACCTTCATGAACATATATAAATTCTTCTTTCAACTCTTCTACTTTAGTTGCTGCTACGGTGTCTTCTACACAACCCTTATCCCTTGAGTCCTTCAACAACATCATAGTCTTTTGGTTCGGACATTGTGAAACAATGTGTCCAAACCCTAGGCACTTAAGCTCTCTAGA
>CM039468.1:36685204-36721902 GCA_022433065.1 Begonia loranthoides | reverse complement strand
TACTTGTAGCTTGGAAATATTGGAGAATTTATGGCTTGGCCAAGAATGACAAGTCTTGGAAGATTGTGCTAGTTGCTTTTCAATTTTTATGGCTAGTTGAATTACATTATCTATCATTTCATAGGGTTGGATCTCCACTTCATCCCCAATCCCTCAATTTAACCCTTTGATGAATCTTGTAATGCTATGCTCTTCCGGTTTGTCAATTTCACTCCTTATTTTAAGAGTTTCAAACTCGGTTACATATTCCTCCATCGAGAGAAACCCTTGCTTGAGACTTTGCATTCGAAGAAACAAATCTTGTATGTAGTGATGTGGCACAAATCTCTTTTTCATAAGTCACTTCATCGATCTCCAACTATGGATTTCCTCTCCACCAATATGCCTCCTCTGATTTTTCAAGTCTTCCCACCACACGCTAGCACATCCGGATAACTTCAAAAAAACTCTTTGAATTTTCTTCTTTTCCGAATAATTTGAGCATTCAAAATTTTTCTCTACTATTTACAACCAATCAAGAAAGTCATAACCATTTCTTGAACCTTCAAAAATAGGAATGGATGGCTTTAAAAGTTTCAACTCAACACAAAAATTATTGTTGTACCTTGGACAAGATGGTTCATAACAATCGGTTTCCATATCATCTTTATCTTGTCTACTCTCTTCTCGGCTTCTAGTTTCAATTAAGGAACTAATTCTTTTTCTTAGTCTCGGGCTACTTGGTCCTCTCACATGTCCACTAAAGGGCTCCTCTCTACTTTGCTGTAGTTTAAGCAACATTTCCGTAATCTCAACAAGTTGGTGTTGCAAACTAGAATCGACCTTTTCTTACTCTTTCTCGATGGACAGATTTATAATTAGAATTGTGTCCTTGTTATGAGAATTGTGAGTACAACTTCTTGTGTTCATTTTTTCAACAAAAATAAACTTATACAACTGTACAAATAAGCCATTTAGGGTCTAATACCACTTGATGCACCTCCAAGTGCAAGAATGCAAAATCACTCTAAGTGCTCAATCGACTAGTCCCAAAATAGAGCCTTCATGTTTAAATAGATAGAACTTCTAGTGCTGGTATCCAAATACGTTCACATTTGTAGGGTACCAAGAATATCTAAAGAACAAGCTCCAGTTCAAAGTTCACAATAAAAAAATGATATGGAGCACAAGTTATGCACAAAATAAGACTCTGCCCAAAAACAGTTTCCATAAAGATAGCTATAGCGACTTCCAAAGAACAATGCATAAAGTTGCAAGTTTTAATCCAAATGTCGTCAAATTTACATCAATTCATCACATTCTAGATGGCAACAAACCCTCAAAAATCTAGAATCAAATCTCAAATGAAAGAAGATAACAAAAATGAACTTACGAGTGGTTTGCGGAATCCCTATACTCGGAAACTGTGACTTTAGTGGACTCCTATGAAAGAAGCCTCTCCAACTCATTTTCTGTAACGACCCGGTTTTTATTTACTTTAAAATAGCGTGAAATTTAAAACTTTTCTTTTTATATAAAACATCAAAGTATTCTTCCTTTATAAAATCCGATTGTTAAAACTCTTTACTCAAAACACTTGTCAATTTCAGCAGAAGTAATAAAATCATTTTATAAAATGCTGCGGAAGTAAAATAAAATGTTAAAGAATATTAAGTAATTTACAAACCCTTTTTTACAAATAATTTCCTTTTTACACTCTTTAGCCCAGCCAGCCATAAGATCCACTCGTGCAAATCCTTCATCAACTGTCTTTGTCTTGTTCACCGGTTTATCGTACATACCTCCACCACAAGACCTAACTAATGAGCCTAATGCTCAGTAAGTGATAGAATGAAATACAATGAAGATGATATGCATGATCATATAATGCATTATAGAAGAGAACCGTATCTCTTCTAGAAGTTAATGTGGAATACTCCCTAGGGCCATGTAGCTGAACCATGTCACTCCGGCGGGTAGATATATCCATCGGGGGTGTTCCACATGCCGGTATCCTCACTTTTGTTAAAGACGTTGGGGGTTTCAGAATGGGGGAAAGGTGAACCCTTGATTCCACGTAGCTAACTCTCTTCTCACACTGCTCCGTACATGGGAGTATCCTACCGTATGGAAAGTCACCAATCTCCTGCACCCCCACATGCCTATTTACATATATTAATTATGTCATGCAATATGCTCGTAAATAAATACAATCCTATATGATGATATAAGTGTCTAGTAAACATATCATTAAAAGAACCTAAATCTAGTAAACACACAACATACAATCCTGGTTCTTGCGATGTAGGGTCCGAAGACCAAAGCACAGTAAGTATCAACTTACCTGGCGTCCGAAATGCACATTAGCCCATAATCGTCATTCTCCTTTCTTTAATACCTTCAAAATTATTATATAATCCACCATTAAAATCATTTAGTAATAGTTTTACTTTTTCTACTCATTTCCTTAACAAATCCCACTATCTTAACATGTACAACGGAATAACAATATCCCACAAGAGTTGCTCATTCCATCAATGTGACATAAAAATACAGAGCATTGATTTCACAAGATCGAATAATACTCCATCACATTAACCTATTTCCACAGCAGAGTAAAGAACCATTTAACTCTTACCTTAACATGGAATTGTAATTTACAATGCCCACTTCATATATCCTTAATCATCCAAGCTTCACAATCAACAAAAATACAAGACATTACCCATTTTCTCAATCTAACAATACCAAACAATAGCACCTAACATGGTTCAATTATTGACATTCTAACATTTCTTATGCACAAACTAGTAGCCAACAACAAAGGTTCAATCAGCTGAACATAATTTCAAGCCTCAATTACCAATTAAAACCGACTGAGCACATTCACATCACTCAGGAAGGGAATGACGTCCACAATAAAGACAAGAAGATGGTGTTAAATTAAGTGCACGGCGTTGTAAGAATATAGGCTAAAGTGGACGTCCCTTTTAAGAGGAACAGACATCTGTTATAGTGAAGGAGTAGACAAACATTCAAGAGGAACAACAGACGTCCCTTTTAAGTGGAGCAGACGTCTCTTATAGCGAAGTCATTAAAATGTAGGCAATGTTCTGGATGATTGGTAGTCAATGGTCCAAAGGAATCGATCAACCAACAATATGAAAAGTTGCTGAATATGGAAACCTTTGCTTGGAAGCTTTTAGGTTTGACGTTTAACGTTTTTGGATGATGAGGCATCCATCTCCTTGGCCTTCCATCTTCATTTAGATGATGAAGAGTCAAAATGGTGGCCTATAAATACAGGAGAAGCAGAATGAGAATATCCTAGTGAGAGAAAAACTATGGGGAAACAATAGAGAAATTTTGAGAGAATGGTAGCGAATATTTTGGAGTTTTGGTAAGAGAGGGAGATGATTATTTGATTTCGCGAGAAAGTGAAGGTCTAAAGGAAAGAGACCGTGAAGGGAAGGTCTGCAGCTCTTTGTGCTCTGGTGCTTTTGGTAAGATGACTCTTCCATGATTTCTGTTGAGTGATATTGGTGAATATTTATGTTCTGGGTTTAAGGTTTAGTTTTGCTTATTGGAGTGTTGAAATTATAGCTTTGAATCTACATATTGTTCATGAAATTGGTTCTCTATGTAAAGTCAATGCATGATTGTTGCCAAAAGAATATACATATTATTGAAAGAAAATATTGGATTATTTGTTGGGTTTGGATAGTGGTTATTGGAATTATTATGGCCTCGGTTGCATAAATGGGTATTTCTATTAGGACTAATATTATTGAAGCTTAATACTTGATTGTTGGGTGTTATTTTGTTGGTGTAAGGATCTATCATTGTTGTTGTGGTTAATTGGATTGTTGAATAAAGAGGGAAACTATACTTTGTTGAGAGTAATGTTGATTGTTGAATGAGAGAAACTGTACTTTGTTGAGAGTAATGCTATGGTGAGATCTATGCCCGTGATTAAGAAGTAGTATAATTAGGAAATATTAAGAAAAGATTATAAATGTTAAGTTGGTTGTAGTATAAGTCAAGGGTTACTCACTGCTTGTACTTTGAAACTAGGGGACTCTATTGTTGAAAAATAATTATTGATGCATATATATATATATATATATATATATATATATATATATATAAATATATATATTTAATTATGAATAAGTATTAAGGAGAAGATACTTTATGTGCTAACTCTTTAAAGCTAAGGACTCTAGATAAGTGGTACTGCATGTGTTTTGTCCGAAAGGACCTACATAATGAGAATTAGGGTTTGTTTGATGTTTACGCTTACTTGAAGTATTGTTGATTGTGTGGTGTGAATTGTATGTTTATTAAACTTAAGTTCAATTCCTTAGTTAGGAATCAAGCATGTTTTAAGGATACGGTAGCTAGACACGTTAAATAGAATTGTATCCTTGCATAATTGTTTTCTAAAATAAAAATGAATTTATGTAAAGATGACAATCAAAGAGATTTTTATAGAAAATAAAAGGGGGTCTGAGTTGAGTTAATGTTCATCGCTCATTCCTAAGTTATTGGAAAGAAAGAAAACAATTTAAGTTCATCATGATGGAATAAGTTCACCATCATGATACAAATTCACTATTGCTGTATAAGTTCACCGATCTGGTTTAAGTTCACTAATAAATTACAAGTTCACCGTCATAATACATGTTCACAGTTATAGTATAAAGTTCATCACTGTTTTATAATGAATAGTGGAATAATGAACATTGAAAACTATATGTGTTTTAAAGAGCATTGCATGAGCATTTTTATTTTATATTGCTTATTGAGCTTTAGGCTCATAGTTAAGTCCTGTGATATAGGTATGCATAGGATCAAGAATAGAAGTAGTTGATGAGGCATTTGTATATTGCGGGTTTGACAGCTGGTTAGGCTAAAAGATTAAAGAGGAAATGTAATGATTGGTAATAATTTTTTTAAAGAAAGTAAACCATAATTATAGTAATTGTTTTATTAAGAAGGTTTTTCAATTGTGTTTCAATTCATATGGCTTTGTAAATACAAGTCTTCCGCTGTTGTAAATGTTTTCAAGTTACAAAGCTTTAATTTATGACATGTTTTTAAGTAATAAACGGTTTAACGAAAAGAAATTTAGTTATACACTTCTTATTTAAAATAGTTTTCAAATGAAAAGTCTTTTGCTGTAATTTAAAAAGAAAAAATTTTCAAAATCATAAGTTTTAAATTGTAACAAAAACTGAGATGTTACAAATTCACTGCTTTAAACAGGAAAGAAAAATGCCAAAACAGAACAAATTATCATAAAAACCATTTCAAAAAGTAGTTATCGAGTCTTAAACCATAACATGGTCAAACAGTCCCAACACCACCAAGTCTTCTTCATGGGAAAGCTTCCTCACCTAAAACTCAAAGTTCATCTATGTAATGACCCGACTTTTTATAACATTAAAAATGTGTTAAATTAAATTTTTTTTTTATAAAAATACAATAATATCAGAGTGCCTTTCAAAGCTGGATCATTAAAACTCTTTTCATTCTACCTACTATGAAAATTGTTATAAAATCTTTTACGAAATACAGAGCAAGTCAAATAAAGAAATATAGCGGGTTTATAAAAAACATAGCGGAAGCGTAAATAATTCGTTTAAGGAAGACACTAAACAAAGCATTACACATTAATTACAAACCACTTTATCTTTTACTTCTATTTAGCGTGGCCAGCCACAAGTTCCTGCGTGTGCAAATCCTTCATCCCTGCTTTTCAATATGTGCATCGTTATCTCGTACATGAACCTACACCATAAGTAAACTGTAAGCCCAAAGGCTAAGTAAGGAAAAGGGTTTTCAATATGATATGCCTCTCTTTCGTTCTTTTGGAATGGGGCCACCCAAACCAATCTTTTCATTACGTTCGTTGGTTCTTTGGTTCTTTACTCATACATAGAGCGGAAGATTGAAGGATTCATATGGGATGATATAGTTGGTCGGATCTAACCTTCTGTGGGCAACTATATAATACCCCAACTTTTTAAGTGGGTTGACTATTGGGGTATTACCAAGAATGTACTTGTTAGATAATATATTAGGGAAATTAACGTAATCAAAATAAAATAAATATTTAATTAATAAATTGAAATGTATATGATAATTTGGGATTTAAAATGTAAAGCATTTAATTAATGAAAATTAAGGGGATATAATAAGTTAGTTGGTGATTTAATTAGTTAATTGAAATGATTTAGAGAGGAGTTAAAATGGGTAATATGTTGGATAATTGAACCAGTTTAGTTGGAGAATCAGTTCAGGCATTTGATTTCAAATGGCCTTCTGCCATTACTTCGCGACAGAAAGAAAACGAAAAGAGAGGGAGGGAGGGAGAAAAGAGAGCGGGAGAGCGAGGGGTGAGCTTGATGAAAAAAAAAAATGGAGAGACAGGGAGACAGGGAGTGACGAACGCCGGTTAGCGGTGAGGCGACGACAATGGTCAGGCGAGCTCCTGCGTGCGGCGACGATTTAAGCATTGGGACTCGCGAGCAAGGCGGCAACGGTGGTGATGCTCTGTCGTTCCTGGTGATGCTGGCAAGTTTGGGGTGGGGACTGGCGATACTCGGTGACGGAATGAGACAGCGACGGTGAGACGGACGGTGACGACAGCTCGGTGATGGGCGCTGCGATGGTTGCCTCTGGCCATGGAGCATTTTGGTGGTTCAAGCTGGACCGGCCGAAGGCCATGGTTATGCTTGTGACTCGGTTCTTCTGATACGTGTTCTCCAAGCCGTCAAGGAGAAAAATTGGACATTGTAGCTGTTGACTTTTAAAGGAAAAATGTTGGGTTGTCTGCCGAGTTGAGTTATGCTTTTGACTATGTAACTTGGTTGCTGTTGGTAGGTTAATAATCTGTTGGAAATGTTGGTTGGTTAACAATCTGTTGGAAATTTTGGTTAGTTAATAATATGTTGAGTGTATGCTTAGTGATTTGTTAGTATGAGTTTTCTAAGTTGTGATGTTAATGATGCACTCTATTGGTTGGAAATTTAAAAGGGATAATTGTGTGTGACGTTGTGTTTTATACTCCGTGTATTGTTGTGAGTATTTTGTTCAATTTATTATTGGATTTCAAACATGTTAGATAGGAACTCTGAATATTGAGATATATGGAAATGTTATGTTTGGATTATGTTATGCACTTGATCATTGTTGGTTGATTATGTGTTTTGTGATTCGTCACTCTATTAAACTGGAGTTCTGTTATTTAGTTAGGAATTTCATAATAAGTTATTGTTGTTAAATTGGTGTTCTGTTATTGGAGGAATGACCTGTTAGTTTTGGTTTTGTGACTTGACTTGCTAGAATCGATATGCTCTTGTTGATTATGTGAGGGAATTCAATTATGTGTTGCTTGTCGAGTTGGATTATGTTGTGTTCCCGTGATAATGGGTTTTACAGAATGATAGAAGTATAAGTTTGATACACTATTTTGGTAATTGGTTATGTTTGGATGTTGTTGTCTAGAAATCGTGTTGTGCGTTTGATCGTTATTAGTTGAATATTTCTTTGGATATTACTGCTCTGATGAATTAATTGGAAGCATTGATTATTGGTTATTTGCTAGGTTATGATGGTTGGGTATTTTCATAATTGATGTAGTTATGTTCTGTTAATTATAGTTAAGTAATGTTAGTCGTGTGTTGTGATGGTTACACTGTGGATTATCGAATATTACAGATTTGCAATTTAGTTATAGCTTAATGTTCATTGTATTGTTACAATGGAATGTTGATATGCTGGAATGGGTTAGTTAATAGTTTACGTTGGATGATCTATTGGTCTAATGTTTATGTTATTGGTCTAATGTTTATGCTGGTTAATATCAAGTATAATGTATGGTGGAAATACTATGAGAACTAAAAGACCATTATGCACGTTGATGAATGCTTTAAATGTTTGGACGATTCAACTGTTGTTTTATTAAGATGAAATATAATAAAATGCGTAAGTTGTTGATGGATATTTACTGTTGTCTTGATTTGGTTTATGGATAATGTACTCTGTTTGACAATATACTATCATTAGTTGGATTAATATATTCTAAATATCAAAATTAAGTTGTACATTGGTTGATAGTTGATGTTGTTGATTTCATACTCTTCTTAGATATTAATATAGGTCGTTGGCTTCGTTCGGATACTTATTATGTGGGTGATGTTAGGTACAAAGAAGAAGAGCAAAAATGAACAACAATTAAGTGCTGGCGCACAATAAAGAATTGAGGTAAGGAATTAGGGGTGTTTTGGCCATTGAAGGCCTACACTACAAGTAGTGTGCGTGAGTTAAGTTTATTCTTGGGTGATTGTACGGTCGTTAGTTTTCCTTAGTTTCCTGTAGGTTATTTATTGTTGTTAGCTTAGTTCTAGTAATTTATTTATTGTAATTATAAGAATGAAAACGTTTAGAAAATGCTTAGATGAATGAAATATTTAGACGTGAGGAATTCTTACTTAAGGTTTAAGGAAAGAATGAACTACTGTGATATTCTGCTAAGTAGCATGTAAAATAAGCATAATTAACTAAGCAACATGTTTGGTTTCTTAAGCATGTTAGTTAAATAATCGAGCACGTAAATTAACTAGGATAACTAAGTAGAGAAATTGCCTAAAATGATAAATGTAGGAAGCATGTAAACGGACTAGGAAACTAATTAAGATATTTGATTAGAATGATAAACGTAATTAATTAACTTGAGCATGTAATTGAGTATAATAAAATAAGCATGGTTAAACCCTCTAGGATAAAAGCATGTAATTTACTTTAAGCATGTAATTGATAGGGATAGTCAACCAGATCATTAATTAAAGGATAGTCAATTAGATTATTAATTAAAGGATGCTAATTAACTAGTGTAATTAACCAATGAAATTAAATGAGCACATTGATCCGCTAGAACAATTAACTGAAGTAATCAACTGGAGCATGTAAATCACCTAGCGCAACTAAGTAGAATAATCACCTAGAATGAGAAATGTAGGAAGCATGTAAACAGACTAGAAAGATAATAAATGTAATTAATCATTGAGCACGTAAATTAATTAGGATAACCAACTAGATTAACAATCGTAACTCAAAGTGAGCATGATGACTAATTAGGATATTCATTTAGCATGATAAATGTAGTTAATTGTTAAGCATGATAGTTTAAACGAATTACTAGCACGTTTACCATACTTGTATGCATTCGTTGCTTCAATTCGATATTGTATGTTTCTTGAGTGCGCAGTTATTCCCTTTTCTTAAATGCTTTAATTCCTTCGTATACGCTTTCAATTACTGAATTCAATTCTAGTTTTAATGCGCACTTCTATTCTTATGAATGTTATGTCATGTCATCATGCATCATGTTAGGATAAGAATGTATGAGCATGCATCATGATAATAGAGACTAATAAGAGTGCCACCTTGGTGGTCGTACGCAAGCATGCATAAGTGAGGAAAAAGTTAAGAAAAAGTAAAGAAGAAGAAAAGGGAATTGGGAGTGGATGGGAAGCGGATAGTCTGTAAATTAGGCGTAGCCCCTCCCTCGTAGGGTACGAGAGTTCTAGTTTACTTAGAAGATAAGTGAAAAGGCTAGATCCGTTACGCTATTGCACGCGAAAACCCTCCCAATTTTAGCTCGAAGTACGAGTATGGAATAATAGAATAATAGAATGGAATTATGGATCAAAAGGGATAAAAAAAAAGAGTAAAGTAATAAACAGACTAATGACTTAATGAAAGGATTGGTTTGGGTGGCCCCCATTCCAAAATGAACTAAAGAGTGGCATTCATATGCATAGAACCCTTTTCCTTTCTAAGCCATTAGGCTCACGTATTACTTGTGGTTTAGGTGTAGGTAGTTGTACGTGGAACCAATGTACGAACTAGGAGTAGCGAAAAGGAAAGACGAATGGATAACATCAAAGCGGGGATGATGGATTCGCATGCGCGAGGGAGTTCGTGGCTGGCTAGGCACATAAAGAGTGTAAAGGAGAAACAGTTTTTAGTTCAGTTAAGTTTTTAAAGTTGTAATTAAATTAAGTAGTAAGTTGTATAAAAAGCAGTATTTAACGATTTCGCATAAGTTTTACCAAATGGAGTTTTATAACGAGTTTTACGAATGGTCAGTAGCAATCCGGACTTAGGCGCTCTCTGATTTGGTTTCAAAAAGAAATTTCAAATTTTCACATATTTCAAGAATTACGAAAATAAGGGTCGTTACAGTTGGTATCAGAGCTGATGTTTTAAAAACAAATTCTTGAGCTGCTCTGATCGTTTTTAAAACCAAGTCCGTAACTCACTTGTTTTGTCTTACTGCATTTTAAATGAGCTTAGGTATGTTTTGCTAAGTAAAAGGATTTGGTAAAAGTTAAGTAAGATAGCCTGCTTACCAGCACGAGCCTCGACGTGGAAAATCCTTCATCACTGTAAGTAACTTCCTAATACTTTAATAATGTATGATTTCCTTATTGTAGTTTGATAGATGAATTGTTAAGATAAATGAATTATTAAGGATTAATTGCAAGGACTAATGGATTGAGTAGGCGTGACCGAAAATGCATCCAACTCAGCTAAATGACGGCATAGTTCATGACTCGGGAAATAATTTATTTAATAAATTGAAATGTATATGACGGCGTAGTTCATGACGGCGTAGTTCATGACTTGGGAAGGCTTGAAGGGATGGATCAGACGATAAAGAGTACATTGAGTATGCCAACGTCGTGGGGTGTGAGGGAAGAGTATAAGTGACAGGTCCTAAGTCACGAAGTGCAAGGGATCTGAAGGATTGAATCATGTGAGATGTGTGAGTTCGACGTCAAATTAATGCTGAATTCACATGGAGTTGGTGGAAAATTTGATGTGGAAAGTCAAATTTAGGAGAAAAATGCTGCAAATTCCGGAGATGAGTGACAACGATGGAGTATTTATCGGGTTAAAGTGACGTTTGGATGCAAGAGAGTTGCCTTTTTGTTCTTGATGTTGAAGAATGACTTTGATTATGACATTTCTTTTTCAGAAATGATGTAATCAGAGTTGCGCAACGGAAGTGTGGTGAACGAATGCGAGGGCTTCATCAACTTTTGGGGAATAGGAGAATGCATTTTGGGGTAAAGTCGAGCTTAGTTGATGAAGAAGAGGAAGTAGTTAGGACGTTATAGGGAACTACGTCATCGAATGGGGTAGCTAAGAAGAGGTATGATGCGTAGATGGGTTGGTGAGAGTACTAGGAAGGGCAAATTTAGAGGAAGAAATTTATTTTAAGGGGAAGAGTATGTAATACCCCTAGTTTTTAAGACGGTTGACTATCGGGGTATTATCAAGAACGTACTCGTTAGATAATATATTAGAGAAATTAATGGGAAATTAATGGAAAATTAACGTAATCAAAATAAAATAAATATTTATTTACTAAATTGAAATGTATATGATAATTTGCGATTTAAAATGTAAAGGATTTAATTAATGAAAATTAAAGGGAGTTAATAAGTTAATTAATTGGGGATTTTATTAGTTAATTGAAATAATTTAGAGAGGAGTTAAAATGGGGAATATGTTTGGATAACTGAAATGGTTTAGTTGGAGAACCAGTTAAGGCCTTTAATTTCAAATGGCCTTCGGCCATTACTTCGCGACAAATAGAAAACGAAAAAAGAGGGAGGGAGAAAAGAGAGCGGGAGAGCGAAGGGTGAGCCTGACGAAAAAAAAAGGGAGAGATAGGGAGACGGGGAGCGACAAACGCTGGTGAGCAGCGATGTGACGACGACGGTATGGCGAGCTCTGGCCTGCGGCGATGATTAAAGCGTCAGGACTCGCGAGCGAGGCGGCGACAGTGGTGATGCTCTGTCGTTCTCGATGATGCTGGCAAGGTTGGGGTGCAATTGGCAATGCTCGGCGATGGAATGCTACGACGACGGTGAGACGGATGGCGACGACAGCTTGGTGATGGGTGCTGCAATGGTTGCCTCTGGCCATGGGACGTTTTGGTGGTTCACGCTGGACTGGCCGAAGGCCATGGTCCTGCACATGACTCGGTTCTTCTGATGCGTGTTCTCCAAGCTGAGAGGGAGACAAATTGGACAACATAGCTGTGAATGGTAGAGAGTAGAATGCAGAATGCCTTATTCTAAGGCTAAGGTGAGACAGTGGGAAGGGGAGG
Source organism: Begonia loranthoides (assembly GCA_022433065.1). Lineage (NCBI taxonomy): Eukaryota > Viridiplantae > Streptophyta > Magnoliopsida > Cucurbitales > Begoniaceae > Begonia > Begonia loranthoides. The sequence goes on along the minus strand of CM039468.1, from coordinate 36,709,733 downwards.
GTATGGGTACCATGTGGAGACGTTTAAATGCAGTGGAGGATGGGTGATTGGAGAGAGACAGTAGGCAGGAGATAAAGCTGGGGGATGATGTTCTATCGACTCTTCCTTCCTGGTGAAGCCGAGAGCAGGTGATGAGGCTGGAAGTTCTCTGGAGCTGGAGTGAGTGGCAGAAGAACGCATGGGAGTTGAAGGCTGAGAGTTTCCTCTTGGCTGCTTGTGAGTTCTCCTCCAATTTCTGTCCTTGAATTCTGTTGGGTGATTATTAGTCTCTGTGAGTGTTCTTTCTCTTGTTGAGGTGGTAACTGTTGTTGATTTTATTCAAAACATAACTCTTAGTTGTTGCTTCTGCATGGTTAGTGTTGGAAATGGTCTTGATTTCTGTAGGTTGGTTGATTTAATAATATGTGAATTATGTTTTGGACTATATAAATGGATTGTTAACTCTTAAAGGAGAAATGTTGGGTTGTCTACCAAGTTAAGTTATGCTTTTGACTATGTAACTTGGTTGCTGTTGCTTGGTTAATAATCTGTTGGAAATGTTGGTTGGTTAACAATCTATTGGAAATTTTGGTTAGTTAATAATATGTTGAGTGTATGCTTAGTGATTTGTTACTATGAGTTTTCGAAGTTGTGATGTTAATGATGCACTCTATTGGTTGGACATTTAAAAGGGATAATTGTGTGTGACGTGGGGTTTTATACTCCGTGTATTGTTGTGAGTATTATGTTCAATTTGTTATTGGATTTCAAACACGTTAGATAGGAACTCTAAATATTGAGATATATGGATATGCTATGTTTGGATTGTGTTGTGCATTTGATCGTTGTTGGTTGATTATGTGTTTTGTGATTCGTCACTCTATTAAATTGGTGTTTTGTTATTTAGTTAGGAATTTCGGAATAAGTTGTTGTTAAATTGGTGTTCTGTTATTGGTTGAATGACTTGTTAGTGTTGGTTTTGTGACTTTACTTGCTAGATTCGATATGCTCTTGTTGATTATGGGAGGGAGTTCAATTATGTGTTGGTTGTCGGGTTGGATTGTGTTTTGTTCCTGTGATAATGGGTTTTAGAGAATGGTAGAAGTATAAGTTTGATACACTATTTTGGTAATTGTTTATCTTTGGATGTTGTTGTCTAGAAATCGTGTTATGCGTTTGATCATTATTAGCTGAATATTTCTTTTGATATTACTGCTCTGATGAATTAATTGGAAGCATTGATCATTGGTTATTTGTTGGGTTATGATGGTTGGGTATTTTCATAATTGATGTAGTTATGTTCTGTTAATTATAGTTACGTAATGTTAGTTGTGTTGTGATGGTTACACTGTGGATTATCGAATATTACAGATTTGCAATTTAGTTATAGCTTAATATTCATTGTATTGTTACAATGGAATGTTGATATGTTAGAATGGGTTAGTTAATCGTTTACGTTGAATGATCTATTGGTCTAATGTTTATGTTATTGGTCTAATGTTTATGTTGTTAATATCAAGTATAATGTATGGTGGAAATACTGTGAGATCTAAAAGAGCATTCTGCACGTTAATGAATGCTTTAAATGTTTGGGCAATTCAACTGTTGTTTTATTAAGATGAAATATAATGAAATGTGTTGGTTGTTGTTGGATATTTATTGTTGTCTTGATTTGGTTTATGGATAATGTTCTCTGTTTGATAATATACTATAGTTAGTTGGATTAATATATTCTAAATATCAAAAGTAAGTCGTACATTGGTTGATAGTTGATGTTCTTGATTTCATACTCTTCTTAGATATTAGTATAGGTTGTTGTCTTTGTTCGGATACTTATTATGTGGGTGATGTTAGGTACAAAGAAGAAGAGCAAAAATGGACAACAATTAAGTGCTGGCGCACAATAAAGAATTGAGGTAAGGAATTATGGGTGTTTTGGCCATTGAGGCCCTATACCACAAGTAGTGTGCGTGAGTTAAGTTCATTCTTGGGTGATTGTACTGTCGTTAGTTTTCCTTAGTTTCCTGTAGGTTATATATTGCTGTTAGCTTAGTTCTCGTAATTTATTTACTACAATTATAGGAATGAAAACGTTTAAAAAATGCTTAAATAAATGAAATGTTTAGACGTGAGGAATGCTTACTTAAGGTTTAAGGAAAGAATGAATTACTGTGATATTCTGCTAAGTAGCATGTAAAATTAGCATAATTAACTAAGTAGCATGTTTGGTTCCTTAAGCATGTTAGTTAACTAATCGAGCACGTAAATTAACTAGGATAACTAGGTAGAGAAATCGCCTAGAATGATAAATGTAGGAAGCATGTAAACGGACTAGGAAACTAATTAAGATATTTAATTAGAATGATAAACGTAATTAATTACCTTGAGAATGTAATTGATGATAATAAAATAAGCATGGTTAAACCCTCTAGGATGAAAGCATGTAATTGATAGAGATAGTCAACCAGATCATTAATTGAAGGATAGTCAATTAGATTATTAATTAAAGGAAGTTAACTAACCAACGTAATTAACCAAGGAAATTAAATGAGCATGTTTATCCACTAGAACAATTAACTGAAGTAATCAACTAGAGCATGTAAATCACCTAGGGCAACTAAGTAGAATAATCACCTATAATGACAAATGTAGGAAGCATGTAAACAGACTAGAAAGATAATAAATGTAATTAATCCTTGAGCACGTAAATTAATTAGGAAAACCAACTAGATTAACAATCGTAACTCAAAGTGAGCATGATGACTAATTAGGATATTCATTTAGCAAGATAAATGTAGTTAATTGTTAAGCATGATTGTTTCAACGAATTACTGGCATGTTTATCGTACTTATATGCATTCGTTGCTTCAATTCGATATTGTATGTGTTTCTTGAGTGCGTAGTTATTCCCTTTTCTTAAATGCTTTACTTCCTTCGTATACGCTTTCAATTACTGATTTCAACTCTAGTTTTAATGCGCAATTCTATTCTTACGAATGTTATGTCATGTCATCATGCATCATGTTAGGATAAGAATGTATGAGCATGCATCATGATAATAGAGACTAGTAAGAGTGCCACCTTGGTGGTGGTATGCAAGTATGCATAAGTGAGGAAAAAGTTAAGAAAAAGTAAAGAAGAAGAAAAGGAAATTGGTAGTGGATGGATAGCGGATATAGTCTGTAAACTAGGCGTAGCCCCTCCCTCGTAGGGTATAGGAGTTCTAGTTTACTTAGAAGATAAGAGAAAGGCTAGATTCGTTACGCCATTGCGCGAGAAAAACCTCTCAATTCTAGCTCGAAGTACGAGTATGGAATAATGGAATAATAGAATGGAATTATGGATCAAAAGGGATCAAAAGAAAAAGTAAAGTAATAAACAGACTAATGACTTAATGAAATGATTAGTTTGGGTGGCCCACAATCCAAAATGGACTAAAGAGTGGCATTCATATGCATAGAACCCTTTTCCTTACTTGTGGTGAATGTGTAGGTAGTTGTATGTGGAACCAATGCATGAACTAGAAGTAGCGAAAATGAAAGACGATCGGATAACATCAAAATAGGGATAATGGATTCGCACGCGCGAGGGAGTTCGTGGCTGGCCAGGCACATAAAGAGGGTAAAAGAGAAACAATTTTTAGTTAAGTTTTCAAAGTTGTAATTGAATTAAGTAGTAATTTGTATAAAAAGCAGTATTTGAATCGGTTGGCATTTCTTCAGTTATTTAAGCTTCCGCAACGTTTTACATTATTGGTTTTGATTTAACGCTGCCACATAAGTTTTACCAAATGGAGTTTTATAACGAGTTTTATGAAAGGTGAGTAGCGATCTGGACTTAGGCGCTCTCTGATTTGATTTCAAATTTTTTTTTTAAATTTTCACGCATTTCAAGAAATTACAAAAATCCTGGTCGTTACAAACTAAGTTTCCGTTCCCAACAAGGTATGGGCTTCGCCTAGGTTCCAGACTAGATTCATTACCCATCCGCCCCCCAACTTCCTATTTCTTTTCTTTTTCTTCATTTTCTTTAACATTTTCCTCACATAATGCATATGAGTACCAACCTCAAAGGTTGGTAATTCCTATTGGTTTCTATTAGCATGATGCATGATGATACATTCTCCAAACAACATGATGCATGATGCAGTATAACACAACATTACCAATGAATTGAATTGCGCATATAAAAGAAAATATTCGACAATAATTTAATAGCACATTTAAGGAAAAATAATTAACCATAATGGAAGTAATTAACCATAATTGAATAGTGCATATAAGGAAAAGTAATAACAATTAAATACCCAGTAATTGAATGACAAAATTTAAAAGCAAAGCTCATAAATGGAACAATTATGGTAATGATAAGGGCATGCTTGAACATATAGATCACAACAATGAATTACGCATTATCAGATCTAGGAAACCATAATTACAATTAACACAAAGGAGACAATTACAATCTAGGATACAATAGCAGGGTAAACCAATATGAAATCTATCACTACAGAAGGAAAGATATAAATAGGTATTCACAAAGCAGAATCATCGTCAATGAAACTCTTAAATCGTGCACGCTTATCGCATTCTAAGATGATCTTTAATTCATTAGTCCTTCATCTAGAAATAATTGAATAGTGCATATAATGAATGATAAGGAATGACAGTAAATAATATAATTAATCATATCAGGGAATTAAACGGAGAATATAAACACCATACTTGAATTTATAGAGTACAATAATAAAAGAATAACAACTTAACATGCTTCTAATAGTGAACTACACCACGACCTAACAATGAGTGGTTATGCTTTTAAATAATGAATTAACAACGAATATGAATAACTTGCTAGAGAGATTGTTAGAGAGATTGCATGCTTTTAATATGAATATAAAATAACATGCTTGTAATATCATGCTTTTACTTAACGAATTGACCACTAACGAAATGGTGAACATGCTAAGCATTAACAATTCTAATTTAAGGATAACGTACACGCAAGGTAGACATGCTCAAATGAAAAATTACGATTCTTATTAAACATGCTTCTATTCCAATTTAATTAAACATGCTCAGATTGGTTATAGTTAATTGGTTAATTAAACTTACTCGGATTAGTTATAGATTAAACATGCTCAGCTAGTTAATCAAATGTACTTAGAATTCTAGTTAATTGAACATGCTCGAGTTAGTTAAACATGCTGAGATTACAATTATTGTACTAGTTAATTAGCATGCTAAGGAAGTAATTGCAATTATTAGTTATCCTAGTTAATTAACATAATCAAGTTCTAGTTATCCTAGTCGATTAACATACTCAAGAGGTAGTTATCCTATTCAATTAATATGCTCATGTTCTAGTTGATTAAACATGCTTTCATTCTAGTTAACTAAAAAGATTAGCGATTATGGTTATAATGTTATTCTAGTTAAACCCAGCAAGTTAAACTTGCTAGATTAATTTTCATAGTTAATTAAACGTGCTAGGATTAAGAGTGTAAGTATTTCTAGTTATCACTTATCACTCAACATGCTTAGATTCAATTATTATTCTATCACTACAGAAAGTAAGAAAGCGAAATAATAGGGTAGACATCAAGGAAATTAATAGTTCATTCGTACTTATCATAACATTCATCATTTTATACTATAAGCAGTAGGCATTCATCATTCAACACTAACTACACATCATTAAGCATTTCATTCATCATTCATCATTCAACATTCCTCATTCACTATCGTTAAGCATTGCAAATAATTGCAGTCAAGAAAATACAAGAAATTAACAACAAAGGAATTAGCATCAACAAAGGAATTAGAATGAACAACGAAATTAGTACTACACACTCACGCACACTACTTGTGTGTAGGGCTTTGACGGCCAAGACACACCCAATTCCTTACCCTAGTTGAAGACCTGACTCACGAATAGTAACGATTCCAAATCCTAGCTTCACGGACAGTAACTCCAGCTCACATCCTTAGCTCACAGAGTCGAGTACCACTCTCAAGAAGTCACTCATGAGCACACAACACAACCCTCAAGAGCTCACAGCTCAAAGGGGATTTTCTCTCTTTCTCGTAGGAAGCTTTTGCAGAAAGGGAGAAGTTGGACAGAAAATGCAGAATGTAGAGAAGAGGATGGCTTAAGTTGAAAGTCATATCTGGAGACAAACGTACACCTAGGGGTAGAGAGGGCATGGTGTCGTGACGTGGGAAGGGAGTGCTTGAGCGTGGGGAGGGCTAGGACGAGTGTATCTGCATGCGTCCGAAACATACTATTCCTTAGGCAAAATTGGACATTTGGACGAAGGATGGCGTCCGCATGTAGCGTCCACATTCGTTTGAAAGTGTCTAGGAATTGGACAGATTCAAATCGACTGTGTTTGCATCCGTCCGCACTCATCCGGGTCCGTTCGAAACTTCACGACACAGACAAAGTTAGTATGCGAAATCACATCCTAAGTCATCCCAAGACTCAAGGGCGACGTGTAATGCATTTGCGGACGACATTTCTCATCTGCATGCATCCGAAAGTCAACTTTATGAAGCATCAGGACCCAAATCCTCTTCCTACTGCATCCCAAAGTATTGGGGACGCCACGCAATGCACTTGCGAACAACATTTCTCATCCTCATGTGGTCCGCATGCGTCCAAATCTCCATAATTCCAGCTTTTCCGTCCTGTTTTCCTACTTAACTTTCATCCCATAAATTCCCATACTTGTAAGCTAACGAATACATCCTTGGTAATACCCCGAATATTATCAAATAAATCAAACACCCTCCAATTATCCTTATTAAACTCCATTATAAAAAGTCGGGGAATTACAATCTATAAGTCTAAGACTTAGCAAGTAGTGCATGAAATTGTAAACATGACATTTCATAAAAATACTTCCTCTTTGTTCTTTGTTCTTTCTTCTTTGACTTTCTTTTCTTTTATTTCTCTTTTATGAATGAGTAGGCTTGGTAGTGGAACACTCACCACAATTCTTCACCCTTTTGGGAGATTCTCCACTCTTTTGGAAGATAGACTCTACCCTTTTAGGAGACTTCCATTAGCTGACATGCATTTAAATGCGGCATGAAGTTGTTTGGTCACCAAGCATTTAAATGCTTGGTGACTTGGTGACCAAACAACTTCATGCCGGTCTACCCCCACCTCCTTCAAGAACAAACTATTGGGCTTATATACCCACTTGTCCACCCTTTTGGTATAGACTATCCTCCAAACTTATTTATGTGAATTTCATCATCTTTTATCTTTCTTACATGCAAACTCCTATGTGATACATAATATCCAACATACAACCAGGAACATATTTTCAATGTATCTCATCGTAACAGAGAGTATTACCTAAACAAACAACAACAACAGATCATCAAATTCATTTTATCATACTAAACAAAGTCGTCATCGTCAAAACAACAATATAACATAGCCTAAAAAATTATCTATCGCAATAAGCAGAAACAGTAGCTCAAACAACTATATAACAGATCCTAAACAGCAAAATATGCAGGAAATGAACATATCGTCAGCCACACTCATTCCAAAGTACACATCCTTGAATCAGCAGAGAAAACAGTAAGCAAAATAACAAAGATTCCTATCACCTTGCAGTATAGGCTGTGAGGTCACACAAATGCAACACTACATACCTCAAGCTCTTTAATACAAAAAAACATTCCTCACAACTCGTCCTTGTCTTCTCAATGGTCTATCTCCATGCAAAAGTTCCTGACAAATTTATTATCGCCGTTAGTAATAAAATAGTTTTGGGCCTCTAAAAAATTCTCCCTTTTTATACTCATAGTTAGAGCAGGGACAAATGCCCTCCGCCAATGTATTCCCTATTGCAGACGCCTACGACTCCCCGATGTTCAACATCCTCATTTGATTTTTGACCTGAACAACTTTGTTTCCTTGGTTTCACGACTACATTCCCTTCCACAGACGAATACTGTAATATCCAGAAAATCCATATATGTGTATTATATGTTTTGTAAGGTCCCAAAACTTATAAAGATACCATGTAAACCCATTTATGACGTTGTAATAACTTTTGATAATGTAATATATTGTTCATATCATGAGGTTAATGCAATATAGTGTAAAAAGTTCAATAAAATGCAAAGTTGAAAAGTTTAGGACGCATAGGATGGTAATTGGCATCCTCAAAGCTGATCTGCAGATGCTGAAATGTCCAAGTGCGGACGCAGCGGATGGTAACAGGGCTGTCCGCAGTGAATCTGTCCAAGTTCTGGGAACAATCGGACGTAGCGGATGGGGCGAACGCGAGAAGACAGCGTCCGATTTGAATCTGTAATATTTTTGGCTCAATGAGGACGTTGCAGACTACAAACCGCATCCGCAACGTCGAAAATATCAGAAAAACCCATTTAAATCTGGGGATTTTCGTAGATTAAAACGATATTTCCCTCAAATTTCTACTGATGCCACGATAATATGAGGAGGGGGAGAGAGTCCGGATGGTTGCCAACGAAGAATCACCTTCGGTGGAGTGAAGGATGTGCAGCCACGTGGTCTTGGGCTTCCACCGTTTCCCTTGTCCTCGCCAGAAAGCTTATAAGACATTAGATGCAGGGGGATGCAGGGGGAGACTTAGAAGCTTGTGTGTGCTGGTGTGTGAACGGCAAGGAGACAATTGGAGGTAAGTACAAGTGTATCTTTTGTTCCTTGCCTCCATTAAGAGTTGTTGTCTTTGTCTTCTTGTCTGCACTGCTAAATGGTCTCTACTGTGAATGTAGTATAGTGAGTAGATAGAGACATTGTCACCAAACGTGGACTGTACATTGGCTAGAGGTAAGAATTTAGATGATATGTGGCCAAAGGAGGCCTACATCACGGGGTTGTGTGTTTTTTTTGTTGTTATTGTGATACTTGAATTATTTACCATTGAGGAACTATGAAATATGAATTGTGACTTATGTATGGCCAGAAGAATATGTTATTTACTGGTACGTTTCACCATGACAAAGTAAGAACTCTTAGTTATGTATTAGACTTTAGGACATTGTGAACTTCTGCATCCTTGGATAGGAGTAGAAAGAAGTATTATTGATCATATACACAATGAAGTTTGAATGAGTTGTGAAGTAAACTTTGTAAAAGTATAAAGACCTGGACAGAACATGAAACAAGTTATTTATGCTGTATAATGCTTTATAGCCTATCTCTTGTGAACTGGTATTGATGGAAGAATTTGGGTTCCTTGTGAGTACCTAAAATCATGCTAAACGTAAATTTATAAGTTGCTTAAATAGAAGACTAAAGGAGCATGTATTGCTCATGTTATGAATCGATGCACATGAGTATGTAATCCTCAATTTATATGCTGTTATTGTGTTTTACAGTTTGTATCTCTGTTTCCAATATTGTTTGTGATTCTGCTTTAAGTATTTCTATGTCATACATGCATCATGTATAGAATTTATGAAATTGTTCATTTTGCATGTCATATTTAATTTATGTAAAGGGCGTGTGGGGGTTCGGGATGACAATGACACCCCATGAGTTACAATGAAATGAAATGAAAATATAAATGAAACGATGAGATAGAACTTAGATTAATGTCATGGGGTCGAGTGTTCATTGTCTCCCGTTCTGAAATCCCCAACGTCCTCGGAACAAAAAGTACATACGGCATGAGGAAGCTTATGATATGTTATACGTTATTTCTTGGCCATGCCTTCCTCATGTCCCACAGTGTTTGTTATGTATGTACTCTGGACTAATTTGCATCGTATGCTCATGCATTGCATTCATTGCATTCATTTAAATTCTTGGTGAGCGTTAGGCTCATTGTTTTCCCCCGTGATGTAGGTAATGTATTGGATGACGATCACTATGTGGACGAGGTACTCCCAGACGAAGTTTTGGATTATCAGCCCATTTGATCTAGTGGTTTGTGTTGCATCACCAATGTCTTGTGGAACTAGGTCTATTAACGTCAGACATAGTGGTACTTTTTCTGACAGATTTCAGTATTTATGTATGGAATGAGTAAGACGACTAGGACTAAGGGGTAGGAAGAAGTGATATTTTGCTAATAGTAGCTAATGATGAACTTTTGCTATTTACTATATAACTAGAACTTTTTGAAAAAAAATGTATGAAGGACTGTTTTGGAATTATGTTATCTAACGAGTATTTCTAAAAAAAAAAAAAAAAAATGTGTGAGTTACTCTGAAAAGAAAGATTTTAAATTATACGCATTATTTTTTTTAAATGAGGGATGTTACAGTTGGTATTAGAGCACAACCAGGTCAAAATCGGTTCTGAAGACCACTGATAATGCAAAACTCGTCGTGGACTACCTTCTCCTTATGTAAGTTGTGTTTAACATTTCTTAGTTGTACAGTAGTTTATTATTCTTAATTTACTTGTATAACAGTAAAAATTTAATAATGGCACGAAGAACACAACGTCACAATCCAGTTCCTAATGAACGAGAGGAAGCAATTAGCCGTATTGCGGATGTTATAGAACGACAATCACAGTTGATAGAGCGACTGATAGAGCATGGTAACAATGGGCATGGGGAAAATAATAGCAATGGCAATAATAAACCAATTGTATTGCCTCCACCTATTGAAGCAGGGTGGGAAAAATTTCAAAAACTTAGACCCCCTGTCTTTGATGGGAATATTGCTGATGTTACTGGGGCTGAAGCTTGGATTCGTACGATTGAGAAGATATTTGGGTATACGGAGATACGAGAGGCTGAGAAAGTGAATGTGCCACGTACCTTCTGACAAATGATGCGCAATTTTGGTGGGGTTCTGTCATGCCTACATTGAATTTAGCAACCTTCACTTGGGAGAATTTTAAAGAATTATTCTATGAGAAGTACTTTAGCTTTACGATCCAGAATCAGAAGATGATGGAGTTTATGCGGGTTCACCAAACTGGGACGGTGTCTGAGTATATCCGTCGATTTGAAGCTTTATCCCGATTTGCTCCGCATATAGCGAATAATAATGGATTGAAGGTGCAACAGTTCGTACAAGGATTGAAGATAGAGATCCACCGTGGAGTTCGACTGACTGGAATTCACGGCGTTCCTTATGCGCAAATAGTGACAAGAGCATTAGAAGTGGAAGATGTAGAGAGTATTGCCGCAAGACAACGAGAGTTTTCTCATCGAATTGGACGAAATAATCAGACTTTTCCACAGCGAAGTCAAATAGGAAACACTCGTGGCATTCGAAGATCTTCAGTACAGGATAATCAGCAGGGACGAGAGAAACGTCCTGCCAATGAAGTATTTAGTACTGCACCAGTTACTGTATCAGTGCCATGTCTAAAATGTAAGAAGACTCATCCTGGACCATGTCGTGTGGGGACAGGTGTATGTTATAAGTGTTGACGACCAGGACATGTGGCAAGGAGTTGTCTAACTTTACCCGATGGTGTGGTCCCACAGGTCTTTGCAGTTCAGGGAGAAGAGGAAACTGAGGAGGAAGCGCCAGCGGTGATATCAGGTACGAACTTTTAATACATTACAAGTATATGCATTTGTTGTTTCTAGTAGTAACATCCTGTGAACAACTTCCTGTGAATAAAATAGGTACAACATATCTTAATAATGTAGCTGCTTACACGTTATTTGATACGGGAGCAACTCATTCATTTATATCAACATCATTTTGCTTAAATGCAAAATGTTTTCCCCAGATATCAAAGAAAGGTTATCGAGTTCTTACTCCTTCTGGAGATTATATGAGTGCAAATGATACTCTTGAAAAGTTTGCAGTGCAAGTAAACGATCATATTTTTCAAGCTACTCTTATTGTGATCGATATGAAAGGATTTGACCTTATATTGGGTATGGATTGGTTGAAGGATAATCGTGCAATTATTAATTGTGCACGACGAGAAATTACATTCTATTCAATTAATGGCGAGCCATATGTATTCCGAGGTATAAAAGAGAAAGACAAGGTACCTGTCATCTCTACTCTTAAAGCAGATCAACTATTGCAGCACGGATGTGAAGGTTTTCTCGCTTTTATAAGAAATATGGCACTAGAAGTAGAGACTAAATTGGAAGATATACAAGTCGTTCGTGAGTTTCTTGATGTTTTCTTGGATGATCTTCCCGGAGTACCTCCTGTTAGAGAAATAGATTTTATGATAGATTTACAACCAGGTGCGGAACCAATTGCGAAGAATCCATATCGTATGGCACCTGCAGAATTACGTGAGTTAAAAACGTAATTGGAAGAATTGGTTCAAAAAGGGTTTATTCGTCCGAGTTTCTCACATTGGGGAGCTCCAGTATTGTTTGTAAAGAAGAAAGATGGATCGTTGCGCATGTGCGTGGACTATCGGGAGTTGAACAAAGTAACAATCAAGAATAAATATCCTCTGCCTCGTATTGATGATTTATTTGATCAACTCATGGTGCTTGTGTCTTTTCCAAGATTGATCTGCGGTCGGGATATTATCAGTTGAGGATTAAACCAGAAGATATACCAAAGACAGCTTTTCGAACCAGATATGGCCATTATGAGTTTATGGTGATGTCATTTGGTTTAACAAATGCCCCTGCAGCTTTTATGGATTTGATGCATCGTATATTCAAAGATTATTTGGATAAGTTCATAGTCGTTTTCATCGACGATATTCTAGTCTATTCTCGATCGGAAGAAGAACATGTCGAACATTTGAGGATCACTTTGAATATTCTCAAGCAACATCAATTGTATGCAAAATTTTCCAAATGTGAATTTTGATTAAAGGAAGTCTGTTTCCTTGGACATGTGATATCAAAATCAGGTATTGCAGTAGATCCTGCAAAGATTCAAGCGATTGTGGAATGGGAACGACCCAGAAATGTGAAACATGTTCGTAGTTTTCTTGGCTTGGCTGGATATTATCGACGCTTTATTGAAGGGTTTTCCAAGATTGCTATACCTCTTATGAGCTTAACCAAGAAAAATGTACGATTTACATGGACTGATGACTGCGAAAAGATCTTTGAGGAACTCAAACGTCGATAAACAACTGCGCCTGTCTTGACTCCACCTGTGGAAAATGAAAATTTTACTATATATTGTGATGCATCAAGACGTGGTCTTGGGGGCGTGTTAATGCAACAAGGGAAGGTGATCGCATACGCTTCCAGACAACTCAAGTCACACGAACAAAATTATCCAACCCATGATTTAGTATCTGCTGCTGTGGTTTTTACTTTAAAACTCTGGAGGCATTATCTTTATGGACAGCACTGCGAAATATTTAGTGATCACAAAAGTTTAAGATACATTTTTACACAGAAAGAGTTAAATATGAGACAGGGACATTGGCTAGAATATGTTAAAGATTATGATTGTGATATTAAGTATCACCCTGATAAGGCGAATGTGGTGGCAGATGCTTTAAGTCGTAAACTTGCTGTGATGAGTATAACCTGTAAGGAAATGCCGGCTTGATTATTGAAAGATATGCAAGAACTGGATGTACAACTACTTCCATAATATTTAACTGATGTGCTATCTGCCTTAACTCTTCAGCCCATTGTCCAAGAAAGAATAAAAGAAGCCCAGATACAGGATACTCTTTGTGAAGATTTCAAACTAAATCCAACTTTGCTCGAGTTTCGCCACCATTCCTTATCAGCTGATGGCATTGTAAAATATAAAGAGAGATGGTATGCGCCAGAACTAATGTTACAGATAACAATCATCAAAGAAGCACACTCATCCAGTTATTCTATTCATCCTAGATTTAATAAGATGTATAAAGATCTTAAGAAGCATTATTATTGGCCACGAATGAAACAAACTATTGCTTTTTATGTGAACCATTGTGAGATTTGTCAGCAAGTGAAGGCAGAACATCAAAGGCCGGGAGGAGTGCTTCAACCACTGCCTATACCACAATGGAAATGGGAACATATTACTATGGATTTTGTAACTGGCCTGCCAAAATCAGTAAAAGGTCATGACGCGATATGGGTTATTGTTGACAGATTAACGAAAGTTGCTCATTTCTTACCTGTGCATATGACGTTTACAAACGACTCCATGGTACTCCTGTATCTATTGTTTCTGATCGTGATCCTCGATTTACATCAATGTTTTGGAGGAGTGTAAATAGAGCCATGGGTACCGATTTAACAATGAGTACGACTTTTCATCCTCAAACTGATGGGCAAAGTGAGCGGACGATCCAGATATTAGAAGACATGCTACGTGCTTGTATTCAAGAGTATCATGGGAGTTGGGAAAAGATGTTGCATTTTGCCGCATTTGCTTATAATAATAGCTATCAAACAACCATCGGCATGGCTCCATATGAAGCTTTGTACGGGAGAAGATGCCGAACCCCTATTGCGTGGAGTGAAGTGGGAGAAGATAAATATTTTGGTCCCGATATGGTACAACATGCAACAAATACGATGGCTCTCATTCATGAATGCATGAAAGCGGCTCAAGATCGACAAAAGAGTTATGTAGACAATCGTTGATGAGACTTGGAATTTGATGTGGGTCATCGTGTGTACTTAAAGCTATCGCCGTTCAAGGGAGTTATGCGATTTGGTCGTAAAGGTAAGCTAAATCCTCGGTTCATTGGACCTTTTGAAATTACATAGCGAATTGGTCCTGTAGCGTATCGTTTACGCCTACCTGTAGCTATGTCTAGTGTACACGATGTTTTCCATGTCTCTATGTTGCGAAAGTGTCTTGGTAATGCTCCTCTTTTTCGACCCCAAGAACAAATTCAAGTGCATACCAATATGACTTATGAAGATAAGCCACTCCGCATTTTAGATCACAGTGTGAAACAATTGAGGAATAAAGAAGTAACTCTTGTGAAGGTGTTATGGCAAAATTAGGTGAATGAGGAAGAAGCCACATGGGAAAGACAAGATGATATGGAAACGCGGTATCCAGAGTTATTTCATAACTAAATTTTGAGGACAAAATTTTAGTAAGGTGGGTAGATTGTAAGGTCCCAAAACTTATAAAGATACCATGTAAACCCGTTTATGATGTTGTAATAACTTTTGATAATGTAATATATTGTTCATATCATGAGGTTAATGCAATATAGTGTAAAAAGTTCAATAAAATGCAAAGTTGAAAAGTTTAGGACGCATAGGATGGTAATTGGCGTCCTCAAAGCTGATCTGCGGACGCTGAAATGTCCAAGTGCAGACGCAGGGGACGGTAACAGGGTCGTCTGCAGTGAATCTGTCCAAGTTCTGGGAACAATCGAACGCAGCGGATGGGGCGGACACGAGAAGATAGCATCCGATTTGAATCTGTAATATTTTTGGCTCAATGAGGACACTGCGGACTATCTATGGAGACGACAAACCGCGTCCGTAACGTTGAAAATATCAGAAAAACCCATTTAAATTTGGGGATTTTCGTAGATTAAAACGATATTTCCCTCAAATTTCTACTGATGCCACAATAATATGAGGAGGGGGGAGAGAGTCTGGATGATTGCCAACGAAGAATCACCTTCGGTGGAATGAAGGGTGTGCAGCCACGTGGTCTTGGGCTTCCACCGTTTCCCTTGCCTCGCCAGAAAGCTTGTAAGACATTAGATGGAGGGGGATGCAGGGGGGAGACTTGGAAGCTTGTGTGTGCTTGTGTGTGAACGGCAAGGAGACAATTGGAGGTAAGTACAAGTGCATCTTTTGTTCCTTGCCTCCATTAAAAGTTGTTGTCTTTGTCTTCTTGTCAGCACTGCTAAATGGTCTCTACTGTGAATGTATTACAGTGAGTAGCTAGAGAAATTGTCACCAAACGTGGACTGTACATTGGCTAGAGGTAAGAATTTAGATGATGTGTTGCCAAAGGAGGCCTACATCACGTGGTTGTGTGTTTTTTTTGTTGTTATTGTGATACTTGAATTATTTACCATGGAGGAACTATGAAATATGAATTGTGAGTTATATATGGCCAGAAGAATATGTTATTTACTGGTACGTTTCACCATGACAAAGTAAGAACTCTTAGTTATGTAGTAGACTTTAGGACATTGTGAACTTGTGCATACTTGGATAGGAGTAGAAAGAAGTATTATTGATCATATACACAATGAAGTTTGAATGAGTTGTGAAGTAAACTTTGTAAAAGTATAAAGACCTGGACAGAACATGAAACAAGTTATTCATGCTGTATAATGCTTCATAGCCTATCTCTTGTGAACTGGTATTGATGGAAGAATTTGGGTTCCTTGTGAGTACCTAAAATCATGCTAAACATAAATTTATAAGTTGCTTAAATAGAAGACTAAAGGAGCATGTATTGCTCATGTTATGAATCGATCCACATGAGCATGTAATCCTCAATTATATGCTGTTATTGTGTTTTACAGTTTGTATCTCTATTTTCAGTATTGTTTGTGATTCTGCTTTAAGTATTTCTATGTCATACATGCATCATGTATAGGATTTATGAAATTGTTCATTTTGCATGTCATATTTAATTTATGCAAATGGCGTGTGGGGGTTCGGGATGACAATGACACCCCATGAGTTACAATGAAATGAAATGAAAATATAAATGAAACGATGAGATAGAACTTAGATTAATGTAATGGGGTCGAGTGTTCATTGTCTCCCGTTCTGAAGGGATTCAAAACCCAAGGAGCACATCATCACTGCCCTTTTTTCCATTATCACACATTGCAAAAACAAAACATCTTTACGCAATAAAAGATATATTGGGTTAACCTTGTGATAGTTTGACACCACGACCGTCCAAAGCATCAAGAAGATTCATCCTCCCATATACAGATATCACAAAATATCAAAAAAATGAAATATCATGCATGTGTAGGTAAATGTGTAAAACTCACGTAAGTAATATAAAAACTAATGTGTTATCAAATAGTCCCCTTCAAATTTTCATATGTGGTAACCCACCAAATAATGAAATCATGATGTGATGTAGTGCAATAAAGTATAAAATATCTACCTTTATGATAACCTTTCTTACCAACTTGAGCAATAACCTCTTCGGGAATTAGCTTATAATCCATGAAATCATTTGAAGCTATAATAGAGTCAACCACAATGATTTCTCATCCAAAACTCGAGGGAAAAATAAAGGATGGGTCTTATACCAGGAGTAGAAACCCAAACCGGAAGGAAATGACACATGGCCACAATGCACTTATGCGGGAAAAAAATTTGACCCAAAAGGGATGTCACAGACCTCTGGTTCAAATGCAGAAGATCAGGCAGATGCGTAAGGACCATCGCATATGCCCAGTCCAAGTGCAGACAACCCACGCGGACGCTCCAAGTCTGCCACGGACGTCCGATCCATGTGTAGATGACCCGAGCAGACAACTAGGGTCTGCTATGAATGTCCAGTTCAAGTGCAATTGAATCGTACATACACCTAACCCCAAGGCACTTTCTTGTGTGGATGCCCAAACCCAATTGTGCGAGACTGGTTCCATATAGCTCACCAGAGATCCATAAAAGACACTCCCACAGTCAATCAGACTCACTCAACAATCGATCGGGGACAGCATTTATAGCGTGAAAATGTGAGGAAAAGAGTATCCTTTTTTATCAATTTCCACCCCATCGTCAATACCTTGCATAAGCTCTAAATCAACAAGAATAATGAAGAAACAAGCTAAAATTTCAAGTTTCCAAGCTCGAAATCTAAATTTGACCTAAAAGGAAACTAAACGGGAATAAAAGGTTAGAGTTGACGTACCTTGGAAGAGCCTTCATAGAGACTAAAGCTAAGAATGTCACACACACGATTCTAACGTCGAAGGCTCACTTTGTGAAGCTTGATTCCTCCTCTCTCTCTATAACAACCCGGTTTTTTGTAAATCCTTTAAAATGCGTGAAAATTTGAACTTTTATACATCCGTTCAAATCTTTTTTAAAACAAATATCAGTGTGCGACGCTAAACCAAACTACTACTAACTCTTCTTTAAACTCAATATGAAAACCAATAAATGAAATGCAGAAGCGTTATAAAACTTTTATTTAAAACATAGCGGAAGCGTAAATAACTTAGTGAAAAGAACTAAATGATTAAATAATGCGCTCTGAGAATTGAAATCCAACAATTTAAATACAATCTTAATGAAACTCAATTTAATTACAACTGTTTCTCTTTTACCCTCTTTATGCCTGGCCAACCCCAATCTCGCCCATGCAAATCCCTCATCCCTGCTTTATGTTACCTTTTCTTTATCTATTCGTCATTTGTACCTACACCACAAGTAATACGTAAGCGTAATGGCCAAGTACGGAAAAGGGTTTAATGCAATTATGCTTATGACTCTCTTTAGTTCTTTTTGGAATGGGGGCCACCCAAACCAATCATTTCATTACATTCATTCTTTACTTATACTTCGAGCTGGAGATTGGAGGAATCCATGGCGAATGGTAGTTCTTTGTCAGCTTCAACCACCTAGTGTAGACAGTCTTGTAGTCCCGACAAGCAAAACGTAACGTTCTCTTTTAAATCCTATCTACCTAGCTAATCCATACTTACCCTACCATCCTCCAACTCCATTTTTCTTCTTTTTCTTTGTTTTACCTCACATAATGCATGTGTAAGTACCACCACCAAGGTGACACTCCTTATTAGTTTCTATTAACATGATGCATGATGATACATTCTTATACTACCATGATGCATTATACATTATAACATAACATTATTAAAAACTGAAGTGCACATATAAGTAATTGAAAGCAAAACTTTAATTGAAAGCGTATATAAAGAAAGTATAACATATAATAGAAGGTCACAACCAATGCTGAATAGTGCACACAATTACAAGTAATAACCATAGAGCACCTAATAAAGTAAAGCATATGAAGGAGACAATTATATAATTGGTTATCAACAAGAGGCATGCTGGAATATGGAGATCACAATAATAAAGGAAATATAATAGAATTGGCAACCGACATACATTTGAAAGTAAAGCATAATTAAGTTAACATGCTCAACAGTTTATTACATACTTTTATCGTAGTTACCTAATCATGCTCGGGTTTAATATTTTTATCCTAGTTACCTAATCATGCTCGGGTTTGATAAAAAATAACATGCTAAGAGCAAGTAATCATAACAAAGTTATAAGGAACACCAAGAAGACAATAACAAAAGTAATGTAAAAACAATTGTTCACATAGTCAATGAAACCCTTAATTCGTTACGTTTCATTCATTCTTCTTTCATCATTTCCATTCTTTTCTAACAAAGTAAAGCATCTCTATTATTTGCAAATAAGTAAAGCATCAATTATGGGAATTAAAATAAATGGATTTGCTGAAAAGAGAAATGCAGAAAATATTAACAAGGAAGAATAACATATTAATATTAATCCAAGTTCTTTACATGCTCAAGAAAGAATGATGATTAAACATGCATAGCTAATTAATTAAACATGCTTAAGAGTCAATTACATGCTTTTATCTTAGTTACTTAACGTGCACAAGAATTAATCATTAATTGCAACTAGTAAATTAACATACTCAATTAATTAATTCACATGCTAAGCTGATTAGTTATTACAACTAGTTAATTATTTAACATGCTCAAGAAAGAATTACAATTCTCATCCTAAATGATTAAACAAGCTTGAATATTAATAACGCGCTATAACATGCTTGAAGATTAAACAAGTAATTGTTAACAACATGCTTGAAAATTAATAACATGTTATTCTAGTTAGTAAATTAAACATCTAATGGCATAACCTAGTTGATTAACATGCAAACATGCTCAACTAGTTAATTTGTGGTCCTACTTAATTAATATGCTCAAGGAAGTGATTAACAACTATTAATTAAACAATTAGTTAAGTAATCATGCTCGACTTCCAATTTAGCTATTTACCCTAGTTAATTAACATGCTCGAATAATAATTGTAATTTGGATTCTAATTTATTAACGTTTAAACATGTTTGGCCTAGGTAAGTTAACATGCTAGTAAATTTAACGTGGATATCAAACAAGGAAATGGCAGAACGATATAGGAAATAACATATGCATAAGGAAATAACAACAGAGGTATTTAATTGAACAACCAGTAGATAGACAGTAAGCATTCTTCATTTCACGCGTTAACCATTCATCACCCTTTTAACATTCGTCATCTCTTTAACAAACACGGCATTTGTATCACGTAACAGACAATAAAACAAAGCAAATTAACAAAAGGGAAATATTATAGAGCTCAACCAAAATCTATAGAACACCAATCACAAGCTAACAAATAACTATAGCAGTAACGATTGGGAAATCACATAGCATCAACAAGGGAATAACAACCGAAAATCATCCAAGTAAACCAACACTAATCACACACTCTACTTGTGGTGTAGGGCTTCCAAATGGCCAAGACACTGTTATTTCCTTAACTAAATTGATGAACACTAACAGGGACAGCAGCCACTCCACAGCATGCAGCTCCAGCTCACAGCTCCAGCTCACAGCTCTACTCTTTAGCTAACAACTCTCTTCACTCATTGAAACTGATAGGCTCCTAGAAACAAGTAGAGAGCCTTAAATAAATCTGTTTCGGAAACTGTAATCCGCCGAATTAACAATAGTCAATCAATTTTAACTTCCAAAATATGCACGAGCTTGAATTGAAACTTAGCAGGGATGTTCTCAATACAATCACAATAATCGTGTCAAATTTCCATAAAGAAATCTATTCTAGTTCAAGAGTTATGCTCTGAATATAAACGTTCCAATAATTAGGGCTTGGCAGGGCAGATTTACCAACGATTATTGAAAACGGAATAACTCGAGCTACATACATCAAATGGGGCCCAAATTTGGAAGGTAGCTCCCTGACTTAATCCTGAACAAATCACCAGAAGACACCAAAACGAGATGAATGGCGCAAAGGCCTCAAACAGATACCATATTCATCGACAACAACAATCCAGCAAGAAAACAGATTCAACACAACAATAATAATCCCACAATAACCTTCCCCAGATCAATAATCCACAAATGACTACTCCAACAACTATCAAGCATTCAACTACCAGATCATTAGGGTGTCCAAAAATTAAGAAAAGAGCAAAGAAGATATTCAAAAATCGAGAGTAACTTCAATGGTGTCCGCGGACCTCCTAATGAGAGGGCGACTTTGTGGTTGGCCGAAAACCAATACTCTCCAAGGGTGGAATTTTCTTTTATCACCACTCTACAAACCTTACCTCGAAGACAAGGAATGGAAGAGACAATATCCCAAGGAATGCAAGCTAGAGAAGCTTCAAGAATCCCTTGCTTGGGTGATGGATGAGGACGGCGCAAGGAGGAGGGGAGGCCGCGACAAGGTTTCTTCAAGAAACACAAAATTCTCTTCAATTCAAAACTGCCTCTAATCTTCCAAGGGAGGGTATTTAACCCTAAGGTTTACAAAATAGGTTGAAAGACCAAAATACCCTTAATGACAAAAGTTCGGCATGAGGGTGTGGTTTTCATGCAAATCGCACACCTCTCTAGCATCTCACAACACAATAAAAGAAAACCAAATAAAATTGTTGTTCAGAATACTATTTCTACTAAATCAAAACAAAACCTTAAATAACATTTGTAGTCTTCACGTCATCACACTTCATGGCTAACGTGGAATTCAGCTTAGGTTGGGGGAGCACCATCCCAAGAGATCAAATGAAAAGGAACTCCTTTATCGTCTTGTGATACATCTTTCAAAGAATCCCACATCTTGGTATTTCCTGCAAAATAGAAGTTAGTTAGAAAAGCAATGAGTTTCTTGGCTCGACTCCTTGTGATAGGGCCTGGGGGCACATCAGAAACTCTCATTCACGGAGGAAGCTCACACAACTCACCAGGCCTGACAAATTCTCTTGCAGGAAGAGAAGCTCTCATAGGAGAGGACTGAATCAGAGAGGGATGGCAGGGGGAGGAAGGCTATACCTGGAGAGGGAGGGACAAACCGTAGCACCCAGGGGGAGGGGAGAGGTCAGTTGGCAGGGGGGAGGTCGGCAACCCATGCTGGAAGGGGATTTCATGTCTAGAGATCACGGAGTTATGAACTACGCGACCAGATTTCATCATTTTATCTTTAATTTATTCGTAGGTCTAGGCTATTTCGGACAAGTGCGGACACACTGGTCTTGTCCGCAGTCATCCAAAAGAGTAAGACCCTACAAGCAAACTCGCGATCTCCGATGAGAAATGGCATCCTCGTCCTTGTCTGTACTATTCAAAGATGCATTCGGGCATGATATGGTGTTCGCAAACAGAGACGATTCTTGTCCGGAATCGTCGGCACAAGCCATGCAAACATAATATGGCATTCGCAGCACCCGTCCGCACTCTTCCGAAGATGTCCAAGAATCGAACATAGTCAAATCTGATGAGGTCTCCCCAAGTCTGTCGTCATCCGCAGTCTTCCGAAACTGTCCAGGATTTTGACAGATTCAAACCAGATGCGGCAAGTCCACATCCACACTCGTCCAGACTCTTCCAAAAGTCCGCGACACAATGCAGTGAGGACGCATAATCACTTCCTGAGTTGTCCCAACCCATTATTCGTGTGTACAATGCATTTGCGGATGATACGACTCATCCGCAGGTGTTCGAAAACGCCTTGGACAACTATTTCTCACATTTTCTCACTTAGCTTCTACCCCATAACACTTTTCCCATAAATACGCATAATAAAATAACACATTAATACAAAATGTAATGTTCCAAGTACCCCGTCCTTTAATTACCTGGCGTACACGGAGAAAATCATAACGAGAATACCCCTAGACTTAAAACGCTCTAGAACGTCCTTGGTAATACCCGATAAGTGTCCAACTGAAAAAGTTGGGGTGTTACACACTCTCTCTCTTCGCATGGGTGTCGGTCGAATAAAAAATAAGTAAGAGGTTTCACCGTTTCTATAAATAAAAATCATTTATCTATATTATATATGAAAAAAATCTTCGAATGCAATCATTTGAAGTTTCAAACGTTAACTAATATGACCCATGGTAATTCCGACTTACCGAGCATCAACTGCAAACATCATCATGTGGTAACTCACAACTTCTATCGGTTTGACAAAATTGACTGAAACTTCCCACGTGGCCATTACACAACAAACGGCTCAACTCTGAATACCTTTATTGAATATAATGCGAAAAATTTAGGCGTAAAATTTATTATTATAATATTTATAATTTTTAGAAATTATGGCTCTTTTTTTTTCTTCTCCATTGCCAGCTAGTAACATGAGTGCCAAAGAAAAGAAAATTACAGCAAAGCATCATTTCATGTCACGTTTGAACAATACGAATACCCATCTTCCATTTGTTTATCTACCTTTAAAATGTAAATGATATGTCATGCTCCTTTAACCAAAACTCCTTTTTTTGGATCTATTTTTAATAAATAAAACTAAATATAAAAGCTACTGATATTCGAACAAGCATTGATTTGTTTTCTTGCCCAAATGGAATGACGAGAAATTTTAAAAGATAAAATATTTGCAATCTCTTTCTCTGTTAACCCTAAAGTTTGATTAAAAAAATACAAAATAAGAATATAAATAAAAAAATTGAAATAAATCGTATTTCTGGCTAGAAATGTACATCTACATGACATCTTACTCTTTTTTTTTTAAGATTTTAATAACTTCTAACAAGTTTTAAACGGACAAAAGAAATTATAACATTTAACTTTTGATTTTTATCCCAAGATATTCGATTTTGCATAAGATCATCAGAGTTTAGCTTGCTTTTAAAGCTCTCTAAATAGAGTGGGATTGGAGAAAAACAGGCGCAAGACCCTTTGAAAGTTAAGGATAAATAAAAGTGTATTAACCGGGAGTGAATTGGAATGGTAAAGATTGAAATAAATGGAGTCTATTTAAGTGAAGGTGAAACGTCAGTAGAGTCACAGCCAGACAGGGAACAGAGGGCCCTTTGGTCTGGTGGAAATGGGTTTTAAACACATGCATACATAAGCTCGAAGTAAGCAAATCTCTAGTTTCAAGATATACATCACTTCTGTTTTTTGCGATTATGTGTTGATGGTTCTTCTTTTTGTGATTAGTTTGCAACAACACATTCATGGTCTACCTTGTTGAACGCAAAATTTGTATCAACACATTCCTGGCACATTATGTCTTTTAATTAAATGACATGTAAATGTATATGTGTTTCATAATTACGACTAGTCTCGACGTAAACACGAGAAAAGGTCACGTTGCTAACATTACTCCCAAACTAAATATCGCATTTTATGTGGGTCACCTCAACCTCTTTCTTCTTGCAACAAGAAGATCAAACTAGACTTGGCAATCTCAACCACCAAATCTGGCACTGAAAATATTGATTCCTTCGAAGACACTGAGTAAATTGACAGAGAAAATAGCCATGGATTGTTGTATTAAGGTACTCTTAAGTGGAACTTCTTTTGTGGACTTCATGGTCTCTACGCAGCTCATACATATTGATGATTCAATATCTCTCTCTCTCTCTCTCTCTCTCTCTCTCTCTCTCTCTCTCTCTCTCTCTCTCTCTCTCTCTTT
>CM039468.1:36392964-36684804 GCA_022433065.1 Begonia loranthoides | reverse complement strand
CACACACACACACACACACACACACACACACACACACACACACACACACACACACACACACAACTTTTAAAAAAAAAACACACACACACACAACTTTTAAAAAAAAAACACACACACACACACAACTTTTAAAAAAAAAACACACACACACAAATACAACTTTTAAAAAAAGCTTAGTTGTACACACAACTTTTAAAAAAAACAAACACACACACACAAATACAACTCTTAAAAAAAGCGTAGTTGTACACACATACACAAACAAATACAACTTTTAAAAAAAGTTTAGTTGTACATAGCTGTCAATACCTCTCTGCATGTCGATTTTTTGACATTGTCATAATTTAATTGCAACATGGATGTCTCGAATTTATGAAATTTCAAGTAGACATCTCTGTTGCGATTAAATTATGACATTGTCAAAAAGACGACATTGAGAGGGGGTATTGACAGCTATGTACAACTAAGCGAGTTAGTTTTTTTTAAAAGTTGTATTTTGTGTGTGTACAACTTTTAAGAAAAACTAACTGGCTTAGTTGTACATAGCAGTCAATACCCCTCTTAATGTCATCTTTTTGACAATGTCATAATTTAATTGCAACAAAGATGTCTACTTGAAATTTCATAAATTCGGGTCATGGGATGTCTTTCGTTCATGTAACGTTACCATGGGAAACATTCCATCAATTGGTTTTAGATTTCTACTTTGATAAGGATGTGAAATTGACACAAGAAGGGATGATACATAAATCATTTAAGATTGATGATGTGTACATAACTCATCTAACTAGCTAAGTTTATCAATTTAAATAAATCATGTCACGACTAAAAGGGGACCATAATGGAAAATCAAGAGGAAAATGATTTGAACCTTGCAAAGACTCTTAGTTATCTTACCGAACATATTTGAATAGTTTATAGCAAAAGTTTTAGTAAACCAGATTAGAGGTACCACTAAAGAGAATTTAAATCATTTACAAAAAAGAAATGCTACTTTTACATTTTAATCTCACATTTTTATGCAGAGTTTACATGTATTTCACCTATTAATTTATGTAATCTTTTATTTCAAATATTATATAATATAATATTTGAAATAATAAATTATATGAACTAGTATGTGAAAAATAGATAAATTCAATGTAAAAATGTAATATTATAATGTAAAATTAAAGTATAATCGTAATATTATTCATTACAAAACCCTAATTAGTCCCAATCATTCTCATCCACCATGCGAAAAGAGTTTTGTCAAAAAAAGCTCACCTTGTTGTCAACTTGAAGTGAAGTTATCAAAGAGAATGAATGAAAGTGAAAGGGTTGACATTCTCGTGGGGACACAAAGCATCTGTATTTGCTAAGAACAAATGTTTGAATGAAAACAATTTTCAATTAGGAATTTGGACATTGAGGTAAGAAACAATAGAGCGTTTTATTGAAGAGAACGAGGTATAAATAAAATAGTAAATTGTAAATTGCCAAAAAATATTAAGAAACAATAGAGCGTTTTATTGCATCACTTATTCTTATATTACTTTATTGTTTAAAAAATACATAGAATTAGATTCTAGGGCTTAACTTTGGAGATTTTGTCTTTTCATATTTATTTGTAAGGATGGATGGATATATCGGTTTGTCAAAAAATAAAAGCCAAACTTGACCACCTCATCAGATGAGTTATCCAATTATCATAATCTAAAAGCAATCTTTGTCTTGACCACTTATTTCTTCATTTGCTAGTTACTACGTGGGGTTAGCTTCATTTGTAATTGGAAAATTAACAAACTAATTATTGAACTATAAGATTAATAATAGGTCAACCACTAAATAATTTTTGTTAATAAGTTAAACACTGAACTATGAAAAATGGACAGAACAAATATCGTGGTTATATGTTTCATTAAAAAAAATATTGTCATTCTGTGGCAGAATGTCATCTTTCCACTAGCGGAAAGACAACATTTCGCAGCAGAACAACAACGTTCTGCTTGTTGAGAGATTACTTTTCGCTGCTAAAAGATTACTTTCCTTTGTGAAAGGTGAGACATTAATGATGAGCACTGGACGAAGATGACGAACTTGGAAGAGGAAAGAGAAGATGGTGACGAGAACTAAACAAGTGAAATCAAGAGAAGAGGTGAGTCATCGAAACATGTTCAGAAAACTGAAAACGTGAAAATTATTTTCGACGACGAGAAGACCATACTAGAGCTTCCTAGCATCGGCTTCTGGGTAAGATTCCTTCAATTATTGTAATTTTACTATAAAACTAAAGTAGAATTAGAATTGTAAAGAATATGTTTATGCATCATCTTCGAGATAATGTTTCTTTCGACAGGTAATGGTGATATTTGCATCGTCTATTTTCCATTGTTTAGTGTTTAAGTTGTTAGCAAAAATTGTTCAGTGGTTAACTTGTCATTGATTCCATAGTTCAGTGGTTGTTTTGTTAATTTTCCTTTATAATTATATAATTTTACAACCACCTTTTGAAAAAAATATTTTTTTCACAAGTAGTTATAACTAATTTTTAGACCAGGTTGGTGATCTAAATTTTTTCCAATTGAACTCAAATACTTGCAAAAATTAAAAAGTAATGAAATAAAATTATTTATTTTTTCCAACGGTATGTGATAATAGCTGAGGGTTGTGAGTGCACAATCCTTGTAGTATGGTCCTCTATAAGTTTTAAACCGTCCTTGCAGTATGGACCTCTATTAGGGTTTAAATAATATATATATATTTTTTTTTTCTGTAGTAGAAACATATCTTTTACTACAGAAAGTAAGTTATAATCCAAGGTACTTCTAGCCAGAGCGAAAAGAGTATTTTTCGAAATGAAAAGTAACTCTTTGGAAGATTGATATTTGCCTTCCTTTATCTTAGTATATAAATTCACATTTCACTCTAGATAGAGCACACTAGTAAGAGCAATTTCATCAACAAACTCTAAATCATAACTCTAACCTTCATTGTCTCATCCAATCGAATCAGTTCTACTAGGCCTACAAAATTGACTCTCAAGTGTAAACCTACTTCCTCTGAGTCTCAACCTTAACCATAATCTCAATATGGTTGTGCCCATAGACAAATTGCAACTAACTTTGTTTGCGCTCAATTTCAGCACAAGGCACAACCCAAGGGTGAAGCACAACTCAACCTCAAGCACGACCAGTATCTCAATTGGTCATTTTCCAATCTATATCAATTTTTTTATACTCGGCGGTCTTCAATAATGAGTCAACAAACAATAGGTTGGATTAGATTAGGTGGAAGTAACTACGAGCGGATTGTAAAACTATTTTATACCAATATGGAGCTGTCCACCCAACCATTAGAGGTCGACACTCACTTGTTTAGATGGGAGTTAAGGTTGACTCCCAAAGATATTAACCTATTACTTGGATATTTTACAGATGAACCAAGCGAGCAATATTAGAACATATCTCAGAATCTATATTTCATTAGATGATGAGGGGATTTGCCAGTCTTTGGATAGCTGTACCACAATCCCGAGATTAAAGTGTTCAAGAAGTCAAAGGTTAAGGACTTGAATGCTAGAACCTGAGTGGTCCATAACATCATAACGCACGCAATTCTACCTCGGGATGAGCATCAAGACCTTGTTAGTTGCATGCTCTATATGCTGGTGAAGATGTTCAACAAAAAGAGGGGGAACATTGCAATGTGATTTTGAGTCACATGTACGACATCCTCCACAACCTGACCAAGAGTTTGCCATATAATTAGCTTGTTCAAAAGATTTTTGAGCATAACAGGGTACTTATCTGGATGAGGTGCCCAGAATTTTAGAGAAGTCCAAAGACGTCTATGATAACTTGAATGTGGGCATTATGGAGATAAGCAAAGTCGAAGGAAAATGGGTATCAAGGTTGCCACTCAATTCCACCTCTGAGACTCGATCCAAGGTTACCCAAACTCCAGTCCCCTTAGCCGGACAACTTCCATCCACCTCAGCAGGACAAGCTCCATCCACCTTGGTAGGACATTGTGCATGATCGCCTTTGCAGCCCATGGAGAATGATAATAAACGGCCTATGTCTCTGTCCCTTCATCATTTATCTCACTTTACGTCAATGGCTGACGAGATGTTCAACAGGATCGTGAGCTACTTGGAGAGCCAATTGCAAAGAATGGAAGAGTAACAGAAGGAGTGCCTACAAAGAATGGAGGAACGATTGCAAAGGATGGAGGAACGAGTAGATGAGCACCAACAAAGAGTGGAGGACAAATTTCAAAGAATGGAGGATGTGCTTCTACAAATGATGATGTGTGTGCATGATCGAGCAGCCCCTCCAACATCCTCTCTGGCGATCTCCTGAGCAGCCCCTCCAGCATCCTCTCTGGCGACCTCTTGAGCAGCCCCTCCAGCATCCTCTCTAATAGCCTCTTAGTAATTGAACCCTCAGAATGCCTATAAGGTTTTTAGTTTATACGCAAAGTCCGTATATGAAGTAATTATTATTTTTTTGTTTATTGATATGAGATATAATAACATGTCTTAAATGTGCAGCGCTCTTTCTGTCACACGTCAACCTTCTCCTTCTACTGTACTTGCCAAGGTATAACAGATAGTGGCTCTCATTCCTCCATTGACAATATAGCCTCCACTTCAAACTTTGCACATAGTAGGTTTTTGATTTGGTCATCTAGGTGTCTGTAATTATTCATGCCTTATTAGCCTTGTAATGACTCGTTTATCCTTATCATTTTTTATAACATTTTTTTTAAATCGTGTGACAAATAACATTTAATATGTAGCGGAAATATTTCTTTTTAATTTAAAGTTTCTTTGTACTATTCAATCCATTTAAAAGATACATTGTCATTCAAAACATTTAAAAGCTATACTACACAACCTTGTCTTAATCCCTACAAAATACATGATACAACCATTATCTAAAACATTTTTTGAAACAAAGTGAGCTATAACTCATCGATCAAAATCACCAAGTTGCATAGGTGCTCGATGTAGTTATACCCCTTTTGCTCCAGTTCCATGCTATCAATCCACATTTTCTTTATTTTGATCATATTTCACACTTACATCACAAGATTTATCTATGAGCTTAATGCTCAGTAAAAGATAAAACATATATAAACAATGTGATGCTCATGTTATGCAATCTCATTAAAATATGCATTTTCATTTCATTTTTTTTCCTTTTTAGTCACATAATAGTCCAGACGTTGGAGATCCACAGTCAAACGGAAAAGATACATCATTTGGTCATCTTAAGTAGATCCGTCACTCAACCCCTTAAGGGATGAGATACATTATCTCGTTCTCATAAGTAGGACTGTCACACAATCCCATCTCACAATGCCTATTTGCATTTATTCTATCAATTTTTAGTTTCCTTGTCAACATATATGCATGTAAACATTTTCATTTCTTTTCTTGAAATCATGATGGATGAACATGAGTGCATACCATTTAGACCATCACTTAAAAACTATACAACACAATGAAACTTTATCTTCTATAACTCCTAGCATATCAAACATGTGGGTGCATACAATTTATAACACAACATTATAATAACATCATACTATATTGAACACAACAAGCAATGCCATCAAAACAATACAACATTAATATCTTGTGATATAGGCCAGAAGTCCATAGACATGCATATCTCTTACCTTAAGTCGTTAATGTGGTTCCAACACTTAAAAATATCTTCTTGTATTGCAAAACCT
This sequence comes from Begonia loranthoides, assembly GCA_022433065.1. NCBI lineage: Eukaryota > Viridiplantae > Streptophyta > Magnoliopsida > Cucurbitales > Begoniaceae > Begonia > Begonia loranthoides. The sequence continues at coordinate 36,679,080 of CM039468.1, read as the reverse complement.
AAACATAGTAAAACTTTCATTAATATCTATTCAATTGCATATAACTTAAAGTATGCATAATTCCAAATATAGACAATCTTCCCCATTATCGTCTACATTACTTAACCATTTTTTTCTCATTAGATGCACATGATAAAAACACCACATTTTAGAACTTCAATCTAATATGCATACATTCTAGGGTTTCCTTCCTAATTTTTGTCCATATTTAAATATTCATAACTTCCTCCATACTTAACCAAACTCATTAATTCCAAAACATTTCTCTTTCTTAGGATGTCAAGAATAGCATACTCAATTGGTTTTACCTTACAATACTATTAAGATAGTCAGCATAGTGCAAACAATATAACTACCTGATTATGACTATTTTTCTCATTTCTTATTTCTTCCAACCATAACAACTTCCTTAAACTTTAAGAATTCTTAAAAATCATCAAAAGAATTCTTCTTACCTTCAAAATTTTGAGAGGGAGAGAAAGTCTTCCCTGAGAGCTTCTTGAAAAATGCCTCCCCATTTTCCTTTTTTTTTATTCTAAGTTTTTTAGCCCTTAATCTATAATATAAAACTTCTTCTCCAGCTTCAAGCAGGAGGTGTGCTTCAAGTTGGACATGCATAAGGTGAGTCACCCCTCCTCCACTAATCAAAACATAATATTGAATTTAATTTCAGGTGACCTTTCATATTTCTGGTCGTCCGCATTTACATCCTTGGGCGACCACTACCACACATTTTTTATTTTCAGAAACTTTTCTGCTTGCCGACGCAGAAATGTGCGTTGCAGAATTCTTTCCTCCCACAGAATCATAATTCTGGACGACCGCTCCACGTGACCTCAATCTGCTGAGTTAAAACTTTAAATTTGTACACAATCAGATCTTCTGGTTCAGAATGCATTTTTGCCTTCCGATCGTCCACACCATAAGTGTAATAGCCCAACTTTTCATAACGGAAATTAATATGGCTAATTGAAAAGTAATTGGAGGTAATTGAATTATTTGAATAATCATTAAAGATTTATTAATGGAATTATTAGGAGTGGTTAAGTGGGGTATTTATGGTGATTAAATTGTTGGATTAATTTGAAGTGAAGAGAGAGAGAAGAGCAGGATATGACCAAATGATATCTGTGGTAACCTTATGTGTATGGCAAACGTCTCTTGTAGTGGGACGGATGTCCCTTGTATTGTGTGAGTCGGCGAATGCCTTTGTGGAAGAGAGGGCATCGCTTGGTAGTGGACAAACATCTTAGAGGGAAAGATGTTCATTATGGGGGGGATTTGATGCCACTTGGCTAGACGGACGTTCTTTGTGAAGATGGATGTTTGATGTGGGAAGAGAATTGACGTCTTTTATCTAGGGACGGACGTCTGTTATTGTGTTGTGCACCCTTTTATTGGTGGATGGTCTTTGTGAATGGCTGGTGCCTTGTGTAATAAAGGTTACGGTGTCGTTTGGAGCAAAATGGACATCTTTTATATTAGGACGGACGTCCCTCATGGAAGGTGAGTGTTAAGTATGACAACTGGAATGACATCATTTGGATGAGGGTGGATGTCCCTTATAGGAAAATGCATGTCCCTCATTGTGAAAAAGAAGACCTGATGTACCCCAAGGTCCTATCATCCAGACACGAGCCAATAGGCTTATTGCTTATATAATTAGTTACTATTTTGCAGGATTGAATAAACTAGAAGAACTTGAGCACGAACCAACGCATGATGACAAGGAGGCTCCTTGACATTTAATCACATTTTGACCGAGGAAAATTAGGAATTCACTTCCATGGAAGCTTGGAGAATGGCCCAACAACCTTGGACTTAGATAAGCCCACACACTAATTCAAATGGGTGGAACCAAGTCCAATTAGAGAAGAAGAGAAAGCCCACACATCCTTAGCCCAATTGCTCTCCTTAAATGTATTGGGTGGCCTTGAAATTACTAAAAGAACTTTACATCTTCCTAGTTAAGCCTTGTCTCACCAAAGAAGGATCTAGAGATGACAATTCATATTCCAAGATTCTCTTGTAGTTTTCTAGACTCTTTTCATATCCCTAGGTGATGAATCTTCCCTTTTTTTCATCCCCCTTCTTCTAAGTAATTAATTTTTTTCTTGGTTTGCTAATGACCTTTCCTTTTCTTAGGTGGTTAGTTATTAGCATCTATTCATTACTTGCATTGTAACTTGTGTCCAAGATGGGTTATATATACCACAAACTAAACACACGCCTTTGTAATTCAAAAGACAATGAACTTTGAATCAAAAACTCTTGTGTTTAGTTTGTGAAATTCTTTCACTCTCTTTTTGCTATCCTTTATTTTGGTGAGTCATATCCAAATTGAATGTTAGTAGGTTTAGTGAGTCATATCCAATCCGTAGCTTGGTGAGTTATATCCAAGCTAGCCTCCATTTTTCTTGGTGAGTCATATCCAAGTGAAGTGTGAGTGTACACCAATTAACTTGATCCCTCAAGTTAATCCTCTCTCCACACTTAGCAAGTCAAGCTAAGTCCATTCCATTAAGAATAAGTCTTAGCACCCCCCACAAGTCTCCTTTGTTACTCACGTCACTTCCACATTTGATAAGCCCACGGGTCTCCCTTGTTCCGTTGGGCAATCAGTTAACTTCAATCGATGTGTTTCCAAACAGGGGTTTGGAAGAGTACGAAAGCAAACAAAGGAGCAAGGGAGACCCGTGGAGGTGGTTGGACTTATTCCTGATGGAATGGACTTAGCTTGTCTTGCTAAGTTGATGGAGAAAGGATTAACTTGAGGGATCAAGTTAATTGATGTATACTCACACTTCACTTAGATATGCCTCATAAAGAAAAATTGAGGCTAGTTTTGATATGACTTACCAAGCTACAATTTGGCTATGACTCACCAAACCTACTAACACTCAATTTGGATATGACTCACCAAAATTAGGGATAGCAAAAAGAGAGTGAAAGAATTTCACAAACTAAACACAATAGTTTTTTTATTCAAAGTTGATTATCTTTTGAATTACAAAAGGGGAGGGGGGGGGGGGGGGTATATATAATCCATCTTGGACACAAGTTACAATGCATGTAATAAATAGATGCCAATAACCAACCACCTAAGAAGAGGAAAGGTCATTAGCAAACCAAGACAAACATTAATTACTTAGAAGAAGGGGGATGAGAAAGAGGGAAGATTCATAACCTAGGGAAATGAAAAGAGTCTAGAAAACTACAAGAGAATCTTGGAATATGAATTGTCATCTCTAGATCCTTCTTTGGTGAGACAAGGCTTATCTAGGAAGAAGTAAAGTTCTTTTAGTAGTTTCGAGGCCACCTAATACATTTAAGGAGAGCAATTGGGATAAGGATATGTGAGCTTTCTCTTCTTCTCCAATTGGACTTGGTCCCACCCATTTGATTAAGTGTGTGGGCTTATCTAAGTCCAAGGTTGTTGGGCCATTCTCCAAGCTTCATGGAAGTGAATTCCTAACTGTCCTTGGTGAGAATGTGATTAAATGTCGAGGAGCCTCCTTCTCATCATGCGTTGGTTCGAGGTCAAGTTCTTCTAGTTTATTCAATCCTGCAAAATAGTAACTAATGATATAAGCAATGAGCTTGTTGGCTTGGGTGTGAATGATAGGACCTTAGGTTACATCAAGACGGTCATCGATTGGGTTTGACAGACATCCCTGATGGACAAATAAATTGTGATGGTGACGAACGTCCCTCATGGGGAACGAACTTCCGTTGCAACGAAGGAATTGATGGATGACTAAAATGTTAAGGTGACGAACGCCCCTCATGAGGAATGAATGTCCCTCATGGTAAAGAGATTGAAGGATGTCTCTTCACGGTTGATAGACCATTTTAAGAATAGAGAAAGAGAGAAAAGGTGACAAGGGGGAGTGGCCAATCTGCAGCCAGTGAGAGAGAGATGCGGAGAGAAGTGGGAGCTCGGGCTCAGGTGCTCGCAATGGATCTGGTCATGCGCGATGTCTTGCGAGCGATGAGTGGTTTTGGGCAAGAGATTTTGGGCTAGGGCTCGAGGTACGGCTTCCCGGGATAGTTTAGTGCAAAGCTTCGGGTCAAAGTACGTTGCAATTGATTAAGGCCTTGTTGTGTTTGGGTAACCAGCTGTGATTGGTAGAAGAGGATTGGCGACGGTGTGGCTGCGATTTCCAACCTCGAGTTGAAGGGCTGGAGTTGGCGGTTCAGAAAGAACGGTGCCCTTCGATCTTATTCGGTCTATCCTGCTATGGTGGAGATCGATAGTGGGACGTGCATGGAGGAATGGTGGTGCAGTGGCCGAGCATGGCTTGTGGACACCCATGGGTGTCTGTGGCAGAGGCTGGATAAGGTGTGCTTCTCTAGTGAGTTAGAAATGCAAGGGAAAGATGGGAGGCTGGCAGTGGAGATCTCTCGAGTAAGCTGAGCTGGGAGAGAAATGAAGTCAGAGAGAAGAAATGCTCTCTAGAGAAGTGGAGTCTGAGAACTTCTGTGTGGAGGAGAGGAAAGAGAGGGGAGCACTCTCTGGTGATGACCGAGTGTGTCTTCTCGGTTGCCTCTGGTAAGACTTCCTTCAACTTTATTATGAATTTTATGGATGTTCCTGCTTTGTTAATGGACAATTAGTGTTAGGATTATACTCTGTTGGTGGATAATGCCTTTTGTTGGCTTTGGAATGCTTTTGGTTGCCTGCTAAAACATGGTTCTATTAACTATAATATGTAGTGCTAGGTTGAGGAAATGTTGATCTAATGGACTTGTCTCTGTTGTAGTTATTAGAAACTATTAAATGGTTGAGGCCTATAACTGTTGTTGGACATTGATAAGTAAGAAAGTGTTATGTTAATTGGAAATAAACTTGTTTATTTACAACTTTGATAATATGCTCTGTTGGTTTGGATTTGAGTCACTAGTTGGATAAATATAGTCTGGATATTGGTGTACCCTGTTAGATAAATGTTATATTGCATCTATACGTGCATGGTTTGTTAATTGGTTAGAAAATGGATATGGAGTTTGGATTATGAAACGCAATCAAGTGATGAATAAAGATTTAGGTTATAGATAATGATAAAGTTGTTACGTTGAGAATGTTAGAATTGTTAAGCGATATGTTCCGCTTTGGGGTGTCACGTAATTAAGGATAGGAAAAGAAGGAAATTAATAAGTTATGATTATTGATGAGTAATTTTTTTTATCATGAAGGTATTGAAAAGGAAAAGAAGGATAAAGATTAAGTGGTAATACACGTTAAAGCTTCGAGGTAAGAAATTGAGTAGAGTCATTGGCCTATGGAGGCCTTACACCATAAGCAGTGTCTTTCCTTTAATTGTTTATTTGCATTTCTACTATGCTGCCATATTATGCCTATGTTGTTCGCACGTTATTAATTTAATCTCTAAGCATGTTTAGGATGTTAGCATGTCGTTATTTTTTTTCCTTTAAATTGTCAAGCATGTCTATATTGTTATTACTTTTTTTTAAATTGTCAAGCATGTCTATGTTTTTATTATTTCCTTTAAACTGCGAAGCATGACTATGTTGTTATTGCTTTCTTTAAATTACCAAGCATGCCTAAATTGTTATTGTTTCCTTTAAATTGCCAAACATGTTTTAGAGTACATCACCATGTATATTATGTTAGTAGATTTTCATATTTCATGCTTTTATATTGTTGTGATTACTGATTCATGTCTCATACTTTTATATTGTTGTGATTACTGTTTCTCATTGACATGCATCATGATAATAGAAACAAGTAAGAAGTATCATCTCTGGGGTGGTACTCATATGCATTTATGTGAGGAAAGCGGATAAACGAAATTAATGGAAAGAAAGGAAAAAGGGGAGTTGGGGGATGGACGGTAGTTTGGATCTAACCAGGTAGTCTAAACTAAGCCCCTCCCTCGTCGGGTTAAGGACTAGCTACCCTAGGTGGTTAGATGTCGAGAACAAACTACTCCCTCCGCCACGGATTCTTCCAATCTCCTGCTCGATGTACGAGTACATGAAATGAATGAAAGGAAAGGAAAAGGGGAGTTTGGGGATGGACGGGTAGTTCAGATCTCACTATGTAGTCTAGACTAAGCCCCTCCCTCATCGGGTCTGGGACTAGCTACCGAAGGTGGTTAGAAGCCAAGAACAGACTACTCCCTCCACCATGGAATCCTCCAATCTCTCAATCGATGTACAAGTATTGAATGAAAGAATGAAATGAAAAGAAAAGGATGGTTGGGGCTGACCCATTCTGACATAATGAGTTAAACGCATACATCATACTGCATATCTCATTTCTTATTGGGCTTCCGCCTCATAGTTTGCTAATGGTGTGGGTACGCGAAAGAGACCAAATGAAGAATTTGCCCGTACGGGACTTGTGGCTAGCTAGGCTAAAGAAAGTAAAAGGAAAAGGGATTTTTGTAAATATAAAATATAAGTTTATTTATTGTTTTTTAAAACGAATGTTTTATGCTTCAGCTATTAACTAAGAAAAATAGATTTAATAAATGAAGTCTTTCATTGTTAATCAAGATTCAAGTAACAAGTTTTAAATAAGATGTTTTAACGATCGAGTTTTTTTAAGAAAAGAACTCTCATTTAAATTTAAAAGGTTTTAATAAAGATTTCAGTCGTCTTATAAAAGTTTAAATTTAACACAATTTTCGAAGAAAAATTTGGGATGTTGTTCACACATGCGGACATACGCTCCTAATGGGGAAGCCCTCACTTACAATTTTTTTAAAAATAACACTAAGTCCTGATACCAACTCCAGATCCGCTTTTACACATGCAGACATCTGCACCCGTGTTAAACAAAATTCTAATTCAAAGTATATGTATAACCTCCACCAATCAACCACAATATAATCAAATTCATCATAAAAATTTATTCCACAACAAAATTTAATCCACAATAAATATTCACTTTCATAATAACCACAAAATCATATTATTATTAAACATATTTCATACATTATTCACATTAAGTAAACTACAAGTTTTTGGATATTACAAGGCTGACTGTTTAAAAATGTTTATTTCAGCCAGTAGGCTTGATGGATACTTTCTTCAGCATGGTTCGTGCAAAGCCTAGAGACATGCAGTATTCTTGTAGGGGTTATGGTAGGAAACTATTTCATTTTATGTTATTATGTGTTTTGGGCTTTATGCTTAGAATACAACTTCATGTTTTCATTTTCTGAGAGACGATGGGTACTACATCACTACTCTCATCATCCCAAAGTAACAATCAATAGAAAGTATAATGAGAATTATATTCTGTTCAATTAAGTAGTTTAGAAGATTTTATTTTATTACTCATCCTTGCATTCTTTGTATGTGGTTGAATACGTTGAACAAAGAAGAATATTTCAACTTTCAAATGTAAAGATCACTTATTACACTAGGATGGATTCGTGTAACTAAACTTCTTAATTTTGTTATACTTCAAGTTTAAACAGTTCAAATGCGTGATTTACTTTTCAAATACACCCATCACAATCGTGTTTTTTGTCATTCATTGACCTATACTGTTATACCCAAATTTTCATAATACTAAGAATAAAGTCTAAGTTGTGACAGTGAAATTTGTTTATGTCATTAAGAATGATGAAGTTGTGGACGTTTAAGGAAAAGTGAGATCATAGTGGTATTAGTACACACACACACACACACACACACACACACACACACATATATATATATATATATTGAAGCAATTAATAAATTGAAAAGATAAGGAAATGAAGGAATAAATAAAGGAAGAAAATAAGGAAGGCAGATGTCTCTTGGGCGAGACGTACGTCCTTTATGGCTTGTAGGAACATAAGTTTGGGATGAAGAGGAAGCGGCATCATTTAAAGCTATGACGGACGTCCTTTAAAGAAGGACGGACATCCCTTGTTGAAGGTGAATGTTTAACGTAATAATGTGAATGCTGTTGTTTGGGAGGAAAACGGGCATCCCTAATGAAGGAACGGACGTCCCTCATGGTGAAGAAAATGATGGACGTCTCTTAGAAATGGTGAACGTCTAAAATGTAAAGGCAATAGATGCCCCTTGTTGACGAACGGACGTCCCTCATAATGAAGATGGAAAATAGACGACGTGGTTTATTAAGAATAAGTAGAAAATGGAATCGTTTTGATGCGAAGGATGTCCCTAATGGAAAACAGACGTTTCAGCTTAGAGGAATTAAAAGAATACCATGTCATTTTGGTTGTGATGGATGTCCCTCTTGGGGAAAACAGACATTATGTATAGCGAGAGTCTTTGGCTAGAACGTCGAAATATCGCCCAAAAAATTAGTTAACCATCGCCTAGATATATGGGATACTTGGATAACAACTGTAAAATTTAAATGGATTTTTACGTGTGACAACCCTAGCCTTTTTTTTAATAAATACAGAGAGAGAGTGTGTTGTTGCTAGAGAGATGAAGGGGAATAGGATTTACAGAGAGCAAAAAATGAGGAAAGGAGGAGTCTTTAGAGTTTTTCCAGAGAGGAAGAGACTGTGAGAAAGTCGTGAGAGAACATGGGTGAACTCTAGGAAGGAAGACTCAGGGTTTCATCCTCTCAAGGATTTTGTTCAGGTATTTGTTGTACCCTTCCTGAATTCTATCATCACTGTTATGCGAAGGTTATGTTAAGAATATCTCCTAAATTTCATTACTGCTTTGATGAAAGTGATAAATTGTTGGGTGACTAGTTGTCTGCAGTGATTATTGGAAAACCTAGGAGATGTCTTGCTTTTGAATTTAATGTAGAAATTATGTGGTCATATAATCTCCTAGTATAAAGAATAAAATTCTATTTTTGATTTGGAATAGGAAGTTGGAAATCAATGATGTTATAAGTTGTTACTTTAATCTGCATTATGTTGGATATTATGCTGCTTGAATGCTTTGTTAGTTTACATTTACTGCTACGATTGGTGAGCATATGTTGGGTCGATGATTCTGGTTATTGTTTTGCCTGTTGGTTTAAGTTTCTGTCAGTTATCATCAAGTGAAATAAATTGTTGGATAATGCGGTTGATGGAATTATTGAGGCCTTGGTTGCATAACTGTAATGAGTTTTATGTTGGGTAGTACATAACCTATTTCGTTGAGGACAATGCTATGGTGAGATATATGCATGTTTAAGTTGTGATTTTGGGATAATAATCCTTAAGGTGTTAGATATGTAATATGTTAATAGATGATTGTTTCTAGAAAAAGTTTAGGGATTATCGTCCTACATATTGGTTGGAGAATTATTATTGATAAGTAAATATTTACCTTATTTTGAATAGGTTTTGTGGAGAACAACATTAAGTGCTAATGTGCTAAGGACTCCTAGTAAGTGATACGTATGTGCTTTGGTCTTTGGACCCTACATTGCAAGAATTAAGGTTGTATGCTGACGATTTATTAGAAATAGGTTCTTTTAAGTTATAGATTTATTATGATAAATTTATGCTTTGAGAATTATAGGATTTGATATAAATCATGTTTCGTGAATTATAATACGGCTTGATTGGTGTTTATTAGAATTAGGTTCTTTTAATGATATGTTTAATACATGAGTATGCTTAGACATTATAGTACTAATATGATATAATGTATGCATTCACGAGCATCATACATCATGGTTTTCAAAAGAATACGAAAATGGCTTTCATGCATGGTTTTGAAAAGGAAACAGAAATAAAACATAAGTGAATTAAACAAAATAAATGTAAAAGAGATGATATGTGATGTGCGCTTGTTAGTTGGTCCTCAGTCGATGTTGGGACTGGTCGGCCAATGGGTGAGTGAGGCTGTTTAAGTGCTTGGTGTGCACAGTCGCTAGTAGGCAAAGGTCATAGCCTTAGCCGAATGTTGTGCGTTGTAGCATACAACAGCTAGTAGAGCTTTCGGTCATAGATGGAGCTGCTTATTCCAGTGGTTGGGTCACTATGTATCAGTGTACACAGTAGCTAACATGCAATTCGATCGAAGTCGAGCCTTTATCACATAGTGAGTCCTCGATTGGAGTTGGGACAGATCGGCCAATGGTTAGTGAGGCCGTTTCAGTGCTTGGTGTGCACGGCCGCTAGTAGGCATAGGTTATAGCCCAAGCTGAATGTTATGCGTTATAGCGTACAGTAGCTAGTAGAGCTTTCGATCATAGCTAGAGCTACTATACTAGAGGTGTCGGGTCAGAAAACGATAAAAGAAATAGAAAACATAAAGAAAAAGACTAAAACGTAAAAGAGAAAAGAAAAAGAAAAAGAAAATAGAAACTACATATAGATTTTAAAAGACCATAGCATGTGCATTTTATAGTTTATTTTATATCACTTGCTAAACCTTAGGCTCACTAGTTAAGTCTTGTGATGTAGGTACACGCACGAGATCAGGAAAACAGGCTAAGAAGCAGTTGATGAAAGATTTGCACACATGGATCATGTGGCTGGCTACTCTAAAGGATTAATGAAAGAAAAAGATTTTGTAAAGATAATGTAAATGATTTATTTATTGTATTTTCAAATGATTTATTCTATTCTTCCGCTGCGATTTGTAAAAAGAGTTTTAAGAAAAGGATTTTACTTATTAACTTTAAAGGATTTCATGAAAGAAAATTCTTCCACTGTTTTTATAAAAGAAAATGAAATTTTTAAATTTTTTTTGCGTTTTCAATTATAAGAAAAATCGGGTCATTACATGTACACTCACTACTCATACTAGGTCTTGCTGCCAAAAGCAATTGCAATTGTCATAACTCTAACAGATAAAGAGGTATATCTTTTCACTTGTGTACATTCTTATTGATTTTTGCTTATGTGTTTATTTTTCCCTTTCTATTTCAGCCTGCACGACATATTCACTATACCAATAAGGGTTTAGAGCTGATCCAAAATTATATGGAGACTGTCTTGCACCCTCATGTAGGTCTACTAGATGGGGCTTCCCTATATGAAAAATGTTGTGACATATACATGGACCCCACTTGCATGTTCAGGATCGTCAATTTATGAAGGAAATCTTGCAGCAAGGTGCTAACGTAGGTGGTTGATTTGTAGGAATATTAGTTAATTGTATACTGAAGTTTATATTCAAATAATGGATTAGTATCAATGTTCTCATTCCCCCATTCAACTTTCTTTTTGGTCTCGAAAGTTGCATGATTGTTTTATGTCCATTTAAAGAGAGCAAGAGATGAAAGAGGAAAAGAGAATATTCAATATGCCCTAAAACATTCAAAGAAAAGGATGGAGAGATGCATATAATAATAAGAGTGTATAAGGAAGGAATATCTTAGTTCCAATTCTACTACTGCAAATAACAAAGGATAACATATCCAACAAGTTCAAATAAAGAAAATATGCTATACAACATAGTTTGGACCAACATGTCCATTAGAGCAACTCGTCCTTTGCAGTAGCCTCTCATATATGTAGACCTTGCGCGATAGACTCCTGCATAACAATTAAAACACATTGCCAATAAAATTAGCATCATTAAAATAACACTTGAAAATGTAAACGTAATAATGTGACAACCTGTGTCCTGACAATTGTGAAACTCATAAATGTGTCTTCCGAGCTTCCTCTTCTGCATCTTGCACTTTTGCCTATTGACTTATTGCTGCCAATTGCCTCACTAGTGTTTAGGCTTCTAAATTGACAAATACGAGTATTGTGTCCCACACCCCCGACACCGGCTACATGTCATGTTACTATTTCTCTTGGTGAAGACTGTCTGGCTATGTGGCTTATCAACATCCCTGATTATTTGTTTTTGAGGCCTTCTCAAACGTCTCTTAATTGGCGTTAGCATAATTGGATCCTAGTTCATTACAAGTCACATGAGTTATCCTCTGACAGGTGACAAAGTCCAAGTACATCTTTATGTACCTTTCCTGATGGTATCATTCATGTACAATTTTTTCAACTAGTCTCCTCATAAAATGCATACACTGGATGACATGGATGGATGGAATTCCAATCAGTTCCCACGAGTAACAGTTACAAGCATGCTTGTCCAAATCAACTACATACTGTTCGTTACTGTCGTTAACCTTAAATCAGACAGCTCCTGTAAAAATTGGACTCTAATTTCGATAGGCAACTTTTAGCTTGGCGAGCCTCTTCTTGATTTGAGGACACAAAAGGTTCATGAATTCAGCCATCTTTTCATTTTTCTTAATTTTCATCGACATGCTGTCATTTCTTATCATCTCGAACTTAGTTAGGATCATTTTGTCTCAAGCTAGTAGGATGCAGACATTGTTGAGGCTTATGTTGCACTTTTGGATCGAACTGAAAACATGTTTCAACCAAAATCTCATATTGATCCCTTGTGTGTATCATCGCATTTGGCAAATATAATTTATGCATCTCTCTCTCAAAGTTCATTATGTTGTGGCCTTAGATGCATTCCATATCGCGTCTTTTTATAACTTGCCTCTAAATTGTTTTTTGAAGTTAACATAGAAGTGTCTGAGGCAAAAATGATGTTCCACTGACTCTGCAAACAGTCTAATAACTGGCATCAACCTCAAAAAAAATGAATAGACTGAGCCCAACTTTCATAGACAACACATAACATAAACATACATTACAAAAAGAATGATTGTCCACCATACCTATTTTTGGTCGAAAATGATTTTCCACCCCCTACCAGGATGATTGTCTAAATCCACAAGCAATAATTACAAAAACTATCCCCAAGAGTCTCTGAATTCTGTTTTAACCACTGCTACAACAATTGGATAAATTTAATCGTTCTTGTCAATGTCGACAATTGTTAGCCACTCATGTAACATCCCGTAACTTTTTTCTGTATAAAGATTTTCTTTTCATTAAAACCATTGCGTGATAGAACACCCGAGTAATAAACAGCAGAAGTCTTAATTGTATAAAGTATAGAGTAAACATACAGCAGAAGTCTTTTACATTTTAATACCATAAACCAACAGTTTTAAAAACTAGTTCAACAAGTATCGTTAAAACATTTATTTAAATTCCATTTAAAGCTAATAGCACTTAAAACACTTAAAACAATTTAAACATATTTATTCCATTTCCGTGAGCCATAACCCAAGGTCAATGTCGCCAACAGTACAAATGCCCACACAGCAATACTTCATTAGCTACGTCCATCAACAACTTTATCCAATCATCGGCTCCTTACCTATATCAACGGGACCTAACTATGAGCCTAAAGCTCAGTACATAGTATAAATGTAAAATATATACAATTTCTATAACGTCGTATACAATTTTCTATTTTACTTATCTGTTATTGTTCGTGTCTTTTGCTATTACTTAATTTTTTTATGTGTCGGGCGTATCCAACCAGACCGCATAAACATCTGTTTACTATTCCTGCCTTTTACTATTTATGTATTATGTTTATGCGCTGGGCGTATCCAACCGGACCACACAAATATCCATTTATTTATCTTGACTTTAGTGCCGACCATATCCAACCGGTCCACAACTATTTACTTATCTTTGCTTTCTGTATCCGGCGTAACCAACCGGTCCACAGCTATTTACTTAACTTTGATTTGTGTGCTGGGCGTAATTAACTGGACCATAGCTGTTTACATATATTTCATTTTCGTGTATTTTAGGATTTCATGTCTTAACGTTGTCGTGCACATAAAATCCTATCTAACGTGTTCTTTAATCTTATCCTTAAAACGTGATCTGTCCTAACGAAGGAACTGAACTTAAATCTAATAAACATACAATTCATAACAATCAATTAAACAAATAGTAAACACCCCTAAATTCCAGTGATGTAGGCCATTTCAGACAAATCACATGCAGTACCGCGTACCTGAAGTCTTTAGCTTTAAATGGTTTAACACTTTAAGATTCTTCACAAAGAAACTTTGAGTATTCTCCTCAAAACCTCTTCTCCTCCTTCACCAAGAAAACGTCACGGTTTCCTTAACTTTCCAAAAACTTTCCCTCATAAAACTTCACCGCTTTCATAGCTCTTTCTCATGGTACTCAGACTACTCCTTTAGACTACCACGGCTTACCATTATTCAGAGTTCCTCACAATTCAGAACCTATCATCCAGAAGCAGAACCTCACTCCACATTCATAATCCTCATGCCATTTTAGCAGAGTAACTCTATAGTTTCTTCTTCTCTGAATTTCGCTCCCTTCACCCACTATTTATATGCCATTATCCAACGCTTCAATAATGACCGCGTGAAGACAAAAAGCAAATAGTTGGCAACCCATCAATGTCCAAATGAATATAACGTCAATCCTTTCAACTTCAGACATTCCAGGTAATGTTCCTTTTGTCTTCTCGTTGGCTAAAACTCTTCAGATTATCCTTCATAAATGGTGGATGATCATGCCGATCATTCTTCCCATGCCAAACGATTGCCACAAATAGTCACTACGTTTTCATTTAGAAAACATCAATTATTACGCCATTTGATCGACGGCGGTCGATCAACACCTCGTTGATCAACTGCTCCGATCGACCGCCGATTCCAAATTCTTGAAATCATTTAATTCTTTAGATTACTTTGTGACTAGCATATATATATATATGTATGTATGTATGTATGTATGTATATACCCTATATATATACATAATTACCATTAATCAACCATAATTCACTTTTCCAAAAATCCAAATCTCAACCTATACCATATGCTTCACCATTCCTTCTTCACATTATTCTTACTAAATCTAATATGCCCTAACATAGTATAAATCTTATATCTTTAACATTAGTATATCCAAGTATATTCTCTAATAAATGATAAGAACTTTATTATTCTCAAGCTTCTAGTCCTTACAGTATCCTTACAATATCCAAATACGTCCAAGTATATTTTCTCTTACTAATTCCACTAACTATAATTCTAGTTTATATTGTTCTATCTAACTCCAAATATCATCATGCAATTCTCCACAAGTTCAATCCTTCTCATAATCTAACTATGAACCTAACGGGGTATCATAATTCACTTCTTTCAATTACGTTTCTCTTGATCAATATCTTTACTTGTCCAACTCAGTTCCTATCATCCCCAAAATTAGCACTTAATCTATGGATTCAGCTCAACGAAAATTCAGGATGTTACAACTGACTTGGACACAATCCCTTCAAGTGATAGCTATCCAACCAAATGACAAGTTTATCACAGTCCAACAACCCCTTCTTACATGCAGCCAAATACATGTACATTCTCTTAAATATTGGATTGTGTGAAAGATCAATCTTACCTAACTGAACAAGTAGTGAGCTGTTGAGATTAGACCTCTGAATATCCTACCTGTATGACCATATACGCTTTTATTGTTAATTGTCACCCCCTTTGTTCAGTTTTTGGGCTTCATTTCTTGCCCTTCTAGCATGGTGATGCACCATATAATCTTTTCAGGATCTATCAAATGATAAAATTATTTAATTTTCCTTCAAGTGTTTTCTTTGTTGGTACTAAGGGGGACAAAGCTATTAAGGTCTTCAAATATGACCTTATAATATTCAAACTAAAACATAGGTTGAAGATCAAGCATAATGGAACTTCCCAAATTTGTCCTTAGTTTGACCTCCGAGCACTCGTCGACATTTTTTACAATCATATCAACCTCTTATCAAAATAAAGCTTCAATTCTGCCAAAGATGCCCGATCATCCTTAGTTGGAGTCGAACCCAAATCCACTTGGAGAATGAACGTGAAGATAATTTCCATGAGCTCATTGCTGCATTCAAGATAATTGCTTTTAAAAGAAAATCTTCCTCCATCTAATTTAAATTAAAGTGTACAACAATTCAGTGGTTTAAGCTCCTTTAGGGCTGGTTTATAGAGTAATTTTGAATCAACTAATAACCATTTAAAGAGTATGGATTTTTTCTCCCAATCGGCTCCCATTTACCTTGGTGAGAATCCGAGAAAGTGAGTGTCAAACATTGAATCACCGTTGTTCCTTGCAAGCCTTGTGGTGATTTCTCTTACACTAATCCTGCTCCACTTCATTCCAGAGGTGGACATCCCTAGTGAAGGTTTTGAAGATCTGCTAAGAACCAAGTTTGAGAGTCTTCCTTGTTGGAGTCCATTGAAGTCGATAGGTGCAATTTTCTCAACCATTCGACCAGCTTGCATCCTTCCATGTACAACTTTCACTCTAGAGTGTCTCTAGCCCTAATCTTTGGAGGTTCTTTTGTTTACTTGTAGAGGTACGTTGTCTAAATTTAACTCGTTTTGGATAAGTACGAGCATGAAAATGCCTTTTTGGTGACTTTTCAAAAATCTCAAGTTCTTTCGCATATCTTCCTTTTCTATACAAATTTGGTCATGATATTTTGAGGGTTTATTCTTCACATATTTCCTGATGTGTGATTCAAATTTTGTGTTCAAATTTTTTCGTTTGTTTTCTTTTTTGGCCATCTCAAAATCACCCAACAAAACTATCTTACTTCTAGAATTTTCGTTATGCCTAGCATACGGCTTAAGTAATAATTTTGGGGGGTATTAGGAGCTGAAATGGACGATAAGTGTAGGTCATGAGAGAACACAATTCGATAAAGAATTATACCCCGTGTTATATTAATATTAAGTTTAGGAGGACGATTAAGGATTTATTGGAATTGACTTGGATAAATTAAGATAATGGTCAAGTGAAACATGTTTGGATAAAATGAACCATAATACCCAAATTATTTAGCTTAGGGGAATGATTAAGGTTATTGGAGAATTGTTCGGTGATATTGAAATTAGAACTGGATTCATGAATTATAGTCAGTGAAAATGGAGGTGACGGATAAAAACTTTTGTTTAAGGTATTGATAAGAGAAAATATATTTATATATAGTAAGGTTGGAAGGTTGAGAATAATAAGGTTGTTAACATTTATGGATATATTGAGTAGAATAATGTGAAGGAGGAATTTTGGATAATATTTGTAACATCTCAGTTATTCTTTCAATTTAAAACTCACGATTTTTGAAAACTTTTTCTTTTAAATCACAGCGGAAGACTTTTCATTTAAAAACGAACTAAAAAAAGAAGTGCATAAATAAACTCTTTTTCGTTAAACTATTTATTACTTAAAACATATCATACTGTAAAACTTTAAAACATTGCAACAGCGGAAGACTTGTATTTCTAATACTTAAATAATTAAACATAATTTGAAAACCTCCTTTATGTAACGAAATACCATAATAAAAGTTCACTTTTCAAAAACGTTATTGCCAAACATTACATTTCTTCTTTAAACGTTTTTAGCCTAACTAGTTGCCAAGCCCACAATGCACAAATGCCTCATCAGCTGCTACTATCTTTGATCCTTTACATACCTACATCACAGGACCTAACTATGAGCCTAACACTCAGTATGTAATATAAAAGTAAAACGTGCTCATACAATACTATTCAAACACATACAGTTTTTATTTTTTTATCTATCTCTTACCGTTGCATTTTCCTTTCACTATTGAGTTTTCCTTTATCTATTTTTCCTTTAAACATCTCTTTGAGTGAAAGCAATCTCTTCAGTTTCTGAACTCACTCATCTGTTGGATGAGAGAAACCTCTTAAGTCTTCAAACTCACCTAAATGAGTTCAGCTCCGGTAAGCAGCTACGACATCAACCAAAAGCTATACTAGCAGTTGTCCACATCAATGTACAACAATCGGTTCCGACATCAATCGAGAATGCACTAGCAGCCAAGCGCATCAACGCTAATAGCCTCACTTACCATTAGCTGGTTTGTTTCGACATCAATCAAGAACAAACTCTTCTTATTCTTTTACTTAATTTCCTTTTACTGTTATTCATTTTGTGACTCATTACCACGTGAGAGCAACCTCTCATGTCTCCGAACTCACGTAGAAACTATTACTTTACGTTTACGTTTATGTGTAATTCATTTATGTTTGTACTTTTGTGTGCATTAGGAACAATGACGCAAACATACAATTCTATCTATCATGTCTATTATCGTAACCTCATAATGTACTCCATATCCTAATTAAAGAACCAAACTTAAATCTAATAAACATACAAGCAATCATTCAACGGTACGTTTCCAATATAATATAAGTTATGCATTAAATAAACAAACATCAGACAAACACTCACTAAGTCCCGTGATGTAGGTCCTTTCAGACAAAACACATGCAGTATTACGTACCTGTAGCCCTTAGCTTTAACGAATTATCACTTAAATTATCCTTCGTAGAACCAAAAAATATACGGACTCATGAAGTGCATAAACTCAGCAAACCGTATCATCATGTTTCTTCATTTCCAGATTACTCCACTTCTTCACATCCTAACTCATGGTCTCAAACTCTCACTCTCTCTCTCTCTCTCCCTCTCCCTCTCTCTCTCTCTCTCTATTCTTTCACAGTTCCAAAACCATCTCAAGGTTCAACTTCTTTTCAAACCATCAATCCTTCATTTTGAAACACAGCTATTTCTTCATGCCAACCCTCTCCAAATTTTTGCAGAGGTTCTCCATGTATTTTCTCCTCCCCAAACACTGCAACCAACAGCTCCATTTATAGGCAATATTCATCGTCTCTTCATCATCCCCTTGAAGATGGAAGGCCACTAGACGCTCAATTATTCATCAAACGTTCAGAAAATGTATCGCTTTGCCTCCAAACGTTAATTAAACCTTCCAAATGACTAACATTAATTAGCAGTCGCTTGCATTTACTAGTAGTCGATCGACCACCTTTTATTCAATCAACCACTTATATTTATTTTTTTCATTGATTTTGAATGGCGGTTGATTACGGCGGATGATCTCTCATGCCAAACGTCCGCCATCATCGACTGCAGTTCACTCCCTTCAGAATTATGTTTTATTCATGTTATTCCTTAACGTGACATGCATGAACATAAATATTATTTCTTCTTTTATAAATACAAATGATTTGATCACAATCAACCACACTTTTCAATACTCATCTTCAACACCCATTATTTATTTACTAGATGATCACACTAGTTGATCTCAATCAACCACCATGATCAACATCCCCTTTAATACCCATATTCTTGTTAGGTTGATCACTCTGGATGAACTCAATCAACGACCATGATCAACCACTCTTTTAAACATCATCCGCCACATCTTCTCCAAGTGTATATATATATTTTATAGTTTTATAACCTCATTATTAACTACTAATATTACTTCTCTTAATTCTAACTATCATCTCCTAACTCTCCAATTTATTCATGTGGGATTCAATATACTCTTAATTACAATTTCAATAATTGATAAGAACCTTATTATTCTCAAGCTCTTAGTCCATACAATATCCAAATTACGTCCAAATATATTTTCTCTTACTAATTCCACTACAGATCAGTCTAATTCACATTGTCCTCTCTAACTCTAAATACGATCACCAAATTCTCCATAACCTTAATTGTTTCCCTAAAGTAATTATGGAGATAATTTAGGCATTGTATTTTCACTTTTTCCAAACATGTTTCACTTGACTAACATCCTAAATCGTCTAATTTAGATCATAACATTCCAAAATCATTACATAAGCTTTGTGGTTAGTTCAATGAAAATTTAGGATATTACAATAACTATTTAAGTATAGGAGGATAAATTTAAGGATAGTTTGGATAATTTGAAAAAATAGGTTATGTTATATTAAGGATATAAGTATATATATATTTTTAGAAGAATTAAACGGTGGTTGATTGATTGGGAAGCACTGGTTTATCGTCCAAAGATTACTGGTGGGACACTATTAAGGCAGCTCAAGACGTAAGAGAGATGAATTGGACAAAATTTAAAGAGATTTTCTACAAGAAATATTTCAACCGAATAGACAGGACCCAAAAGTTAGTTGAATTTTTGAGTCTCCACCACACTACAACTATTTTTTAATACATAAGGAAGTTCGCGGCACTTTCTCGATTTGCTAATCATCTGGTGGCAACTAACGATCTTAAGGTTTACCTATTTGTGCATGGATTAAAGGCTTAAATTTATCGTGGAATAAAGATATATGGCATCGATGATGCGCCATACCCTACAATTGTAACAAAAGCTTTGGAAATCGAGAAAGCTAAGATGCAAGTAATTAAGCAAAGAGAAATGAATCAGAAGCTGAAAAAGGATAATAAAACTAAATTATCTATTGATGGTCAGATAATTGATAAAGGAGCAAAGCGGGTGCTTGACAATGAAGATAAATCTGTGAGTGATAGACGTGCGCGGAACGGAATAGATACAATTTTGATTAGAAATTCTGAAGATGGACTATGTCCTACGTGTAATAAGAAGCATTAAGGTGAATGTAGAGCTGGTACTAGACTATGCTTTAAGTGTGGAAGGCAAGGACATCGGGTTAAGATGTGCCCATTTCTGGTCAAGGAGAAAGGATTAGTAGCACCGCGGGTATTTTCAATGTATGGAAATCAAGATGATGAACCGTCATCATCTAGGCCAGGTACTTTACGATTCAATAAAATTTAAAATTTCGTTATGTGTGACTATTTGGTATTTGTCTTCCCATATGTGTTAGGTATAGTTAAGAAAGAATACGTATTAGATAGGCATAAATACCTTTAGACTAGAAAAATTTTTAGGACAAAATTTATATAAGGAAGGAGGATTGTAATATCCTGAATCTTCGTTGAGTTGAATGTATAGCTTAAGTGATAAGTTTAGGGATATTATAAACTAAATTGGACATGTGAAGATATTGTCCAAGAGAAGCGTAATTGGAATAAGTGAGTTATGATAACCCGTTAGGTTCATAGTTAAATTATGAGAAGGATTGAAGTCAAATTGGAGATACTTAAAGTTATATTGAGCAATATCAATTGGATTGATCTTTAGTGGAGGTTGTAAGAGGAAATATAATTGGACGTGTTTGGATGTTGTAAGGGATGGGAACTAGTTAATTATAAGGTTAAGGATATAGAATTTATTGGAATTAACTTGGGTAGTTTAAGACATTAGTCAAGTGAAATATATTTGGACATCTAAGTTTGAATAGTTTGGACGAGTGATTTATTAAGGTTATAGGTATATATATATATATATGTATATTATTTAATATATATAAGTTGGAAAAGGATTTTGGGTGGTGGGTGATTAAAAATGGGTATGAAATTTGTTGTTGATTGGTATTGAAATTTGTGGTTGATGGAGATCAACCGCAAATCAAAATGGAGATCAACAGCAAATCAAAATGGGTATAGAAAATGAGTTTTGAAAGCGTGGTTGATCATGGTCAAATCAACTTGAATTTTAAAGATGAAATAATGAATAACGTGAATGAAACATATTCCTAAAGAGAGAGTAAACTGCGGTCGATCGTGGTGGCAGTTCGGCAATGGGAGACCATCTGTCGTGATCATCCGTAGTTCAAAAACAAAAATTTATTCTGTGGACGTTTGTGTCGGGCGATTGATGGAGTGTCGTCTACTACCACTATCATCCGCAATTCTAAAACATAGGGAATTTGCTGAACGTTGGTTGATCGGCTTGAAGGAAAAAAGCAATCAACCGGCATTTATGAAGAATAATCTAGAGAGTTTTAAACGTCTATAAGGCAAAAGCAAACGTTGTCTCAATGTCTGGAAGTCGAAGGGATTGACGTTGCATGTGTTTAGACATCAATGGGTCACCAATTAATGACAACGCGTCGCTGGAGAATTAATGGAAATGGCATTGAACACGTCTGGATATCGAAGAGGTTGGCAGTAATTGATGTGCTATGTCTATTGGCTTTCTGTCTTCAATATTGTGATGTCTTGCTTCTGTGATTTTTGTGTGTTAAACCATTAGGGTTGGAGGGCTTGACAAAAGTGTGTTTTGTGAGAAACCGTTACTAATATATTGGGGAAGGATTTGGTGAAGAAAATTCTAGAGAAGTGGGTCTATGAGAAGATGAGGTTGCATGGTTGGAAATTCTTCTGGAGTTTTCAAGGAGAGCATAGATGGTAGTAGTGTGTTGTTTGTGTTGTTTTGGATGATAGTGTATAATAGATAGAAAACCGTGAATGAAATGCATAAGCTTCACTGAGTTTTTACTGGTATCAGTTTCTTCCCTCTTGGATATATATATGTTTATACATTCTTGATTCTGCTGGAGAGTGATTAGAACAATTATCATGTGGGATGGGTTATATCTATTGAGTTATAGTTAGGTTCTGTTAATGAAATGAGGTTAATGTTTAGTTGATTATTATAGGATACATAAGAGCTTGTTGTGTAGATGGTTATTATCATGTGGTATTAGTGGTTGTAATGAGTTGAAGAATAAGATTGCAATAATTAATAGAAAATAAGGTTCTTCATTATTATGGACAAATTAGGAAATTATACGTATGTTAGTTAAAGCTAAGGAATTTTATTATTGGAAATTAATTATTAATAGTTATATATGTTAATAATGGATAGGTTTTGTGAAGAAACTCTAAGTGCTAAACATTTTTAAAGTTAAGGACTCCAGGTACGTGGTACTGCATATATTTTGTCCGAAATGCCATACGTCTCAGGAATTAGGGGGTGTTTACTATTTGTTTAATCGTTATGAATTGTATGTTTATAGAATAAGTTTAGTTCCTTAGATAGAAAAGATCACATTTTAAGGATACGATTAAGGAACACATTAGATAAGATCGTATGTGCACGACAACATTACAACATGAAATCATAAAGAACACGAAAATGAAATGCACGTAAACAACTGTAGACCGGTTGGATATGCTCGGCACAGTAATCAAGATAAGTAATCAGCTGTAGACAGGTTTGATACGCCCGGCATAGAAATCAAGAAAATGACTATGGACCGGTATGATACGCCCGACACAGATGTTTATATGGATCGGTTTGACACACCTGGCATATAAACGGATGTTTGTATGGTCCGATTTGATACGCCCAACATATAAACAATAAATAGATGATTATGTGGACCGGTTAGATACGCCCGACACATAATCAAACGAAATAACGATAAAAGATATGAACAGTAATAGAGAAATGAAACAAAAAATCGAATGCAATGCTATAGAAAATGTATATGAATTTCATGTTTCACGTTTATACCATGTACTGAGTGTTAGGCTCATAGTTATGTCTCATTGATGTAGGTAAGGAGCCAATAGATGGATAAAGCTGCTGATGGACGTAGTTGATGGAGTATTATTGTGTGGATGTTTGTGCTGTTGACGACATTGACCTGTGGTTATGGCTCACGAAGATGAAATAATTGCTTTAAAAGACTTTTAAATGTTTTATGATTTCAAATAAATGTTTTAAGTTAATGTGTTGATTTAAATGTTTATTTAAACAATGGATTTATGGTATTAAATTGTAAAAGACTTCCACTATATGTTTTATTTGACTAAGACTTCCACTGTTATTACTCTGATGTTCTATAAAGTAATAGTTTTAAAAGAAAAAGAAAAATTTTATTCGGAAAAGGTTACAAGATGTTACACACAGTGTCTCCCCTTTGGCTTTCCATCTTCAGTAGGACACTGAAGGGGTGCTATGATGGCCTATAAATAGAAGAAAGATGAGTGAAGTTGGAAGTTTTGGAAAAATGGCCGAGAGGATGCTGTGAGTTTTGGGAAGAGGATAAATAATTCTGTGAAGGAGAAAGTTGTAGAATTGTTGGAGAAGAGCACGAGCATGTGAAACAGTCCATCAATGAGAAGCAAAACCATGAGAAACAGAAGGATGCCTTTGAGAGTTTTGTGAAGGTGAGAGAGATAGTGAGAAACAGGAAGGTGAGTATGTGAGATTCTGAGAGAAATGCTTCTATAATTTTGTGAAAGTGATTCAGTGAGGATATGTGAGAAGCATTCTATATCAATGGAGAGTCTGTAGAGAAAGAGAAACTGTGAGGAGATACTCTGTGATTTTTTAGAGTGTGAGTCGATGAAGGGTTTTCAAAAAGTGACCAAAAGGGGGAAGGAGCTGCTAAAAGATTTTAGAATTTAGAGAGAGAAGTTATGGAGGAAATTAAGAGCGTCATTCTAGAGGAAGAAGTAGTTTCTGTAAAGGAGGAAAGTTAGAAAGAATCCTAGAACGGTGAAAGGGGACATTCGATGCTTTCTACTCTCGGATGCTTTGGGTAAGCCATGCTCTTCCATGAATTTTGTTACTATTAAATTGGATTATTGAATTAGTTATTTGGATTATTATGATGGGTGGTAATCAAATGGTTTCTAAGTTGTTATATGTGATTGATAAATTACTTCCTCAATTGTTATAAACTTTGGAACCATGTATATTTAAGTTGGATCTCTGTATAAAGCCACTGCATGATTGTTGCTAAAAGAATATGCGTATTATCGAAAGAAAATATTCATGAAAATATTGGATTAATTGTTTGATTAGGACAACGGTTGTTGGAATTGTTATGGCCTCGGTTGCACAAATGATGTTTTCTGTTAGGATTGATATTATTGAAGCTTAATACTTGATTGTAGGGTTTTATTCTGTTGGTCTAAGGATCTATTATTGTTGTTGTGATTAATTGGATTGTTGAATAAGGAGTGAAACTGTGCTTTGTTGAGAGTAATGCTATGGTGAGATCTGTGCCCATGATTAAGTAGTGGTTTTGCAATAATAGGAAATTGAAGTACAGGTTATGTTACCTGTTGATACATAATAGTAGTTTTGGAATAATTAGGAAATATTAAATAAAGATTATAACCGTTAAGTTGGTTGTAGGATAAGTCAAGGGTTACTCACTGCTTGTAGTTTGAAGCTAGAGGACTCTATTGTTGGAGAATAATTATTGATGCCTATATATGTTTAATTATGAATAGGTATTGAGGAGAAGAAACTTTAAGTGCTAACTCTTTAAAGCTAAGGACTCCAAGTAAGTAGTAATGCATATATTTTGTTCGAAAGGACCTACATCACGAGAATTAGGTTTTGTTTAATGCTTGGATTTTACTTGATGTATTGTTGATTATTTGGTGTAAATTGTATGTTTATTAGACCTAAGTTTAGTTCCTTGGTTAAGAATAGATCATATTTTAAGGATACGGTAGATAGACATATTAGATAGAATTGTATGCTTGCATCATTGTTTTCCTAAAGTATATGAAAATGAACAAACGTAATTGAACCTAAAGTACACGAAAATGAATAAATGTAAATAGTTATTTTTGTGGTCTGGTTGGTTACACCCGGCACAGAAACCAAAGATAATTAAATAGATGTTTTATGGTCTAGTTGGTTACGCCCAACATAGAAACCAAAGATAAATAAATAGTATTTTTTGTGGTCCGGTTTGTTACGCCCGGGACAAAAACTAAATATAAGTAGATAGCTGTTTGTGTGGTCTAATTGGTTAAGCCTGGCACAAAAATAGAAGAAATCACAATAAAAGGCAAAAGCAACTAATATGTAAACGAAAACGAAATGAAAAACAGAAAACGTCGTATAGACTTTGTAAGTTGCATGTGTGTTTCATGTTTTATGTTTATATCGCTTACTGAGCTTTAAACTCATAGTTAGATCTTGTGCTGTAGGTAAGGAGTCAATGATTAGATAATGCTCATTGAGGACACAGTCGATGGCGTATTGCCTGGTTGAGTTGTTTGTGTTGTCGGCGATGTTGACCTTGGGGGTTTTGCCTCACGGAAATTGAATAAGCGTAATTAAATGTTTTAAGAATTGTCAAACTACTTTCAAGTGTTTAATGACTTCAAACTGTTTTAAGTTAATGTTTTACCTATGTTTGTTTAAATTGCTTTTAAACTACTAGTTTTTCGTATTTAAATGTAAAAGATTTCCGCATTTCGTTTACTCTATGTTTTATACGGTTAAGACTTCCGCTTTGTTTTACTCTGGTATTCCCTCACATAGTGTAACACCCCGACTTTTTAAGTTGGATAATTATCCAAGTATTACTAAGGACATTTCGGATCGTTAAGTCAAGGGGTATTCCAAGTAATGTTTTTCCCCATATACGTAATGAGATCAAGTGTTGGGGTAGTCAGGATGTTACATTATGTATTTATACGTGTTATTTTATTACATGTATTTATAGGGTAAGTGTTATGGGATGAAAGTTAAGTAGGAAAAAGGTGAGGAAAGGCTGTTATGGGCGTTTTCGGATGCCTGCGGACGAGATATGTCGTTTGCAAGTGCATTGCTTGGCGCCCCCAACGCTTGGGACGTAACAGGACGAGAAATTGCGTCCTAATGCATCTAAATGTCAACTTTTGGATGCATACGGATGAGACATCTTGTTTGCAAAGCCTTGGGACAACTCAGGACACGATTTTGCATCCTGACTTCACCTACATTGTGGAGTTGTAGATGCGTCCGGACGATTGCGGACGAGGGTAGTCGTGTCCAATTTGAATCTGTCCAATTTCTAGACAGTTTCGGATGAGCACGGACGTGGGCTGCGGATGCCATTTCACATCCTAATGACCCTTGCGGACGATTTCGGACAGGACCATCCTCTGTTTGCAAACACTAAAACGCGTCCGAATGTCACTTTTGCATGGTACGCACTAGACGAGGATGCCAGTTCTCGTCTGAGAACATGATTTTTGCCTTATGGATTTACTCTTGCAAACGAATGCGGACGAGACCAGTGCGTTCGCACTCGTCCGAAATAGCCCAGATCTCCGCAAAATTAGGGCTTAAATCATTAGAAACTGTCCCTTTCAGCCATCATTTTCCTCCCTCGATAGCGAATCCCCTCCAGACCATGGGGAGCCACCCTTCCCCTGTCCTAGCCGCCTCCTAGTGGTCACCTCCCTCCAGGTAATATCTTTCTTCCTTCCCTAGCACTTCCTCCATTATTCATTCAAGCTTTTCATTTATGGGAGAGAACTCCTGTGAGAAGAGACTCTACATCCGGTGAACGTGAGTCCTCTTGCATGAGTGTAATTCTCTGGTAGAATCGAGAGCGTTGTGTGCGAGAGTGTGTGTCTGTGAGCTCAGGTCTTCAGCATATATCGTGAGGAAAGGAGTGAGCTGGTGGAAGCTAAAGTGTTGTCCTTGAGTCTTTTTCTTCAAAAATGGTAAGGACTTGGGTGTGTCTTGGCTTGTATAGGCCCTACCCACAAGTAGTGTGAGTGAGTTTTACGTTTAGTTCACTGTAAATTCCTTTATGAAACACTGAAAATGCTAGTTAGATAAGTTGATAGTGGTGATGCTTATAGTTAGCGGATGTTTTTAGTTGGATGAATCATTGTCGTTAATCTATTTGTTGATTTCCTTGCTGTTGGATATCTCCTTTGATTGATAGTATGGACTGATTGGTACCCTGTAGCTTTTGTTAGCTTGTGACATTCATTGTTGATTGTTGATACTCTATACTTATTTTCTTCAGATGTTAGATCTGTGTTTGATACCCTGTGGACATTTCTTTCGTTGGTGCTAGCTCTGTAAATTTCTTTATTGTTAGTTCTTTATCTCATGGTTGCTTTCGTCATCTATGCTTGGATAATTGATGAACAAATGAAAGACGATTGATGAATGATTAAATGTTTAGATAAATGAGAAACGCTTAAATAAAGGAGTTAAGTCTGAAGACATTATTATAACTCATTCTTTATAGTTTGATTTCTGTTTAGTGATTAAATATAAGCTAATATTTCCTTCGTTATTAGTCTGCTACCATTGTTCGTTTTATTTCCTTAATCTAAGCACGTTTAACTAACTAATCGATTTATCGGGAATTAGGTGAATAACTAATTAATTTAACCATATAAACGAATACCTTGGTGTTAATTCAATTATGACATGTTTACCAACTAGCTTATTAATTAACTAATTGGCATGTTTAATTAATTAACTAGTTGTGAATAACTAACTTGAGCATGTGTTAATTTGACCCTTAATTGGAGCATGATTTACTAATTAATAATTGGAATAGTTTAACTAATTTAACTTGTATGTCAACAAATAAATTGGTGTTCCCTTGAGCATGTTAATTAACTAACTCGTCAAGCATGTTAATTACCAAGTCGAGTATGTTTAATTAACTTGATTATTTCTTGATGCATGATAATTAATTAGCACAATTAACTGATTAACAAATTCGTTAGAGTAGCATGTTAATTATTACTCAAGCACGTTAAGTAACCCATATAGAGTAATTAATTAGACTTAAACATGTTAATCAACTTAAGCATGTTAATTAACTACTAACCTTTATGCATGCTAGTTAACTATTACTTGTTTAATCTTTGAGCACGTTAATTAACTGTTAATCTTCATGAATGTTTGTATTAACTCCTTCGTTGGTTGGTTTCCCGCAATTTCTGCAATTCTCTTAATTTTCTTTACTACAAATGTTTTACTTTGATAGAGATCAATGCTATGATGAAAGCTTAAAGATGGAATATGATAAATGCTTAGTGCTTGAATGAAGATAGTTTCCCTAACAATGGTTTTGTTCTGTACATTTATCATTTAGTCATTGTAATGAAAATTTCCTTATATTATAGCGATATTATTACTCTTCTTTTGTTAGATTTCAATACATGTCAAAACCCATTCTGAGCATGTTTGTAATCTTTCTTAAGCATGTAACTTAACTAGGATAATGAGCTAAAATATAAATCTTATCTTTCTTGAGCATGTTTAATGAATTAGAATAATAATTGAAACTAAGTTGTTAACTGTAATGCTCTTTCTCACTTTAGATACACATTTCCTTTAGTTCTTGTTATCCACATCTATTTATTGTCGTCACACTCTTGAATAGCATGTTGTATTCATTGTTTCCTCTACGTTTCTTTCATTGTTGTATCTAGATGTTAAAGCATATCCCTTGCTATTTAATCATTTCTATAATTGTCTCCTTCATGTGCCTTGCTTTCAATCCTTGTCATTCAATTATTGGTTGCTTTCATTTCTATGTGCTTTTAATTCCAGCAATTCAATTTTTGTTAACGTTACGTTATACTGCATCATGCATCATGCTATAGGGAGAATGTTTCATCATGCATCATGCTAATGGAAATCAAGTAGGGAGTGCCACAGGGTGGTACTCACAAATGCATTATGTGAGGAAAAATATTAAGAAGATGTTCAGGATGGGCGAGATACGTCTATCACTGGAATAAACCTTGAGGGCGGGATACGCCCAAGAGGAAAGAAAAAATATTAAGAAAATATTCAGGATGGGCGGGATACGTCTATCACTGGAATAAACCTTGAGGGTGGGATACACCCAAGAGGAAAGGAAAAACATTAAGAAAATGTTCAGGATGGGCGGGATACGTCTATCACTAGAATAAGCCTTTAGGGCGGCATACACCCAAGAAAAAAGGAAAGGGAGTTGGGGGGCGAATGGGTAGCAGATCTAGTCTGCTGTTAGGCGTAGCCCCTACCATGAAGGGAACGGGCACCTAGTTGCAAGTAAAAGCTTAAATCTGATCCACTATTCCATTCCCTATGAACCCTCCAATCTCCAACTCGATGTCCGAGTAAATAACCAAAAAACCAATTGCTTAATGAAAGGATTGGTTTGAGTGGCCCACATTCCAAAAATAACCAAAGAGAGGCATATCATATTATATAAACCCCTTTTCCTTACTAAGTCTTTGGGCTTACAGTTTACTTGTGGTGTAGGGGTAGGTGTTTATACGAGGAGACGACCAATAGATCAAAAGGCAAGGGTGAAGGATTTACACGCGCGGGACTCGTGGCTGGCTAGACTGAAGGGGGTAAAGAGAACTCGGTTGTAATTAAATTGTATTTAATTTTTTAGTTTCATTTCTCAAGCGCAGTATTTAATTGTTTTAATATTCCTTTAAGTATTAAGCTTCCTCTAGGTTTTAATAAATTCGTTATGTTTTCACAAAAGATTTTACAGCTGCTTCCGCTATGCTTTAACGAAAAAGGTTTTGAAGGTCCAGTTTTGCACTCTGATATTATATTAAAAAGGTTTTAGCAGTTTGGTAAAAGTTTTAAATTTTAGCAAATTTTTAAAGGAACATGAAAAACCAGGTCGTTAAACATAGTGTTTTATGAGATCAAAAATTTTTATACGGTAAAAAGGTTACGGGATGTTATAGTTTTCTTACCATATCTGACTCCAGAGCACCTCTCACTTACATGGCCAAAACTTTCTTTCCATAACAATTTAGTCCCCGCAACTTTGAGGGTATTTCGTAACATCCTGTAACTTTTTATTGTATAAAAAATTTCTTTCCTTTAGAACACTTGTGAGGGAAAAACCATAGTAATAAATAACGGAAGTCTTAACCGTATTAAATATTACAAACCAGTAGTTTAAAAGCTATTAAATAAACAGAAGTAAAACATTAACTTAAAATAGTTTGAAGTCATTAAACACTTGAAAACTTTTAAAACATTTCAATACCTTTATTCCATTTCCGTGAACCATAACCCCCAAGGTCAATGTAGCCAACAACACAAATGCCCAACCCAGCAATACTCCATCAGCTATGTCCTTTATCAGGTTTATCCAATCATTGGCTCCTTACCTGCATCACAAGACCTAACTATGAGCCTAAAGCTCAATAAGCGGTATAAACTTAAAACGTGAAATACACATACAACTCTTAAAGTCTGTACTAAGTTTTCTGTTTTGCTTACTTGTTATTGTTCCTATCTTTTACTATTATTTATTCTGTTTCTGCACCGGGCGTATCCAACCGGACTAACAAAAATCGCTATTTACATATCTTTGGTTTCTGTGCCTTTTGTAACCATTTGGACCATAAAAATAACTATTTACGTATATTCTATTTAATTCTGTTACTGTTCTATTTTCATTTAGTTCTAGTTACCCATCCAAGTGTTAGAGCTGTCAACTTGACAAGGTAGAGTGGTTTATGCACAAGGCAGCCATCCCTTAGTACACACCAAGGCGACCAACTCAATAACCCACATCCCTAACCACCTATTTACGTTTATTCACCTTAGTATACTTTACGATTCCAAATCTTAAAGTTGTTATGCGCATACAATTTTATCTAATGTGTTCATCATCGTATCCTCAAAACATGATCCTTCTTAACTAAGGAACTGAACATAAATCTAATAAACATACAATTCAAACAATGAAGCAAACAAACAAACCCTAATTCTTGTGATGTAAGCCCTTTTGGACAAAACACATGTAGTTCCACTTATCTGGAGTTCTTAGCTTTAAAGATTTAGCTCTTGATGTTTCCTTCACAAAACATATCCATTATTCACATGAAATTATTAATAATGATTCTTCAATACTTAACCCTATCAACAAGCAAATCATTGTTTAATGAATCTTTTCTATCCAAATTCAATTCAGCACCTTATTCATCAAGATAACTAGTCAGAAACTCAAACTAATATTTTCAATAAATTCTTAGTAAAGCAAACTTCTAAACCTAACATCCATAACATACTTTTAATAATATCCCTCAAATCACCTCCTCAATTAAACCAAAGTATTTTCCAAAAACATTACCAATAAACACGGCTATTATTCATCAACAGATTACTAAAAGTTATCCTAATAGTTGAAGTAACAGACTTATCACCATATCATGCTTCCATCACAGTTTATCGAAAGAGTTGCAGATTATAATATAACCAACAAAACCATATTTTATCATGCTTATTGCACAAAACCAAACTCCATCATATCATAAACCAATATCTTATATACTTCCCATGCAGAAACTAAACTGAAGAAAAACAATAATTTATGCTCACTGTGCAATCACCGAAACTGAAGAACATATATCTCCAGACTTTAGATTATCTCTTTCGACCACCAATTGCTTATTGAATTCCTCCCTCTTTTTCCTCCAAATTTCAGCAACCCTCAAAATCACTTCTCCTCCCTCCAGTAACCCTCATGGCTTACCATCTCTCTCACTAAACAATTTCTCTTCACTCAAAACTCATGGCAGATTTCCCTCACAATTTCTAGAACCTCACTTTCCAAAAAGTCCAGAAGCTCATAGTTTCCTTATAGTTTCTTATTCTAAAAACCCTCACGGCTTCACTCTCTCCTTCAGATCCTCATAGCTTCTCTTGTTTTTCAAGACATAGCACGACTATCCTCTCACCTAATCCTTTCATTGCTTCACACATAAAATCACATAACACAACAGCACAATTCTCTTAAAATTTCAGCAGAGTTTCCCCATGGCTTTCATCTCTGTAAATTCTTGTTCCCTTCCCTCTCTATTTATAGACCACTCACAATGCCTCTTCAGTGTCCACATGAAGGTGAAGAGCCAAAGGACGCGACCCTTCAACATTTAGATGCGTCCAACGTTAACTTCAAAAGCTTACAGCGACGGCGTTTCCATTTCAACGTGACCTTTTGGATCATCGGTCGATTGATTCATCTTTGGTCGATCGACCACCACTTAATCAATCAACCGCAAATTCCTTCTTCAAAATCAGCGGTCAATCACGTTGGTTGATCGTTTCCTTTAGACGATCGGCCGCCAATCACCAATTAACAACTTCATATTTTTAACGTTGGTCGATTGACTCCTTCAGTGGGTGATCGACCGCCATTTAATCAATCTGCCACTATATAATTCTGCTTCATTAATCTATATTTATTCGATATGTTTAATTGATATATATATATATTAATAACTAACTTTTCCAACCTATGCAAACTTCAATTTCTCCCCCCATAATCAAGGTATAGTTCATAATTCCTCCTTCACCTTATTATTTACTAAATTCAATATACTCCAAAATATTATAGATCTTATACTTTCAACCTTATTATATCCAAATACATTTTCTCTTACTAATTCCATTGATTGTCAATCTAGTTCATATCATCCTATCTAACTCCAAATATCATCAAACAATTCTCCCTTAACCTTAATCTTTTTCCTAAACTATGTATGAACATAATTCGGGGTATCATAATTCACTTCTTCTAAATATATTTCTCTTGACCAATACCTTAATTGTCCATTACATCTCCTAGTACCCCCAAAATTATCCCTTAAGCAATGCGTTTAGCTCTACAAAAATTTAGGATATTACATATTTTCTAGATTTTTATTTGGTACTCCTATCCAAAACTCCTACCGAAAGCCTTCCATTTGGGTTATTTTTGTTATAGTCAAAGTTTGAACGGAATCTGTAAACAGTTTCATTTTGGTTGTTCACAACTTTTGGAGTTGTCTATCGATGGTACATCATTTGGTATCAGAGCCTAAAACAATGAAGTATTGGAGTGAAGCAATGTTTTCATCAAGACAACAATCCGAGCACGTGGAGTTGGAAGCTATTTTGAGTAAGGCAATTCAAATACTAAACAACATAAGTGATAATTTTGCGAGGAAGCAAGATCTTAAATGCTCTTCTACCTTGCAAATCGAAAGTCATAATGAGGTTGAAAGGACAGGGGAGAATATCGTGGAAGAGATTATAATTCTGGAAGAAGGTCTATTTCTTGAAACTGAATCTCGCATGGAAAAAGAAGTTTTCCCTAATGAGGAAATCTTCCTCATTGAGCATGTAGTGAAAGAAGAATAGTTGCCGACATCCCTTGAAAGAGATAAGGAGTCAACAGAGGTAACATTTATTGCTCAAGAGGTGCCTCTAGGAACAACCCAAATGGAAGGCTTTCGGCTGGATTTTTGGACAAGAGTACAAATTATTGTCAGATGCCGAGATTAGACCTCTAAATATCTTTCCTTATGACCATATAATCTTGTATTGTTAATTGTCCCCCCCTTTATTCTGTTTTTGGAGTTCATTTCTCGTCCCTCTCACAAGGTTGGGTGTAATGTTCACATTAAAATCCTTTATGACTGTCTTAATTATGAAAGGAACATCCCAATTGCCATGACTTTTGAATCTGTCCATGTATTGATTTGCCATCCATTTGGCAGAGGCTTGGCGGTTTTCCATATTTCGTGAGCAACTATGAACAACGTTATAGCTCTTTATTTGAAATGTAAGTTCACCTTGCATTTTTTGAGCATGCATTTACCAAGTGCATCCTTTTTGGCATGCAACTCTCAACTGATGAAAGTCACTTTGCGTGAACTTTATCCCATACCTATTTTTCCATGTATAATCCATGATTTCTCTAATTTTGTTCAACGAACTATACTTCTTCCCCAAACACACACTCGTAAAAGAACATTCTGGTTGTGGTTGTGGTTGAGGACTAATCTACCCCACGCCTTTGTCTTCGGATTCACATAATGAACGGAGCTCCTCGTCATCTAGAGTTGTAGAGATCGAATGCACCTTTATAGCAACTTCGTGTCTGATGCACAAAGCTCATGAGCCAAAACTGTTAACATCAGCTCCACCTCCAATCCTCAGTTAACGGGTTCCTAATCACTGCTTTATTCTCTTGATGCCATTGGTATACAATAATTAAGAACACTTCAAATTTGCATGAATGCAATCCACTTTAGCTCTTGGAAAGATATAGGGTTTGCTAAGATAAGCCTCAGTAGTGTTGAGTTATATATTAGATTATAGAATTTCGCTACAGAAGGCACCTCCGCTTTAAAAGGCACCTTCTATAGTAGAAAGAGATTTTTCACAACAGAAATGTTTCTTCTATTGGGGAAAGGGTAATTTTCACTGCAGATTATTGTCTTTTGCTATGGAAAGTAAATTCTTGACTAAGAATTGTGTAATGACCCAATTTTTCTTTTTTTAAAACGTGTAAAATTTAAAACATTTCTTTTATAAAAATAGCAAAAGATTTTCATTTCTAAAACATTTAAAAACAATGAAAAAAATCATTCTCTTAAAAACATTTACAATTAAATAACTTTACAAAACCCTTTACGAATAATTTTTTAAACCATTACCCTAGCGAGCCACAAGATCCGCGCATGCAAATCGTTCATCAATTGCCCTTTAACCTGTTCATCATCCTAATCTCAAACGTATACCTACATCAACAAGACATAAACTATGAGTCTAATGCTTAATAAGTGATATAAAATAAAACATACACATGCAATGTTTTTGTTTTTTGTTTATGTTTTCCTTTATCTTTCCGTTTTCTATTTCTATTTTTTGTCTTCATTTTCTGTTTCGGTGCACATCAATGCACCCAGTTGCAACATCAATCGGCAACCCACTATGTGATAAAGGCTCGATATCGATCAAACCCCCTAATAGCTTCTATGTACATCAATACACAGCGACCCACACATACAGTATAAGTAGCTCTAACATTGACCGAAAGCTCTATTAGCGGTTGTAAGCATCAACACACAACAATCGATCCCGACATCAATCGAAGAAGCACTAGCGGTCGTGCCCATCAACACTTAAACAGCCTCACATACACTATTGCCTCAGCCAGCCTCGACATCAATCGAGAAGCAACTAACAAGCTCACATATCATATCATCTCATTTACATTTATTCCGTTTGATTCATTTATTAACTATTTCATTTTCAATGATAAAATTGATATTCTTACAGCCCAAATGATGGTTGTCCGCTTTGAGTAATCAGCCCTCAAGAACACCATACACTTAGTATGTATGAGCATCCATTATACCATTTTCTAAAACCATGCATGAAAACCATTTTTGTAATGTTTGAAAGCCATGATGCATGAATGCTCGTGAATGCATACAGTACTATATCCTCAAGCATGATCAGTATCAAATCCTATAATCCTCAAGCATGATCAATCCCATTATCATTATTCTTAACTTAAAACTAATAAACACATCATTAAAAGAACCTAATTCTAATAAACACACAACAAGCAGCCATACATCCTCAGGACATTATCACAACCTATTACATCTAGTAAATGCAGTAGTAGGCATCATTAAAATCCTAACTCTTGCGATGTAGGGCCCCAAAGACTAAAACACATTCAATATCAGTTACCTCACTTTCTTAAAGCGTTTTAGCACTTTATCCTTCTTCCTCTTCAATACCTTCAAAATGAATAAAACATATAATCATCAATAACTAATCAGCTTATTAGTCTCATCATCATTCATACCATTATTCCTTATTCACTACCTAACAGTAAGTGGGATAAATAATAAATCAAAACCAAAAGATCAGACCTCACATCAATTGATCAACACTTCCTCAACTTTATCCATTAATAATTATTTATCCAAGCATAACCATCCATTATTATCCAATAATCTATAACTAATTTTGCAGAACATAAATTCCCAAACAATGAATGAAAAGAGACATTCCAACCATCAGAGCCTTAACAACCATAATCAAATTGTCATTGATAATTTACTGAACTAAATCTACTCATCTTCAATAATAATCATCAATAGAGTACAATCTTAACACTTATCTTCATCTTCTATTTTTAACATAGCTTTATCCTAAAATCCATAAATCACAGCAAGCATTGAAGAACAAACCTAATCAACCGATTTATATTCTCCACTTTTCACGGATTATCCTCATTACTTAAATAGGGAGCATAAAACAATTCAATCCAATAGTTTACCAATACCGTAATCAGACAAAGAAAAATTATCAAAATCCTTATGCATACCATATGATGCAGTAACAACAGAGAGCATCCTTTACTCATATCTTTCTTCTATTATTATTCCTATAAAATCCATAACAAAAGTGAAGGACAATGTCTTACAGAATACCTGAAAAGAAACCTAGAAGCAGCACTCCACCTTCTCGTTCTTATGTCTTTCCAAAACCTCATGGTCGTTTCTCCTTCCTTGCTATTTCCTTCCCCTGCTCCTTCATTCTTCTTCTCTGTCTCACACACTCAACTCTCATTTTCTCTCCCTTTCTCTTTTTCTCTCGCAAGACAAGGCTCCTTCCTCCAGAAACTACTCTGCCTTTTCTCTCTATTTCTCTTCTCTATCTGTCTATTTTCTTTCTTCAGACAAACTTCCCTTATAAGCTTCCCTCAAATCCCAATATAATCTCACATAACTCCCTCAAGGTATTGCCATGTGTAAAGGGAAGCATATGTAGAGGGATCATAGAACAATTCACGCCTCAGGATATGCATTTCCAAATGAATCGGGTGAAGAAATGCTTCAAAATCGAAAAAACCAATGGGACCGGTCGAGCATATGCTCGAGTGCCACACAAAGTTACTGGTCGATCATATGATCGACCGATGTAATGTGATAGCAATTTTGCCTTGCATTTTTTACTTCGAAAGTTTTTCATCACTTGCAACCGATCGATCCCTTGATCGACCGGTCCAACTCTTCTTTTCCCCAGAGGTTGATCAAATCAACCACTCCCACAAACTTCACCCTTCATAACTCCACTGCAATTTCACCTCAAGGATATTCTTCATTGACCAGCCACTACCTTATTTTGTCTAACGTGCTCTTCTCTCTCCAATATTCCTTATCTTAATCAAATTAACATTTCTTCTTAGTTAACTTTATATCCATACTTTTTACTTAACTTTATATCCATATTTAGCTCTATCACATTAGTGTACCATACACTATTACAAAAC
This sequence comes from Begonia loranthoides, assembly GCA_022433065.1. Lineage (NCBI taxonomy): Eukaryota > Viridiplantae > Streptophyta > Magnoliopsida > Cucurbitales > Begoniaceae > Begonia > Begonia loranthoides. The sequence continues at coordinate 36,641,692 of CM039468.1, read as the reverse complement.
GCATTTCCTTTTACCAAAACATATATTCCACGAAAATTCCTTACATTATACATAGAGGAATTTATCAAGGTATTGCATTCCATAATAAAATCATCCTTTAACCTCAATAATTTACAACTATCATCCACTGTAATTTCTTAATTTTCCTTACTTAATTTCATTACAGAAAATCAGGGTATTACAAATTGCTTTCCACAATGGGAGGCAAGTATTCGTTGTGGATAGAGCACACTAATTAGAACTATTTATACTAAGGTAAGGGAAGGAAGACAAGTATATTGTAGAGTAAAGGAAGGCAAGTATCTGTTGCAGAAATTGCCTTTTTCGCTAGGGAGAATACTCTTTTTTCAGTGAAAATGTGTCTTCCATTGAGAAAAGCAAGTCCTTGGATTAAGACTTACAATCCGCAGTGGAAAGAGTATTATCTGCAGTGGAATGGTTAATTTTTCATAGTGGAAAGGGTAATTTTTCGCAGCTGAAAATATAATTTTTCATAGTGGAAAGATTAATTGTTTGTAGTGGAAAGTGTAATTTTTGTAATGGATACTTGCCTTCCTTTACCATTAGTAAATAACATCACCTTTTGCTTCAGATAGAGCACACTAGTCAAGCTAATTTCCTCAGTGAACTATCCTACCCTCACTGTCTTATCCATTAGCCCACAACAGACGTTCTTCAGGTTACAGTTTCTCTCCTCTCTCTTCTTTTCAAGTTATGTGTTAACCTTGAATTGAGACAACATTCTATTTCTTCACTCAAATGACGTAATTTTAAAGTCAATTTACAACTCATAACTTACGGTTTCAATTCACAACTCAAATGACGGTTTCATTAACATAGTATCATTTGTTTATAGATGTTCTCAATACAATACATGTATCCAGAACTATCCAAAACTTAATTTACTAACTCATATGAAAGTCCATTCCCTGCGAGAGACGTTCCCTATCTCTAAAGAAGCAGATGTAATGAATTTATCGTTCACATAAATACTTGTAATGCTCTTGTTATCGATCTTCTGATACCCAATATCTACTTGTTTTTCATGTTTTTGGCAAACCTCGAGAAGCCTAGAGGTAGGTTGGGGTTGTTGTTACAAGTCTATAACAGTAACAATAAACTCCAACTGATGCTTAAGCAATAGAACATCACTTCTTTGAACCACCTTCCGATAACTCTCCCTCAATATAATATCGTGCTCTAAAAGCATATTCTAGTTGAGGAAGCTTACTTTCTGCCCAATCATCATTTTTGAGTCATATAATGAATGAAGCTCATCGTCTATAGATGTCGAGATTGAATACACATCTATAACAACTTTGTGATTGAATGCACGTTACTCATCGGCATGCACTATCGAAATAGGCTCCATCTCCAATTCTGATACTTTTTCACTTTTGGATGGTGTTAAGGGATTTAGGATTGTCGCTTGCTCTCACAAATGACATCCTTAATACTTATAAAGATGAAGTTGAAGGTCAGTCAATGTTTTCGTTTAATATTGACGAACGTCCATGGATTAGGACTTACTTTCCGTAGCGGAACACACGTTTCTACTACGAAAAGAATAGTTTCCTCTGTAGAAAGCAAGTCAATGGGATTAGGAGTTACTTTTTGCAGTGAATACTTGTATTCTGCTACCTAAATCAAGTCCTTGAATTAGGATTTGCCTTTCCCTGTGGAAAGCAATTCTTGACTAGAACTACTTCATGTACGAGTCCACAGTTGAAAGATGACCTGTCTGCTATGGAAAAAAATTAAAATTTTTAATGAAAAACGTGACATGTATGTTTGGTCTGATTATTTTTTATAGTCTATTGTTTTATTTATTAGCAAAAATTGTTTAATGATTATCTTATCACTGATCTCATAGTTAAGTGGTTGTTTTGTTAATTTCTCATATATATGGTCAGTTTGTTTCTTATAGTTCAATATTTTATTTCTTAACAAAAATTGTTTAGTTGTTGTTTCTCATAGTTCAATTTACATATATATATATATAATTGCAAAACTCACAAGTGTACTTTAATTTGACATAACAAATTGCTTTAATTCGCCTATTCTTTTTAATAGATAAAGTTTTGTACGTAAGTCTCGTTTTTTTTTTTTTTCGTTCAAATGCTATAATAATCAATAAGGATATTGTTATGGTTATCATTACTTTTAATTCTAATATTATGATTTGGCATGATATCTTTGTGTTAATTATTTTTTCGCATTGATCAAACGGACGACAATTTTATTCTTCTATAAAAAAAAATATTTTTATGTTGTTTAGGCTACAACGGACATCTGTAGTTTGTCGATGGACTTCTATTGTATGTTCGCTGGACTTCTCTAAACGTTACATTAATTATCGGGGGACGTCCGTCATGCCTGTTGGAATGATGGTTCATGGCCATTGGATCGAGAACGGATGTCCCTCGATCGGAATGGACAGCTAAGATGGAATTTTTCATTCTCCGAATGGCGATGATAGATGTCCCTAATCTCACAACAGACGTCCCTTGCCTTGAGACTACGTCATTCAGGCTATAACGGACATCCGTCTTTGGCCGATGGACGTCCGTTATATGTTCTCCAAACTTCTCTGAACATTAAATCTGCCTATAATCGCGAAGGACGCCCCTCAAACATAAAAAGAACATTCCTATAATTCATTAAACTTAGTTCGCCGAGGATTTCGTATTTCGCAGTATTCGCCAGAGCATACATTCGATTATTATATAGGCAGACCGACGCACGATGATCCGCAGTAGAATTGAAATACTGGACGACAATGATGGCGATGAAAACAGCTTTCGACAATGAGAAGATGATCGGAAAACTAAAAACATGAAAATTGTGGACCGAACTATGCCGGAGCATCCCAACATTATCTTCTCGGTTACCGTTAATTTCCGTTGATGAAATCATAATCAGAATCAAAAGTTTACTAATAATATTGTTGGAAAACATGACTGCGAAGATGATTGCGAAGATAATGTTATCAGAAAATATAATTGTGAGGTCATTGATAGATATTGATAGTAAACGTAAAAGAAATGGTTGATGTGATATTTTCTCATAATTTAATAATTAAATTGTTAACGAAAAGAAGATAGGATTGTTTTGTCTTTAAAAATAAAAATAAGAAAGGAGGGTTGGTTTGTGATTTTCCCTTGAATTTTATTATCCAAAATCAGGATTTTGAAATCCTTCTTAATTAGTAGGGAAAATGACAAATCAACCATCGTGGTTTGCGATCAATGACAAGTCAACCACTGTGGTATATTTTCTAACAAGTTAACCATTGACCTTTGGGTAAATTACGAATTCAACATCGCAGTTATGTTTTCCGTTAAGCATGCCGCCGCGGCGTCCTGTGTTGCGAAGGAGAAGAGGCACAAGACGCCGCTGGTCCCCAGGACGCCGCTGCGGTGTCCCAGGATGCCGCTACGGCGTTGTGGGATATGAAGCAAAAGAAACAAATTTTTGGCGTAAGACGCCACAGCAGTTTCATAGGACGCCACAGCGGTGTTTCAGGACTCCGCGGCGGCATCTTTACAACACCACTGTGGCTTCTTTACGACACCACTGCGGTGTCCCATGAAACCACTGTGGTTTCTTCACCAAAAAGACCCCATTTTGTACCAAAACGCCCCGATTTTCCATCACAACACCGCGGTATGTTGTTTAATTATTTATTTATGTACTTAAGCTATGTACTTTTCCTCCTGATATGAAAATAAATTTGCCATAGTTTCCCTTGTTACTTTACTCCCCCAAAGCTATTCTCATATATCTTGCACAAAAATCACAAATAGTCCCAGAATCATCCACTATCAACCACTTTATGTATATAAACAATACCATATAACAACGCTCGTGCAACTTCGAAGTGTAAACAAATGACACGAAATATAAACAAAACATGAAGTACAACAATACACATTCATGTTAACATCTATTACAACTTTGAAATGTAAACAAATTACACGAAATGTACATAAACATTTTACTTCTTCTTTGTCCGTTTATTCTGTAGATCACTGATCGCAAAAGATAACTGCTTGTCCATGACTACTGATGTGCTTTCTCGAACAACGGCCCCTCATACTCAAAGATGGCTGGATTGTGCTCGTGAAATTGTTCAGGAATTTTGCATTGATGGATCACCCTCATCCTAACACTCGTACACCGCAAGATGCCGTACGGGCTGCAATACAAAGGGAAAATAAGTGAGAATATGCAGTAACCAATATGAAGAATTTACATAAGGCAAAATACATACAGTTCTTTGTCAATGGGAGCTATGATCATGGAGATAGCTCCCGACAACAATTGCTGGTAAGCATACTGAGTGTGGAGGTCAACGGACAACATAAAACAATTATGCTTCGGGTGTGTCTGCAAGGAAAACAATGCATTAGATGATCTCAGTTAATCTGAACAACAACCTGGTGAAGATAATTACTTACGTGAATCCACCCTAATGAGATTAGATTGTGCTCATGATGAAACGCCGCTACGGCTGCATCGTTTGTGGCATTGCACTTCATATATGTTCAGATGACTACTAAGATAAAATATTAGAAACTAACATACAAAGAAGGCTTCTCACCATATTTGTCATCCCCTCTTGCTCCGAGAAGATGAGATTAGTGACTATGTAATAATTGCCAGTCCGCCTTCCCCAAAGAACTGCGTACGTCTATATGTTCTTCCAAGTATTTGCAATTACATACGTCTCGAACATGGTCATCCAATCATGAGCCTGCAAGAAAAATGTCAAACTTCGTTAGAGTAACAAAACATTAACATGAACCAACACACACATATAACCAACTCACAGACGTACCACTCGCACAATTCTAAGCGGCTGATTCTCATCTTGGACATCGCTACGTTGGCTGCTTGCAGCACGGGTGCTGCAAATGAACAAGACAACATTACGTCAAACAGTAATAAAGTAAAAACTTGACCTTGCATATGAAGTAAATCACTTACGAGCGATGTGAGGCTACTTCAGAGGCCAATGACGGGGATGACATACGAGCTTATCGCCTCTCAAGTCGCGAAAGTGCTGCAACCACCTCACAGTGCCAATCTGTTGCTTGCATAAGGCGCTCTTGTGCAATGCGATGCCTCTCTTCGGCGAGGGCCGCTGATTGAATATGCCACTCTTGGGCTATTCGATATCTCTCGGCTGCGAGCTCTTCCCCTATGTGTATTTAGATTTTTTGCATTTGGAGGTGCTCCTCCATCATTTGAATTCTGGCTTCCATCCTGCTCATCTAGTCGGTCGTCTCCTCAGGCATCGGAGTGAAGTGCGATGACTAAGGAGGAGGTTGTTGTTCATGCGAGGGGGCTGATTGCTGAGGCTCTGACGGGGGCGGAGGTGGAGGTGCTGGCTGCTTCCTGGACTTGCGCTGCCATTCCCCTCCAACGTTGGCAAACCTCATGCGATCCACTTTTGCTTGATTGTAAACGTTTAAGGGAGATTCTTCAATTCTCGGCTCTTTATGGGAGATGGGCACTCCACAATGCTCAACGATCCTCTATATTAGCCAATTGTATGGGAGGTTCTTCGATGGGATGTTCAACACCTCATTCATGCGGCTGAGGATGATAAATCCAATGTCCACCTTTTTCCCGGTGAACACCTTCTCCATGATGTAAAGATCCATGCAACTGACATGGTCTCGATGCCCATCCCGAGGCAAAATTGTGTAGGTCAGGATGAGGTGGACCAATCAGGCTATGACATTCAGATCCTTGCCCTTTGGCTTATGATACTCTGCAACCTCTGGATCCCGGTGCAGCAATCTCAGCACTTGTACCCCTTCTCCCCGGCTGACAAATGGTTGCTCCCGAGACACGTGATAAAATTCATCGCTTGGGCCATCCAATTCACATCCAACCATAGTATTTACGTCATGGGGAGTCAACCTCAACTCCCTTCCAAACACGAACGTCCTTAGCTCCATTGGCTCAATCGACAGTCTCAAATTTTCATAGAACAATTTAATAACTCACTCGCAATAACTGCCTCTCAGCTAGCACAACCTGGCCAAGCCAACATCTTCCATTAGTTTTTTAATCCCCATGCCAGCCAATGAGTCCAAGTCTACTATTTTTGACACAATAATTGCACGGTTATGAATATCATCATCGTACTATGATTTGCATTGTGCTGACCGGAATAATCTGACCCTCCGCCCTTCTGTGACAAGTTCAAACCGGACAATTGAGTATCCGGATTTTCCTTCATCTTGTTCTACCTCTGGTTCAGCCGGTTCCTCATGCTCAGCCGCCGCGGGTTGCTCGGGGTAGGACGCCGCAGGTTTCTCAGCGTTGAACGCTGCGGGTTGCTCATCCTAGGACGCTACGGGTTGCACAGATTCGGTCGTTGCCTTCCCACGCTTGGCTGCCAATTTGGTTGCTCGCGTCTACTTTCTCATTTTCGGTGTTTGATCGCGGTGAAAAGTGTTTGTCGAGAGGTTTTGGTGATTATGAGAGTTGAAAATGGGTGAAAATGGCGAACCCTAGCCTTTTCGCGTTATGTATACATCTGATTAAAATGACAACGCCACTGCGGTTTCCTAGGACGCCGCAGCGACGTCCTGGGACTTGCGCTACAGGTTCCTGCGACGCCGTCACGGCTTCTTGGGACACCGCCACAATTTCTATGTCGCCGCGGCGGGGACATGGGGCCTCTACGGCATCTAGGCAAAAATTTGCCTCTTTTCCTTCGCCGTACACACTGGATTCATAAACAAATTCATATATTTCAATTTAGTCACAATTACAATATGTAGCTAATCTATCAAATGCTTGTCTCATGGAAGGTTAAGGTCCACCGTCCTGTACCTTTGTGTTTGTGGACCTTGTGCATCCGACTCCTGCAATATAGATTGCAACTGAAATTAGCATTGTCAAATAACACTTGAAAACGTTATCGTCATCAGGGGCTCACCTGTGTCATAGGGACTCTGTCAGGATCTTGCCATGTATGTTTCCTGGTGATAGCACGCATTCACAAATTTCTCAGGAGATCTCCTCGTGAAATTAATGCACGGGATTACATGGACACACGGGATGCCGGTCAACTCCCACCGGTAACATGTACAAGTACACATGTCCAAATCGACATAGTACATGTCGGTACCGTTGCTGACCTTAAACTGGGCAGCTCCTACAAACTGGGGGCTCCAATTTCTACTAGCAAGTTGGACTTTGGCGAGGCAGTTGCTGATCATTGGACACAACCGTTCGGTCGACCGAGCCATCTTTTCTTTTTTTTTTTTTACTATCCTACCCATGATGCCCTTTCGAATGATCTCGAACATACTTAGAATTGGTTTGTCCCAGGCGGGTAGGATGCAAGCATTGAAGGACTCGCTGAGTTGTTAAGGCTTATGTCGTACTTTGGGATGGAAGAGAAGGCATGTTTGGCCCAGCATGTCACCTCTATTCCTTGTAAATAGTCGTGAGCCGCTGGGTCAAGGACAAATAACTTGGCCATCTCTTTCTCAAATTGCCTCATTGTTGTGGCTTTTGATGCAGCCCACATTGCATTCTTGAACAACCTGCCTTTAAATTGTTTTTGAAAATTGGCATACAGGTGTCGGATGCAAAACCACTGGTTTGCTTGCCATGCCACCTCTCTCACAACTGGCACTAGTCCCTACAAAGATTCATAATATGAGACAAACATTGGTAAAAAATGTACAACATAAACACATAATGCAAAAGCAATGAACAACACCTTTTGTCGATCAGAAATGATTGTCCATCCATTGCCAGATGGGGTGTTTACATCGTCTTGCAACAATTCTAGAAACCACCTCCACGAAGCCCTATTTTCTGCTTCAACCACTGCAACGGCAATCAGATAAATACCATCGTTCCCGTCGATGGTGACAGTAGTGAGCAGCTGGCCCGGAGTCGATCCCTGCAAGTGGCAACCGTCTAAACAAATAACCGTCTACCACAGTTCAACACAGCCCTCTTGCATGCATCCAAGCACATGTACATCCTTTTAAATACACTCATGTCAAGGTCAACATGCACTGAACTTTCAGGATTGGACCGCCGAATCTCCTTAGCATAGGACCATATGAGCTTGTATTGCTCATTGTCATCCCCTTCGATAATTTTTTTAGCCACATTTCTTGCCCTTCTAGCAAGGCTGGGTGTGATGTTCACATTGAAGTCCTTCCTGACAGTCTCAATTATGGAAGATAAGTCCCAGTCGGGCTGATTTTTAAATCTGTCTAAGTAATGCGTTGCCACCCATTTGGCAGTGGCATGGCGGCTTTCCATCTTTCTGGAGCATGTGTGAACGTCGTTGTAGATCTTTATTTGAAACGTCATTTCATTTTGCATTTGTGAGGTGTACATCCGCCACGTGCACCCTTCTTCGCAGGCAGCTCTCAATCAATGCGCATCACTGTGAGTGAATTTTATCCTGTACCCATTCTTCACTGCATGATCAACAATTTCTTCTCTAATTTTATTCAACGAACTATACTTTTTGCCAAGGCTCATACCAACGAATGTGCATTGTGCTTCTTGTTGGCGTCTCAGCCTACTCTCTAGCATGTCCATCTCTTCATCACTAGTGGATTGGCATGCTGATCGAAGGTCCTCATCGTCCTCTTCGTTTAGATTTGCTGAGACAAAATGCAAAACAATCATTTCCAAGGCCACGTACCTCGTTCTCATTGACCAAAAATGTCTCAGTGGGCCCCACTTCACATTGACGGTTAATAATGGATTCTTCAACACTCCAAGACGCCATTTGCTTGTCAACAAATTCTTCACCTCTGCCAAAATTCCTTTCTCTTCAGCTCTAGACTTCTCTAGGGTTCGCTAATCGCTGATCAAATGCCTCTGAATGTCGAGAGGAGTTAGTTGTCTGTTTATGAATTCGTGGGGGTGTCTGGGACGACGCGGCAGCGTCGTAAGGACGCCTCGGCGGTGTCCTGGGACTCCGCAGCGGCTTCGTATGCACACCGCCGCGGCGTCTTTACAACGCCGATGCGGTGTCATTGGGACGCTGCGGCGTCAAGGGGCTGCTTTTCTTCACAACATAGGACCTGGGGACCAGTGGCATCTTGTGCCTCTTCTCCTTCGCACAGGACGCCGCCGCGGCGTGCTTAACGGCGAACGTAACAGCGATGTTGAATTCGTAATTTACCCAAACGTCAGTGGTTAACTTGTTAAAAAATATATCACAGTTGTTGACTTGTCATTGATCACAAACCACGATGGTTGATTTGTCATTTTCCCTAATTAGTAATCTGACACCAAATCTTGATTCAACTGTGCTTAAAAGAAAAAAAAACAAACTGTCTCAATCTCAGGGGAAAAAGCCTGCTGACAGCTGTAAGCAAATATTTTAAATTAGATTCCGATTACCTCTAGTTTTTGGAAGTATCTGGGACTTAATTTTATAATTAGACCCGATTATCAACTCGATAATTACTTCAAAATTATTAAATAAATTCCTTAATCATTAAATAAATTCTTGAATTATATGAATCGATATCCAAAAATTAATTATGTGAGTGAGACCATGTGACTCTTTATTCTTATTGCAGGATTTTTACCATAGTCTATTAAATATCTGCATTTATTAGCTTCATAGATTTGAAGGTCTAAACTTGATTAATTAATATAATGGAGAATTAGTGAATTTTTTAAACTACCTTTGTGTTCATTAGGTCAATTGAGAAAAACTGTACTATCTTTGTGTTCATTATATCCAATTGGTGGTGCCTAACCCAAAATGTTACGTTCCCACGTGAGCATGTCCCCTTATGACATACAGCTTAGGGAGTGGATCTTAAACAAGCCTTTCAAAAACACAAGTAAAGATATTTTGGTTCATTTAATGTTTAACAAACAAAGTATAAGCCAATAGAAATGGAGGTCAGAAGCAGTGATAAGTTTCTTTCGAAGAGGCAGAAGCAATTTGTGCTGTCTGTGGCCTGTCTGCTGAGAGGAGAGAATGAAACCGGCGTTGGACAGTGGCGTTGGTGTTGATAAAACGATAATGCATTCAAGCCCTTCTTCCCACTCTTTGATATTGGAGAGTGGAAACTACCCATTCTTCATTTTCCATCAATCTTTTCAATCCTCCTCCACCTCCAATTATTTCAAACTCCCCCTCATTGTTATAATGAATATTAGCTAATATTCAAGTCGTGGAATATGATCATGGTTTTTAGTTGATTATAGCCATGATATATTTATGCATAGTGTTTACATTATGTATAACTCCTTGAAATTAGATAAATAGATATTGTGTTATTGGATTTAGATTATATGCCATAATATGAGTTATGTCTAGTGGATAGAGATTCGACTACAATTTATCTATTAGACGATGTGCCAATAGTAATTATGTTATTACATTATTTTTAGGCCAATTTTAATCTAAGAACAATGTGTTGAGGTAACTTTTAAATTCAATGACAAATCTGGGTTCAACTTGTAATTGATTAAACCAAAGAATCATATCATATTGTGTGGTCAAACAGATGGTCATGGATGGAAAAGTAGTGGGGCCCATTATCCGAAGGAAGGAATCGTAATATTAAGTGGGCCCCACTTAGATTTTGGAAGATAGGAGCCTTTGCCTCAATGGGTCTCGATCCCTTCAATTTCACTAGCTAACCACCAGCAGCAAGCTGTCTTTCAGTTTAAGGGATGGTGTATCTCTCTCTACTGGCCCTACACCCATACATCATACGTCTCATTGAAATGCCGAAAATACACCCATTAATCACCCAAATCAACCATATTATCCTCCCTGTTCATGATTAAGCTTCGAGTAGTCTTGATAAACTAAGGCTGGTTGTTGTAGGGGTATTTTGGGAAATGAGAAGAGGTAAAAGAGGAGGTAGGACAAGGTTCAATCAAATTACGTGGAGGGAGTGGAAAACAGTCATTCGGAGGAGCCCTCGTGCATGTCACGTGCTTCAAAGTCCGAACTGAAATGACAGCTGCCCAACACATTTGGACTTCCTTCCGCGTGCCCTTTTTCTCTTCGTTCCGACTGTTTGATATATTTTTATAAAATTAACAATCAACCAATATATTTTATAATAAATACAAAGCCAAATACTAACATATTTTTATTAATAATTTAATTATTGAATTATGGGAAATAGACAAACACTGTTATTACATTTGTCGTTAAATATTGAAATTTCATTCTGCAGTGAAACACTATATGTTTCTCCGCGGAACGTCAATAGTATTACATATACAAGTTTTCGTATTGACGTTCCACAATGAAACATTACATTTTCTGTCAGTACTAATTAACATTTATAATTGACCATCATTCCCCTGCGCAGAACGTCATACTTTCTGCTGCGGAATGACAACTTTTCATCGCGGAACGTCATGCATCGTTTTGTCTTCCGTTGCCCTAATATATATAATTGACATTCTGTGCTCCGGTGAGATCAGTTAATTCCTCAGCAAATCCCAAAATTTTCGTACTCTCTGAACGATTTCCTCACTGTTTCATCCATTCTAATGGATTTTAGGACAACAAAATTGACTCTAAAGCGTATGGCTACTCTGTCGCAATCTTAGTCTCAATCTTAGGTAGAAACGGATCTGGTTGTGAACGCAGATGACTTGCAACTGATTTCATGTGCGCTTAGTTTCAGCGCAATGTACCAGCCATGGTTGAAGTTAAAGCACCAGCTGCGATTGAAGTTGAAGCACCAGCTGCGATTGAAGTTGGACACCCATCGTAATTGACCCTGTTGCATAAGCAAAGGTTGAAGCACAACCTCAACTTCAACCTTGGCCTCGATACCGACCAGTAGCTCAATTGATCCATTTTGAACCTGTTATAGATAGGTTCCACTTTCGGCTCTTCAAAACTGCCGTAGTGAATGATCGGTATGAAACCAATATTAAACATCATTCAATTATTGTATCTAGAAGAGTAGAGTTTGAGTCATTGGCTAAATTGGAGATTGCATAATTGGTTGAGGGGGCTGGCTTAGCCGGGTTGTTCAGATTAGGTGGAAGTTTCTATGAATGGATTATCAAACTATTTTATGCCAATTTGAAACTGTCCACTCAACCATTAGAGGTCTGAACTTATATGTTTGGACGGGAGTTGAGGCTGACTCCCAATAATATTAACCTGCTCCTTGGACGTTTTAAGGAGAAACCAATGGATGAATATTACAACGTATCTCTGGAGCCTTATTTCATCAGACGAGGAGAAGGTCTGGCAGTGCTTAAATTGTTGCACCGTGATCCTAAGATAGCAACATTCAAGAAGCCAAAGTCAAATGACATAAACACCAAAGTTTGAGTGATCCACACTACCATGACGCACACCATTTTACCTCGGGATGGATATCGAGACCAAGTTAGCTGCATGGATCTATGTATGCTAGAGAAGGTGTTCAGCCGAAAGAAAGTGAACATTGAATATTCGATTTTAAGTCACATGTACGATGTCCTCAACAACCCGACCAAAAATTTGCCATTTAATTGACTCATTCAGAGGACTGTTAAACATCACGGGGTACCAATCTCGGATGAGGAGCTGAGAATCAAAGTGAAGGTCACCGACATCTACAACATATTGAAAGTGGATCACATGAGGATCTCCAAGGTTGAAGGGGAATGATTATGCAAGACTCCATTCAAGCATGCCCCGAAGACTTGAGCAAAAGTTTCCCAACATCCAGCCCCCTTAGTCATACGACCTCCACTCCCCTTAGTTGTACACCCTCCAGTCCCCTCGAAGGAACAGTCTCCATCATTGCCTCTACAACACATGGAGGATGATACTCTGCAGCCGATGACTCTGCCCCCTCCTCAGTCATCTCACTTTACGTCGATATCTGAGGAGATTTTCGGCTGGATGCAAAGAATGGAGGAGCAAGTGGAGGAGCAACATCAAATGGTCTTGGATCAAGTTCGAAGGATGGAGGATAGAGTTGAAATGGGGTTGCACAAAATGCAAACAATCGAGGACCGAGCAGAGGAGCGTCATCAGCAGTTGTTGGCCAAATTGCAAAGAATGGTGCAAGGAGCATCCCCTATAGCATCCTCTAGAGCAGCTCCTTCAACAGCCTCTCCAGCATTCTCTACAACAACCTCTTCAGCATCCAAATGCACAGGATGCTTGTAAGTTTTTTAGTTTATACATAAAGTCCCTTATTTACTTTATTTGTTTGCGACATAATAACGTCTCTCAAATTTGCAACACCATTGCCCTCAGACGCCAAACTTCTCCTTCTGCTGTGCTTGCAAAAGTGCAACAAATAGTTACTCTCATTCCTCCATCGACAAACACGTCGGGAGGAATACAGTCTCCACCACTTAAAACTGTGTGTGGTACGTTTTTTATTTGGTTATCTACGCGTCTGTACTTATTCATGCCTTATTAGTCTGACAGTAACTTGTCAATGTTCATTACAGCCAGGTGAATTTATGAAAACTTTCACAAAATTTGTTAGTGCAAATACCAGAAAAAATCTGGAGACGTGTGCAATTCTTGCAAGAATTATGGTAGGCTGTTTCATTTTCTTGCATTAAGTATTTTGAACTAGATACTTAAATATTTCGCCTGCTGTTTTCATTTTTAGGTTCAGGGTGAGTACCACATCACTCAGCTCATCTTCCCGAAGTAAGAAGTGATGTTAGATATGGTGAGAATTACATTATGTTACAATAAGTAGTTTAGAATATTTTATCTTAGTACTCATCCTTGCGTTGCGTTCTTTATATGCAGTGTTATGCATTGAACAAAGAAGAATACTTCAATTTTCAATTTCAAAAATTGCTAACGACAATTGGATGGATTCACGTAAGTAAACTTTTTGTTTTTCATGTTTGAACAGTTCTAATGCGTGGTTTACATTTCAGTCACACCCAAAGAAACTATATTTTTTTGTCGTCTGTTGACCTACACACTCACTACCCTTACTAGGTGTTTCTGCTAGAAGCAATTGCAATCATCATTGCGCCAATAGACAAAGGGAGGTATATATTTTTCCTTGTGTAGATTCATATTGCTTTTCGCTTATGTGCTGATTTTTTCTTTTGCATTCAGCCTACATGACATCTTTTTGTGTACTAGTGGGGGATTAGGGCTGCTCCAAAATTGCAAGTATGCTAGCTTCCACCCTCACAAAGATCTACTTGATAAGAGTACCTTGAACGCTAAAGGGTCCAACGTATACCTAGACCCACAATTGTCATTTGCAATCACGGATTTACAAAAGAAATCTTGCAAGAAGGCGTCGCCAACTTAGTTTACTTGATGTGTATGGATACGGATTGCGATACTAATGTTGTTGTACTGAATATTTATTCATTGTCTCTTTGCGTAGTTAATTATTTTGACTTGGATAATATATGTTTATGTTTATGTTTGGAAACTATCTGTTTGTATAGTATCTGATTGGATTTCTGGTTTTGATAATGCCACAAGGGGAAGAAACTAAAATAAGGGAAATTCTTGTAAAATTTTCATTTATTTTAAAAAGAAAGAAAGAAACTTTGACTCAAACATAATTATCCATTTCATTCATCATCAACAAACAATTAATATGTTCATTACAACAATTTAAGCAACATGTGCATAACACATAAATATATAAGGCAGAGGAATTTTGACATTTTGCCGAGGAACGTCAACTTTTCGTAGCGAAATGACAACTTTACGTGGTGGAACGTCAACTTTCTGCAGTAGAACATCGATGCTTACTCTGGTTCAAGACGACCGCAATTCCACTTACTCTAATCCTAATCTATCTCAATTCCACTTTGTCAAAATTACATTTTCATACTAATCATATTCATTCATCATTAACAAATAATTTCATTCCATTGCAACTATATAATGTACATATGCATTACAGACCCAAACCAAATTATCAATTCCATTACAACTATGTAACGTATATGTGCATTACAAATGCCATGCCTCTTAAAACTAGAAGAGTACTCAATCACATTGATGAATCTTTTGAGATTGATGAAGCAAAACATATATTAAATGAGATTTGTTCCAAGAGAAAGTGACTGAAACCAAATTATAGGTTCAAACATGTTTTTTTCTATGTAGCACTTGAAAAAGAACATGCTTGAACCTGTAATTTGGTTTCAGTCACTTTCTCTTGGAACAAATCTCATTTAATATGGGTTTCACTCCATCAATCTCAAAAGATCCATCAATGTGATTGAATACTCGACTAATTTTAATACGCATGGTGGCTTTCCATTTCTCTCCATGAGCAAGTAAATAGAATTTGATGAATCCTTTCCAGCTTGCAATGCTAGCAAGTAGCATATTTTAAGGCAATATCATATCTAATCAAGGTTAAGGTCCACATTTGTTTTTGTTTATGTTTGTGGACTTTTCGTATCATACTCGAGCATAACACATTGCAAATAAAATTAGCATAGTAAAAATAACACATGAAAACGTTGTTTGTGTTTGTGGACCTTCCGCATCATACTCCAACATAACACATTGCAAATAAAATTAGCACAGTAAAAATAACCCATGAAAATGTAAACGTAATAATGTGTTCACCTGCGTCTCAAAAACTATATCGGGAACTGTCTTACGGGAACTATCTTAGTGACTATGTCAGGAACTGTGAAACCCATAAATGTGTTCTGAGAGATTCTTCTCTCGCCTCTGCCACCTCTACCTCTAGACCTACTACTGCTACATGCACTTGACTCTGGGCATTCACCTTCACACGTGTGGGAATTGTGCCCCACACCACCACACTAGCCACATGTCATGTTCAGATGTCTCCTAGGCAGCACTGTCTAACTTGAGGCCTTGTCAAAATCCTTTATTCTTTGTTTTTGCGGCCTTTGAGGACGTCTCTTAAATGGCGGTGGCATAATTGGATCAAGGTCTGTCACAAACCACATGATTTGTCTACTGATCGGGTGGACAAAGTGAGAGTACATCCTCATGTATGTTTTTCGATGGTAGCACTCATGCACAAATTAGTTGGGAGATCTCCTTATAAATTGCATACACAGAACTACATGGACACATGAAATGCATGTCAACTCCCACCGGTAACAGTAACAAGTACACTTGTCCAAATCAACAGCATACTGTTTGTTACCATTGCTCACCTCAAACTAGCAGCACTTGAAAAAACAGGACTTCAATTTCGACCGCAAGTTGTAGTCTAGTAAGCTGATTCTTGATTTGTGGACATAAAAGGTTTGTTGACTGCGCCATCTTTTCATGTTTTTTAACGATCCTACACATGATTTCCTTTCTTATAGTCTCGAACATACTGAGAATTGATTTGTCACGGGCTGGTAGGATGCAAGCATTGTAGGACTCTCTTAAGTTGTTCAGGCTTATGTCACACTTTGGGATTGAGCTAAAAGCATCTTTATACCAGAATCTCGCATCTATTCTTCAGAGATATGCATGGGCTGAATGGTCAAGAAAAAACAGCCTTCTCATCTCTCTCTCAAAGTGTGGTGATGTTGTGGCTCTAGAAGCACCCCATATTGGATCATTGAACAACTTGCCTTTAAATTGTTTTTGAAAATTTGCATACAAGTGTCGGATGCAACAACGATGCTCCACTGACCCTGTAAACTCTCTGACAGCTGGCATCAGCCACTACAAAACTAACAGTCTGAGTCAAACATTCATACACAACGCATAACATAAACATATATGGTAAAAGAAATCAACTATACCTTTTGTGAGTAAAAAATGATTGTCCACCCATTACCGGACAGGGTGTTTAGATCTTCAAGCTACAACTTAAAAAATTAGCTCCAAGAATCCCTACATTCTCCTTCAACCACTACTTTAAATAGTTTTTTAAATTTGCATACAAGTGTCGAATGCAAAAATGATGCTCCACTGATCCTGCAAATTCTCTAACAGTAGCTATAATGACCCAGTTTTTTCTTTTCCCATTAAAATTTGATAAAATTTAAAACTTTTATCAAGCCGCTAAAACCTTTATTAAAACCTTTTTAAAATAATATTAGAGTGCAAAACCGAACCGTCAAAACTCTTTTTGATAAAAACATAGTGGAAGCAGTTATAAAATCTTTTATGAACATATAGCAGAAGTGAAATCAATAAGAAATACTAAACTGAGCATTACTCATTAATTACAAATTGTTTTATCTTTACAAGCCATTTTATCTTAGCTTGGCCAGCCACGAGTCTCGCACATGCAAATCTTTCATCCCTGCTTTTTGATATGTGCATTGCCACCACAAGTAAACTCTAAGCCCAAAGGCTTAGTAAGGAAAAGAGTTTATGCAACATGATATGCCTCTCTGTAGCCCTTTTTGGAATATGGACCATCCAAATCAATCCTTTCATTACGTCATTCATTTGTTCTTTACTTTCTTTACTTTCGTTCATTACTCGTACATCAAGCGAAAGATTGGAGGATTTTCTGTTGCAATGGAATTGTTGGTCGAATCTAGCCTTTTACTTGCAATCTAGAACTCCCGTACCCTACGAGGGAGGAGCTTCTGCTAATTGCACACTAGACCCGCTACCCATCCGTCCTCCAACTCCCCATTTCCTTCCTTTTCTTGACATTTTACCTCACATAATGCATGTGTGAGTACCACCCCTAGCGGCACTCCCTATTGGTTTCTATTAACATGATGCATGACCATACATTCTCATTCTAACATGATGCATGATACATTATAACGTAACATAACAATAATTGATTCGCGCATATAAAAGTAGTAGTTGACATCGCATTGAAATGAAAGCAAACTGTAATTAAAAGCACATATAATGAGTAACAGTAATTGAAATCGCACCACAAAGAACAATTATAATATCGAATTGAAAACAATGAACATCATACGAAAATTAAACAGTGAACATTATGGAAATGAAATAGTGAATCATGAAGGAATAACAGATAGTAGACAAACATAACATAACCATATATAATGAACTAAATCAACGAATGACTTGCTTGAATATATAGATCAGAACACAACACAACAAAACAGAAATCGGAATGTGCTATTAATTTATATGCTAGTTATTCTAATTAATTTTCTAGCCAGTTTACATGCTCCATAGAGATTACATTCATTATTCTAGTTAGTTATCCTAGTTAATTATCATGCTCACATTTAATGAAATCTAGTGGGATAAACATGATTGTTGTTTTAATTTAATTACGCATGCTCAAGTTTAGTAAGCTACAATTTACAATTAGCACAAAGGAGACAATAATGAAGAAAAGGTAAGAACATACATTCAATGAGTCAGTGAAACCCTTAGTTTATTCACGTTTAATTCATTCTTCTTTCATCTTCTCTCTATTATTCTCTAATAAAGTAGAGCGTCAAATTGTAAAGTTTATGGTAAAGGAAATTGCAATAAAAGATAATATGGAGAATATCAACAAAAGAAGAATTAATCATGCGAATATTAATCTAATAGTCATCATAATTCATTACATGCTCGAGAAAGAATTACAATTATTATCCTAGATGATTAAATATGCTTTTCTAGTTAGTTAATTAAACATGCTAATCTTCATTAATTAACGTGCTAATAATTATGCTAGTTAATTATTATTCTCAGTAGTCGTCCAAGTCGATTTTCATGCATCAAGAAATAATTACAATTATTCAAGTAGACGACCAAGATTAACACGCTCAGAGCTTGAGTGAGATTATAATTGTGAGTTTAGTTAATTACTCAAGTTTGATTAACATGGTCAAGTCTAGTTAATTACTCTAGTTAATTAACATGCTCGAGTCTAGTTAATTACATTAGTTACTTTTGATTTATTAACTAGTTAGTTCACATGTGGAGATTAATTAATTGATTATTTAAACTACGCTAAGTTGATTAACATGCTCCAAATCAATAACTTAGTTCATTATTGTTGATACAAGTTTAGAGTGATTAACATGCTCTAGTTAATTAGCAATTAATCAGACTCAAAGATATGTGATAGAACAATATATATTCATTGAATAAAGGAAGTGACAGTCTATAAATAACACAGGGATAATTAACTAAATCCAGCAGAATATTATAGCAAGTAAAATTATGAAAAAAAGGGTCATCCTTGAAAGCCTAGTTCTCAACTCGTTTGTTCATACTTTTCAAGTCATTAACACACTTATCTACTCAGAACACATTCATCAATTGTCCATCAAAGTGAAGCATTGATAACAAAATTAACAATAAAGATATTACTAGAGCTAACAACAAAGCAACAGAACTAACAACAGATATCAAACAAAGAGCTACAATGATGGAACAGAGCTAACAGCCAAGGAAACACTACAAAGTATCAATAAATCTACCACTCATTAAGGGTGTGCAAAACGAACTTGAACCGTCAGACCGAACCAAAACCTGTCAATTCGAGTCGAACTAGTTCAGTTTTGTGGAAAAAATATTTGATTCTTGGATGAAATGTGTCCAAACCGATCATTAGCAGTTAGCTGCTCGGTTTTGTTTTCTCAAAACCGGCAAAACCGAAACTGATGAGCATATATCGCTAACTTTAATTTTTAGGGTTGTCATAATTCAGTTCGGTAGAACACTCTAAACTCTGAAGTGAAACAGAAGTTCTGTTCGTTCCTCGGCAGCTCGGCTCCTACTCCTAGGTTTTCGTTTTCGTTCCTTGGTTGAAACCAAGGAACAAATTTGGTTACTCTGTAGGTAGTTTGGGTTTTTGTTTTCGTTCCTCAGCTCATAGGGTTGTGCAGTTTTTTTCGTCTTCGTGTCTCCAGCAGTCCAGACTCCAGCTCTTTTCCCCATTGAGGTTTGCTTTTCCACTCCTTGACTCTAAAACTTTTCGTATTTTCTCTTCCTTGCTCTAAGTTGCTCTTCAATGCCAATTATTTTTCATTACATTCATCAATTTCTGATTTTCTTTTGTGCACAATGCACAGGCAAAACTGATTAAAGTTAGCCGGTTAGGTTAATAATTTTTGGAATGCACCCTGATATGGTTCTCCATACTGGTATAGTTCATGTTATTGATTCATCTTTTTACAGACAAGATGAGTAAATATGAGAACATCTTTAAAACAAAAAAATAAACAATAGAGTTGGGGAATCAGCGATATATATGAACTTTTGTAGTGCAAAAAGAGGAGTATGGAGAAATAAACTCGATTAAGTTGTTTGACGAACTTCGATGAAAAACTTAAATAAAAGTTTTGGATGAAGTTTTATTAGGTTCTAATTTCTAGACACTTCAATTAGGTAAGAAGTGATTTACGATTTTGTGGACAAACTCCATATTCTCTCTACTCTGTATATGTAATATGCACCATCATTCTCTATTGTTATCTATTTTCTGATTTCAATTGGATAATTCTCTATTTGCTTTTTCACTTCAATTGTTTTAATGGTGCTCACCGTATATTACTTTAGTTTTAATAATTTCAATTGTCATTAATGATTATTAAACCCGAAATTTCATTGTTTTTTAATCTTTTTGAATTTTGATGGATGTTTATCTTCGACGGTTGTTTTTGTTTATTTCTGAATGGATGGTTCTTACTTCTTGCTAAAATTTATTATGATATGGCTCAAATTATTGAAATTGTAGAGGATGGAAAGCGGTAATGAAACTTTAGAGAGTTCTACCATTAACTATATTACTGGTCAAAACAAGAGAAAAAACATCTGAAGTTTGGAATTATATTTCAATGATTGATAGCACTGATCATAACAATCCTAGAGCGAAATGTAATTATTGTTCACAGACATATGCATTTCATACATCAAAAAATGGTACATCAAACTTGAAAAAACACATTGGTAGTTGTAAAAAATTGTTGGCAAGTGTGGATATGAAGCAAAAGACTTTAAGCTTCCAAAATATGGGATTCAATTCTAATCTGTCATGTTTTAGTGTTGCAATTTGCCGAGAACTAATGGTAAAAATTATTATTATTGATGAATTGCCTTTAAAGTTTGTTGAAGGCGAGGGTTTTAGAGCTTATTCCCAATATGTTCAACCAAAATTTGTTGTACCCTCTAGAACTACGATTGGACGAGATATTATTAGTATTTATGAGAAAGAAAAAATGAAGTTGAAAGAATACTTTAGAAACACATCTCAACGAGTATGGTTGACTACCGATACATGGACTTCAATTCAAAATTTGAATTACATGGTTTTAACAGCGCATTATGTTGATAGTGATTGGACATTGCATAAGAAGATTATTAATTTTTGTTTGATTACGAATCATAAAGGTAAAACGATTGGTAGAGAAGTAGAAAAATGCTTATTTAAATGGGGAATTGAAAATGTTTTGACAATTACAGTTGATAACGCTTCTTCGAACAATGTGGTCCTTTCATATTTGATTAAAAGTGTTAGAAATTGGAATGGATTAATTTTGAACGGGGAATACATGCATATGCGATGTTTTGCACATATTTTGAATTTGATTGTATGTGATGGTTTAAAAGAGCATCACGAATCTATCACGAGAGTACGTAGAGCTGTGAAGTATGTTCGATTTTTGCCTACAAGACTAAAAAATTAAAAAAATGTGTTGAAAATGTTAAGATTATGTACAAAAGTAGTGTTTCTCTTGGTGTGCCTACCAGATGGAATTCCACATATTTAATGTTAGAAAGCGCCGAAAAAATTGAAAAAGCTTTTGAAAAGTTAAAGGAAACTGATATTCAATATATTCATGATTTGGGTGGAGAAAGACCTCCCTCGACAGAAGATTGGAGTAATATTCGGGAACTTATCAAGGTTTTGAAGATTTTTTATGATGCAACTCTAAATGTATCAGGCTCCTTGCATGTTACTTTGAATATGTATTTGACTGAAGTATGTAATTTAAAAATTGTTATCCATGAGTACGCTGAGTGTGATAATCCATTATTAAGGAAAATGGCTATTGGAATGGAAAGAAAGTTTGATAAATATTGGGGAAGTTGCAATAAAATGAATTTTTTTATGTATGTAGCAATTGTATTAGATCCTAGATGTAAAACAAAGTTTTTGAAACATTGTCTTACCATGTTAGTTGATAACGATAAGGCAAATGATTTGATGAGACAAGTTCAACTTGTGATTGAAAGATTATATCTCGAGTAAAGAAGTGATTCAGGGTTTGAAAATTTAGAAGAAAATTGTATTACTACAAGTGTTGCAACAACGTCTAAAGTGTTAAGACAAAAGAGCAGTTTGACCTACAATAAGGTATTTGAGATATTCTATAAGCATTACAAAGAGCAAGATGTTTCAAATAATCGGACAGAAGTTGATCAATATCTATATGAAGGGTTGGAAAAATTTTCAGACAAGCAAGACATTCTAATGTGGTGGAAATTGAATTCATTGAAATTTCCAATTTTAAGCAAATTGGCAAGAGATTTATTGGTTATTCCTATTTCAACTGTTGCATCTGAGTCAGCTTTTAGTAGTGGAGGACGGGTACTTGATTCATTTCGCAGTTCTTTGTCCCCGAAGACTGTCGAGGCATTTATTTGCACTCAAAGCTGGATTCGATCATCAAAACATCAATCTGTCAACTTTAATGATGTAGCGGATGATGTTGACAAATTTGAACAAGGTATCTGCCAATTTTTATTTTTAATAGTGTTTTTTCTGTATATTTCTTTTATTAATTACTATATTTTATATAATTATTTTGAATTTATATGTTTCAGAGATTATGTCAATTAATGAAGATGATGAAGTGAACTAGTCGAAACTTAATAGTGATGACAAGTTAGAACAAGGTATTTATATTTTTATTAATTTTATTTTTACTTTTGTAATTACTTTCTTTCAAAAATTGTATTTATTCTTTTGCAGTTTATATAATCTGAAGTTTGAAGACACTGGACATTACGAAATACAAGGACAATTAATATTTTATTTAGTTATTACAATTTTTTTAATTAGTTGATGTAGTTTATAGAGTTAATGATGCATTTGTTTTCTTTTTTTTTTTTTGGATTTGTCACTATCATAGTTGGTGGAGTTTATAAAGTAAATGATGTATTTTTCGTATTTTTATTGCTATATTCTTGTAACTTGTTGCTTGCAGATGTTGGATGAAATATTGATGACAGCTGCTACTAGTGCACCGTGGATGACGTCTTTGATTTTGGTTTGAGGTAATGCAAATTTTATTTGTTGTTTATCAATGTAACCATGTTTTTGAAAAACCAAACACTAATTGTTTATTACGCATATAAAACATCAGGTTTTTCATTTTTGTATAAAAAACAATGAGTGTTTGGTTTATGCAAGAGTGTTTTAATGTGATTTTAGTTTGAGTGAGTGCTTTACAAATTTTATTTTTTCTCAAATTCTGGAAGAGTGTTTTAAAGAAATTCTACTACATGTCTAAGACTTTGGAAATTGTTGTGATTTACTGATTTTGATTTCTAGAGATTGGAAGAGTGTTTGATTTTTGGAAGAGTGTTTGGTTTTGGAAATGAACATCAGGTTTTTGTATAAAAACATCAGGATTTTGTATAAAAAACAAAACCAAACACTGGACACAACAAGTAGTCAGTGTTTAGTTTTGTAAAAAAAAAATTGTGTATTCTTTTATTGCAATCTATCTCATGTTAAGTTTGTCTCATATATATATATATATATAAAACAAAGATTAAACCCGAACCGAACCCGAATCCGAACTGAAATTCTGGTTCGGTTGCCCCAAACCAAAATCTCAGATTAGGTTTGAAATTTTTCAAACTGAAACCGACTGGTTCGGTTCAGTTTCGTATTAAAACCGAACCGAAACTGAATTTGAACACCCCTACCACTCATGCACTCTACTTGTGGTAGGGCTTTGACGGCATAAAAAACAAAGATTAAACCCAAACCGAAACCGAACCCGAACTGAAATTCTGGTTCGGTTACCCCAAACCAAAATCTCGGATTAGGTTTGAAATTTTTCAAACTAAAGCCGACTGGTTCGGTTCAGTTTCGTATTAAAACCGAACCGAACCCGAATTTTAACACCCCTACCACTCATGCACTCTACTTGTGGTAGGGCTTTGAAAGCCAGACACACCCAAATCCTTACTCCTAATGAAGATATCACTCACGGATAGCACTCCAGCTCCCAGCAGCAGCTCCAGCAGCTCACTCCTTTAGCTCACAGTAGTATCACGAACACAGCTCCAACTCTCGCACATAACTCAGAGAATGATCACTCTCACGAGCTCACCATTTCTCATAGGAAAGCTCATGCAGGAAGGAAGTTCTCTCACAGGGTTCTCTCATAGGAAACAAAACTAAGCAGAAGAAAAAATGGAGGAGAAATGGCTTAATGTGGAAGTCATACCAGGAGAAGGAGACATCGTAGTCCTAGAGGAGGGTGGCGTCCGCGTGGGAGGCATCGCCCGTGTCCCCAGTGTAGGTATTCAATTGCTAAATGATAAAGGAATTCTAATTATTAACCCTAATTTATCGCAGGTTTGTGCAATTTCGGACAAGTGCGGGCGTGTTGGTCTTGTCGGCATGTGTAAAATCCTTCAGGTAGAATTGTGCTTAAGGACAAGAAGTGGCGTCCTCGCCCTATCCGTATTGTCCGAAAGTGACAAACGGATGCAATATGGCGTCACATAATGGGTCCGCGTGCGTCCGAAAGTGTCTAAGAACTGGACAGATTCAAAGCGAACGAATCCACCAACGTCATCATTTTTCTGGACTCGTCTGGAACTATCCAAGAATTGGACAGATTCAAAGCGGACGAATCCACCCTCGACCGCACTCATCCGCGAAGCGTCCGAAAGGTCAAGTTAGAGACAGGGACGAATTGGGACGTGAGGCAACATCCACGAGAGTCATCCCAAAGCGCTGAGACAATGTTCCATACATTTGCAGACGAGGAACATCATCCGCAAGCGTTCAAAAACGATCATTCTAGCACTTTAGCACATTTTCTACAGAAAATTCATCCCATAACATCTTCTCCATAAATACACATCACAATTTAACACGTATAAATACGCAATGTAATGGCCTACTCTGCCCAACATTCACTTACATTGCGTATACGGAAAAAACTGATATCAGGATATAACACCAGCCCCTAAAAAAATTAACAGTCTGAGTCAAACATTCGTACACAAAGCATAACATAAAACTTAGATGGCAAAAGCAATCAACCATACCTTTTGTTGTTTAGAAATGATTGTCCACCCATTGCCGGATAGGGTGTTTATATCCTTGAGCAATCCAAGAATCCCTACATTCTGCTTGAACCACAACTATAGCAATCAGATAAATTTCATCATTCCCGTCGATGCTGACAATAGTGAGCAGCTGCCCCGAAGTCGATCTCTTCAAATGACAACTAACCAAACAAACAATCGATCTACCACAGTTCAACAACCTCATCTTACATGTACTCAAACATATATACATCATTTTAAATGCTAGACTATGAGAAAGATCAATCCTCTCTAGCTGAACACGCAGTGAGCTTCTAAGATTAGACCTTTGAATCTCCTCGCCATACGACCAATTGAGCTTGTATTGCTCATTGCCATCTCCTTGATTCATTTTTCAGACTGCATTTCTTGCCCTTCTACCAAGATTGGGTATAATGTTCATGTTAAAATTATTCATGACTGTCTCAATTATGGAAGGAAGGTCCTAGTGGGTCTGACTTTTGAATCTGTCCAAGTAATGCGTTGCAACCCATTTGGTAGAGGCATGATGGCTTTCCATCTTTTTTCAGCAAGTGTGAACATAATTATAGCTCTTTATTTGAAAAATTTGTTCACTTTGCATTTTTTAGGCGTGCTTCTGCCTTGTGTATCCTTTCTAGCAAGCACCCCTCAATGGATGAGAGTCACTGTGGGTGAATTTTTTCATGTACCCATTCTTCAACACATGATCCACGATTTCTTCTCTAAGTTGATTCAAAGAACTATACTTCTTGCCAAGACACATATTAGCGAAAGAACATTTTGCTTGTAGTGGTCGTTGAGACCTATTATCGCCCATGTCTTCATCACTAGATTCGCATAATGAACGGAGCTCCTCTTCATCTAGAGTTTCTGAGATAGAATGCACCATTATAGTAGGTTCGTCTCAAAATACACATACAATATGTGCCAACGTAGACATAAGCTCTACTTCAAATGTGCAGTTAACTGATTCCTAATCACTCCCAGATACCATTTATGTTCATCAATTACTAATGCTTCAAGTTCATTTGGATGCGATACACTTTTACTCTCAGAAAGCTCTAGAGTTTGATAATTGCTGAGAAAATAGCTAAGAAAATCACTCTAAGTGTAGTGTGACTTTATATAAGGCAGAGGATGTATGACGTTCCGCTCAGGAATTATGATGTTATGCAGCAGAATGCCAACTTTTCATTGTGAAAGGTATGGCGTTCTGCGAGGGAGAACGACAAACAAGGGAAAATGTTTATTCATAATGACGTTCCTCTGGAGAAAGTATGTTGTTTTGCTACGAAACGTCAATGTTCTGCAAAGGAATTTATGACGTTCTGCTTAGGAACAACAAACAAGCAGCTTCATATTTAGCACTAACGTTCCGCGAAAGAACGTGTAGCGTTCCACCGTAAAATGAAATTTAAATGTTTAACGGCAAACATAATAGCAATGTTTGAGGGGTCTATTTCTCGTAGTTGATACAACACCGATAGGCAACTCCAATAGTCGTGAACAACCGGAATGAAACTATTTTACAGATTCTGTTCAAATTTTGAAGATAACAAAAACAACACAAATGGAAAGCTTTCGGCAGGAGTTTTGGACAGGAGTGCCAATTAAAAGTCTAGAAAATACCTTAAAAATTTTGCGGACTAAATCGTTATGGAAGGAAAGTTATAGCTACATAAGTGAGAGGTGCTTTGGAATCAAATATGGTAAGAAGACAATTTTGTGAGGCATTTTTGGGCTGGATAAAAATAAAACAAATGAATGAATTTTGACACGAAATTTGAACCACAATGTTGGCAATATGAGAAGAACAAACCCTCAAAATATTGTGAACAAATTCAAACTGAAAAGGAAGTTATGGATGAAGGGTTGCAAGTTGATCCAAATAGGCACCTCGGTTGTGCCTATTGATTTCAATGACCTCCAATGGTGGAAGCACTATAACTTTGTTCTTTGCAAGCTTTCTACTTCTTTTCTAGGGATGTCCACCTCTGGAAAAAGATGGAGAAAGGAATAAAAATAAGAGGATTCACCAAAAAACTCACAAGAAACAGTGAAACCAATTTGAAAACCAAACTCAATCGGATAACACCAACAAATGAGAAATGGCTGAAAATGGGAGGGAAACTCCACGCTTCAAATCTGATCTTTAGCTCAAAAATTCATCCTCTAGGACAGACCTTAAAGAAAGTTTAAATATCCCACAAAATTAGGGCAAGATTTCTAAAGATAACTTACCAAAAAGTCCTCACAAAGACACAAGCTCAGCTAGACATGCCCTAATCGAGTGACACCAACAATTGAGCTAATGGATCATTCTTCAAGTCCTGTCTTCAAGTTGAATTGGACTTCAATTCCAACTAAGTGAGATCAAGCTTATTTAACATAAAATAATGCTCTACGTTCGTGGACCTTTTGGCATAGTAAATAAACTCCAATGTTAATGCAAGACCCCATTCTAGAAATTTTGAGAAGTCAGCAATAATCTTCATGAAATACACTTTTTGATATAAGACATTGAAGACAACCAAATAATTCAAATACTGCTCGGAGGTCAAATTATTTGCCGTTTTGGAACGTCTAAGAAATCTTCTAAACTTGTACTTGACCTTCCATTTATACTTGATCTTGAATAACTCCATGATACTAATGGATGCTGCATGAACAAAAAGGATGATTTGAGCATACTCCTCTCTTTGATCACCAACAAAAAGAACATTTAAAATGAAGTTAAAAAATCTTCATGCTTAGTTGTCAGTCGTAGGTTTCGAGAGCATATCAAAAGTTCAATGGTTAAAATTGTTAGCAAAAATGCATTAGTAGTTGATTTGTTATTGATCACAAAATACAATGGTTAATTTGTTAATTTCCCTATATTTTTACGCAGTCAATTCTATATACCTGTGTTGTAGTAGGGTTTGAAAGTAAGAAAAATAAAGGCAAACACTTTCCTTCCTCTTTACCTCACACGTGCAGCTCTTGTCACTTTTCCTCTACTTGTTAACTTTATTTACTTTTATTCGTCCAGTTTGACCACTTTAAACTTTGCTTGTGTTAGTAAAAATGTTACCCATACAACTTCAAGGTTAGTGAAATCACATTTTCTATTCATTTTTTTGTCTTGTTATTAAGAAAAACGTCTACTTCTTAAAATATCTCATATATGTAAGCAAGAACAAAAAATTTAAACTTATCCTAACGAGAATAAAAGTAATAATAGTGTTTATAACGTGGCAAGTCACCTTCATCTTGTCAAATAACTAATTCTTTTGAAACGAGTATAATTTGTAAGAGTGATTAATTATTAGTACTTAGTGCTATCACTTGCTAAATCCCCCATTCCATATGGATTTTGAATCATCTTCTTTGCTTGATTGTGGGTTTTCTTCATGGCCTTAGCATCAAAATCCTGATTGTGTTCACCAATTTTTTTCTTTGTCAAAGATGATGACAAGAAGTAGTGGGAAATAAAATTATATAAAGTTTTCTAAGTTTGTAGATGGTAAAGGAGTTTTGGCCTACTACCGTCATCCCACTATTGCACGAATGGATTGGACACGTTCATGGCAGACATCAAATAAAACCCATTGAAACCTTAATGGAAAAGAAATAATAAAAGATTCCTTCAACAGTCAACACGTTTGCAAATTGTATTTCTCCCACCACAATTCCATTTTTTTTTTATGGGGTCCCAATCAATTATGTTTCTATTACAAAATGTGACTACCTAAACTTTCTAAATGAGCATGTCGCCTATTCTAATCATTCTTTCAGCTACATATGTAAGATTATAAGATTTTAGAGCAAAGTTTTCTTTATCAAGTACAAAATTTGACTTACAATTTCTTAATTTTTGCTGTTGGCATTTACTTTGTTGAATTATGGTTCTTACTACAACTTTAGCACTGCACCAAATTTCATATGTTTGAGAAAATGAATTGAATTTGGCAATATTTTTTAGCACATGGTGTCCAACTTTTTGTATAATCGTTGGTTCTCATGGCTGCTTGCTTTTAGAAAAGATGAGGTCGTCCAACTTATTTGAGGCCTATTTTCAACTGGATGGTCTAGCGGCCTGAGTTTATATCAAAGTTCGGTTCAAGCCCATTATTAAAAAAATATTATTTATTGAAATATATGCATAAACAAAAAATGAAGAACAATATTTCCTATATCTACTTTTCATTTAGAGATTAATGCCGGCTGTATACTCAGAATGTTACATTTTTCATCGTACATTATGATGTGTCAATCATTTTTTCATTTGTAGAGTAATCATAATAAATATTAAATATTTAAAATAATCAATCACTTGTTCTTGATGAAAGTAAATAACTAAAAATTGCAAATGCATATTGCCAAAGTTATTGTATCATTTCAATAAATAGGATTGTCGATTCCTTAAAAATCAAATAGTTTAATATTTTTCATGTGATACCTGTTATTTTTATAAGGAAAGAAATGTTTTTTTAAGGAAAGAATTTCCTCCCTAGATTGGTGGGAGCGTTTTAGAACCAGAGAAGGAAATACTTTCACTTTCCTTCCTCTTCCATGCCATTAAGACTCCTTACCCTCGCCCTCTCTCCCTCCCTGCCCTTGCTCTCTCTGTCTCTCACTTCATAATTCCCTATTTCTCTGCAAAGATTCTTTCTACATGCAGAATCTTGATCCGCGAAATTTGTGAGACTTTATTAGCCAATTTTTGTGGTGGATTTTGAGTCGGATTACATTCCTTGGAAAGTAAATTTTTCCCCTTCTATGTAATTTTGATTTTTGGTAGAAACCTTTGGATTTTTATGCAAAAATTAGAATTGTTGGTTGAAGGTTTAGCGAACTACCTTTGATGTGAGTTAGGAGAAGCAGAGTGTCGAGTTTTTGCAGAGTTTGATTGGAGTTTCTAGGGGTCGAAAATCAAAATCAAAGATATAAAACAATCTACTCTCTCTATTTGGTGATTTGGATTCTATATTTTTTAGTGTAATCTGTTGTTTGGAATATGAGGGATTGGACATGAGAAGTTTGGCGTGGACGGGTAGAAATCTCTACAAGAATTGGTAGGCATCATTAAGGAAGATGATGTCAAGCCACATCCAAAAAATTGGTAAGTCGCAGCTGGGACCATTTTAAGTAGCGGACTTGGGTCCTGCCTCGACCGTGGGTCTGGCCTGTTGGGCCACAACCTAAAAAACCATTTTGACCATATATATATTTTAGTTTAATATATCAAATTTTTATTAAAAAATTGATGATTTTTATTTTTGATAGATACCAAATCATAATTTAAAAATCATGAACTTTTCGATTTTGGGCTTTGATAAGTGATAGAGTCACTTCAAGGTAGAAATTTAATTTTATGTACAACATTGCACAATTTTCTAAAAATAATACTTTGAGATGTATTCTCACATAAAATGATGGGTTCATTTCCATGGATCGCCAAATTTTTAATTATATTATGTAATTTTCACTAAACATATTTTATTGAGCATGCACATAAATTATATGGATCAACGCAGTCATGCAAACCGAGTTCGATCGACCTGATTTGGGGTCTTGTTTTATGTTACGCATATTTGACTGTGAAAGAATGTATTTGTTTGCTGTTAACTAGAGTAATGAGACAACTTTATGTGTCGTGTCATTGGGCGTAAAACCCTAAAGCCAATAAGGGTTTTTCTGTGGCTTTCGTGATTGTCAAGCATCGTTGTTGTTATGTGATATGCCTATGACATAGTGTGTCCAGAGTCTGTGATTGACTCGATTTTCACTGAAATTTTATATGGTACAACAATAGTCTATTTTAATTACTTACCAAATTATAGTTGATAGTTTTAAATGCATGCCATTCTGTATATTTTTTTAAAATAAATTTATGAAACATCATTTTTATGACACAAAATGCTTAATCATTGTTTTTAACTTCATTGTTGAATAAATAAAACTTTATTTCCATTGAGTCAAGTAGACTGATGCACCTCAAGGGCCAATCCCGAGATCATGAGCCAAGAGGCTCACTAACTTTTTTGTTTCTTCCTATTTTTCAGGTGAAGCTTTTTATGATCAAGTGAAGAGACCAAAGCACTTACCAAAATGGGAGTGTAACCAAGCACACAAGGCATCTCCACATTTGACCCATCCATGAATCATAAGGGAAGCCTTAATGCCATCAATAAAGAAGTCACTACAAGTGGATTTAGGATTCAAATGAGGTAGCATAGTTTAATTTTATGGTTTTATTTGGAACATTTTGTTGTAGCACATTAATGACTTGTTTGGGATGCTCTCAGTTTAGCCTAGTGGGTGAGAGGATGTTTTGGTTTTATTGCTATTTGGACAATATTGTAATTTGTGTTTAGGGCAACCATAATTTGAGGGGGTTTTATGCCCCCTTTATGGTTTGTCTGAAGATAAACATTTTCAACTAAAGAGTATTTTTTTTTTTCAAAGGTTTGGAGTTCCCTCAATTCGGCCATCTCCTTTTGGTGTTCAACCGATTGGTTGTTGGTGTTAAAATTGGTTTCATCTTGTTTGTGAGTTTTAGGTGATTACTCTAATTGCTATTCCTTTCTCCACGTCTTTCCATAGATGTAGAAAACCCACCCCAACAAAAGAGTAGAAAACTTGCAAAGACCCAAGTTGGAGTGTTTTCATCTAAAGAGGCCATTGAAGTCAATAGGCACAGCTGAAGTGTCTATTTGGACCAGTTTGCACCCATTTGGACCAGTTTGCACCCATTCGACCATAACTTCTTCTCTCAAACGATTTTAGATGTGATTGTTGGAGGGATTCACTTCACTTACAGAGTAAGGTGTGGTCCAAATTTCACATTAATAGGACACATATTGACCGTGTTAAGCATTCTACCATTTTGGGTCTGTTTCTTTTCTTAATAGGCGCTTCCATCAAGGGGTTTCCATCTTTCCCTTATTGGTGGTGCATCATTTGGTATCAAAGCCTCTTCCCTTGTTCTCTCATCTATTATTTGGTGATTTTTCCTTTATAATGTGATAAAAAGAAGTGGGGCTAATGATGCTCAAAATCGTTAGACAAATCTGGCCAAGACACAAACACCTGAGCAACCTCCATTGAAGGAAGGTGAGAGAAATATACAAGGTCAAATTGAAGAACTTAGAAATATGGTTGCTAACTTATAGCAATGGTTGGAAGAACCAAGAGATCAAAATGTGAGAGCCCATAGAAGACCTAAACCTAGAAGAAGGCCAAGTTCATCAAGAGACACAATAGGTCGTGATGAAAGTGGTGAAGAAGATGAAAATATGGATATTGATTTTGAATAAACCACTAGTCCAAGAAGAAGACCCAATGCAGGAGATAAAATGAGACATATGAAGGTATCCATCCCTAATATTAAAGGTTCTTGTAATAGAGATGGTTTCCTTGACTAGGTAGAAAAGGTAGATAAAGCATTTAATTGCTCTGACTACACGGAAAGAATGAAATTACAACTAGTATCTCTTAAACTCTTGAGTTATGCTAGTCTATGGTGAAAAGACTTGAAAAATAAGAGGGGACGTGATGGATATGATGAAATGCAGAGTTGGAGGATGATAAAGTCCTTTATGAGAAGAAGATTTGACATGCTCCAAATAACACTAGGAGCACTAAGCAAATAATCAACTAAGCTGGATTGAGAATCTGTCCAACCTATTTCAACGAGATATATCTTCCCAACCTCAAATGATCAGGAGCTGCAATTTGGAGGGCAACTCTATAAAAAACTCAAGTTCAACATATCAAAAATGCAACTCAAAATTCCTTAAGAAACTCCAGATATAGCAGAAACAAGCCGGATCCAAATCGAGGGTTTGGAACAGATCAGATTCGGCGACCAAAATAGAAAGAGCTAGCAACCGATATGCATACGGCCAATCAACGCCAATTGTGGTGGACAATATCT
Organism: Begonia loranthoides; assembly: GCA_022433065.1. Classification (NCBI taxonomy): domain Eukaryota; kingdom Viridiplantae; phylum Streptophyta; class Magnoliopsida; order Cucurbitales; family Begoniaceae; genus Begonia; species Begonia loranthoides. The sequence continues at coordinate 36,608,591 of CM039468.1, read as the reverse complement.
TGACTAATTGTAGAATAAATCATCCAAAATGGGATCAAAAGAACGTGTACAAAGGGTTCAAAATACAGTCACAATCGTAAGAATCCAGCAGCAATTTTCCAAGGACAGATTTGCAGCTAACAAACATTCACCATAAAAAACATAATAATCATAAAACCTTCAACTATAAACACCATCCAAGATCAAGGCAACTTGTTAATAATAGAATAGAGCAAGAAAAACCCAGAACTCCTTGAAAGAAACGGCAAGAAAAACCAAGAAGAATCCGTGGAGTCTGCGAGCCTCCAAAACTGAGAGAGGCGACTTTCAATGGCTTAACCGATTAAGGAAGCACTCTCCAAGGGCTTGAGAACTTCTTCTATCACCATACCACAATCAACACCACGAAGGAGAAGTATTGGAGGTGATAGTAACCCTTCCAACTCGGTCAAGAAGCTTCAAGAAAACCGAGCTCGGGCTATGGTTGAATTGGCGATGAAGGGGGGTGTCGCGGGTTCTCTCCACAAAGGAAAATAGCTAGGTTTTTAGATTCATCAAAAGTGTCTTCTCTTTCCAAAAGGAGGGCTTAAAACCCTAAGTGTGTTTACAAAAATTCCAAAAGACCAAATTATCCCTAACGTGAAAATTTTGGCATGAGGGCGTGGTTTGCATGCAAACCGCGCACCCCTCAAACACTCACCAAGAAAAACAACATTAAAGAAACCAAATAAAAATTCCAGAACAAAGCCTATTTCTAGACCAACAAAATAGTGTTCAAAAGTCAATATTACTCTTTGAATCTTCACACATCATGGAATCTCCGAGGCAGAAAACATCATGCTATCTGTTCGGTGGTGCATGCAACCATGTGAGCACGTGGAAAGGCACTCTGTTGTCTTCGTGAGTTGTTTCCTCTAAAGACTCCCATAATTTGATATTGCCTACAAAATAAGAACGAGTTAGGGAAGAAATAAGCTTCTTGGCTCGTGACCGAGTGAACGGGCCTTGGGGCACATCAAGATTTGTGTCAAGTTATTACAAGTAATAGTTGTTTTCATAAATTCAAAATCTCAAGCAATGGCATTATCGGTTAAAGAGTACTTAACCGAGTTTGAAACCCTCAAAATTAGATGTGCCTTGGAGGAGGCCATGGAGCAAACCATTGCAAGGTTCATCGAAGGACTTCACAAAGAAATTGGAGACATAGTGGAATTGCAACCATATGAGATCATGGATAGTGTCATCCAACTAGCTATGAAAGTGGAAAGACAAAGAAAAAGAAAGGGTAAAGAAGCTAACACTCAACCATTTCAAAGAAATCTCATTCCATACAAGCTACAAGCTAAGCGATAGGAGAAAAGTGTAGTCTTGAAAGGGTTTGATAATAAAATGTTTGAAGAGAAGAAATCAAGTGTTGAATCTACTAGACCAAGATCAAGAGAAATTAAATGCTTTAAAAGTCTCGGATTTGGGCATATTGTATCCCAATGTCCAAACAAACGAGTAATGGTAATTAGAGAAGACACTAAGGAAGTGGAAAGTGGAAATGAAGTTATAGAGCCACCAAGTACAGAGGAGGAACCACAAGAAGACACATATTTTGCTCAAGAATGGCCACTCCTTATGATCATAAGAAGAACACTAATTATGAAAATTCGAAAAGAAGAATGGCAAAGAGAACATTTTTCATAGTCGATGCAACATCAAGGACAAAATATGTTTTTCCATTAATAATGGAAGAAGTTGTACAAACATAGCATCGCTAGATTTGGTGGAAAATTGGGGTTGGAAACTACTTTGCATCCGACTCCTTACAAGTTGAGTTGGTTGAATGACCGAGAAGTTATCAAGGTGACTAAAAAAACATGCATCAATTTTTCAATTGGAGGATATGTGGATGAAGTGATGTTTGATGTGGTTCCCATGAGTGCTAGCCACTTATTATTGGGGTGGCCATGACAATATGATAGGAAGGTCTCCCATGATGGTCATTCCAATTATTATTCATTCAAGATGGGTGGAAGAACTATAAAACTAGCTCCTCGTCAGATGGAACAAGTTGCCAAAGACTATTAAGAAATGAAGAAGGGAAAGACTCAACCTTATTTATGTCCAAGAAGGAGTTGAAGAGATCTTTGATGGTGGGTGGTTTTATGGTGATGCTTATGTTTTTGGGGAGGTTAATGGAATTGGGGGATATACCTGATTCTATTCAACAACTTTTGAATGACTTCCAAGATGTGTTTGAGCATTAAATTGATTTAATGCTTTGGGTGACTCTTCCAAATAGGTCATCCTACAGATTGAATCTGGAAGAAGCTAAAGAGCTACACAAGCAAGTAACCGAGCTCCTTGATAAAGGCTACATCTGAAAATCTTTGAGTCCATGGGTCGTGCCCTCTTTGTTGGTGCCAAAAAAGGATGGGACAATGAGAATGTGTGAGGATAGTCGTGCTATTAACCAAATCACCATTAAGTATAGATTTCATATTACTAGATGAAGACATGTCGGATGAGTTGAGTGGTGCTTCAATCTTCTCTAAAGTGAACTTAAAAAGTGGTTATCATCAAATTCGAATGAGAGAGGGAGATGAATGGAAGACGACCTTCAAGACTAAATATGAACTTTATGAATGTATGGTTATGCCTTCGGATTATTCAATGCACCTAGCACTTTCATGAGGGTTATGCATCATGTTCTCTAAGAAAATATGAGAAGGTTTATTGTGGTGTATTTTGATTACATCTTGATTTATAGTGTGAACTAGCTTACACATTTGGAGCACATTCGACAACTTTTTGCTACTCTACAATTTGCCAAACTCTTTGGTAACCTCAAGAAGTGTTCATTTTCCCAAGAAAGAGTTTATTTCCTTGGTTTTATTATAACAAAGCATGGCATGGAAGTTGATAAGTCCAAGATAGAAGTTATTAAGGAGTGGTGGATTCCCAAAAGCATGTTCGAGGTGAGAAGCTTCCACGGGTTGGTATTCCTCTATAGAAGGTTTATTCAAAATTTTAGCACCATTATGACTCATATCATGGATTGTACTAAAAAGGAGAAGACATTTCAATGGTCTAGAGCATGCTAAGCTAGTTTTGAGATTATCAAAGAAAAGCTTTGCAATGCACCCATGCTTATACTACCTGAGTTTGGCAAAGTATTCTAAGTGAAATGTGAAGCATTTGGCTTAGGCATTGGAGCTGTCCTTATGTAAGGAGGCAAACCTATTGCTTATTTTTGTGAGAAGCTAAAGGGGGTGGCCTTTAACGTTTTGACATATGACAAAGAATTTTATGCGGTTATTAGATCTCTTGAAGTTTGGCAACATTAGTTACTATCTAAGGAGTTTATCATTCATACCGACCACTAAGCTCTCAAGCATATCAGAAGCCAAGAAAAGTTGAATAGAAGATATGCTAAATGGGTGGAGTTTCTTGAACGTTACCCTTATATGATAAAATACAAAAAATGGGAGACTAAATGGGAGACTCTTAACCGAATTGAATGTTAAACTTTTTGGTTTTGATTGGATTAAAGGATTATATGGTGAAGACAAAGACTTTGGTCATTATTACAATATATGCTTGAAGAAAGTCGAGGGAGGATAAGATGTCATGGAAGGGTACCTTTTCAAAGGTGGCAGATTGTGCATTCCCAATTGTAGTCTTTGGGAGTCTTTGATGAAAGAGGCTCATAGTGGGGGCTTAGCAAGTCATTTTGGAGAGAAAAAGAACTTTGAAGCTATGAAAGAAAAATTATTATTCCCACATCTACTTATGGATGTAAAAAAACGTGATTGAAAGGTATTTTGTTTTCATAAAAGGCCAAGAGCCAAGTACTACCTCAAGGCCTATATCTACCATTGCCGATTCCTACTCATTCATGGGTTGAGGTTAGTATGGACTTTCTTTGGGATTACCCTATACATTACGCATGAAAGATTCTATTCTGATGGTTGTTGATAGATTCTCTAAGATGACTCATTTTGTTGCTTATTCTAAATTAGATGATGCTAGTCATAGTGCTAATGCATGGCATTAACTACTGTTTAGCACCTCTTTTCATCCTCAAATTGACAGACAAACTGAAGTGGTAAATCAGACAATGGGAGCTCTCTTGAGGAGTATGGTGGGTAAGAGGTTGTTGGATTGGGACTTTCAATTGCCTTATATTGAATTTTCCTATAACTGTGGTATGCATAGCACTACTCAAAAGACTCATTTTGAGGTAGTTCTCTATTAGGCCTCATTCCTTTGCCTTAAGATGAATTTGTGAAATCCAATGGGGCTAGTAAGGCCGAGAAGGTAAAATTGATCTATGAGAAGGTTAGCAATTCAATTGCAAAGAAAAATGGGACTTATTCAATGGTTGCAAACCGTGGGTGAAAGGAGGTTATTTTTAAAGAGGGAAACTTTGTTTGGTTGCTTTTGAGAAAAGAAATGTTTCCTAAGCAAAGAAAGTCCAAATTGAAGTTTAGAGTCAATGCTCCTTTTAAAGTACTAGAAAAGATAAACAACAATGCACTATAAATTGAAGCTTCCAGGAAGTTATGGAGTTTCTTCAACTTTCAATGTACAAGATTTATCTCCTTACCTTAGAGAGGAGGAAGTTGAAAGGGAGACAAAAACATATTGGAGGTCAAATCCTTAATCACCTAGGGAGGATGATTCACCTCAAGGGCCAATCACAAGATCACGAGCCAAGTGGTCACTAACATTTTTATTTCTTCCTATTTTGCAGGTGAAGCTTTTTATGATCAATTGGAGGAAGCACCATCTACAAGTGATATGGAGAAACCAAAACACTTACTAAAATGAGACTGTATCAAAGCAACTAAGGCATCTCCACATTCGACCCCTCCATGAATTATAAGGGAAGCCTTAATGTCATCAACAAAAAAGTCACTTCAAGAGGATTTAGGATTCAAATGAGGTAGCATAGTTTAATTTTATGGTTTATTTGGGACATTTTTTTGTAGCACATCAATGACTTGTTTGGGATGCTCTCGGTTTAGCCTAGTGGATGAGAGCATGTTTTGGTTTTATTGCTATTTAGATAATATTGTAATTTGTGTTTAGGGCAACCCTAAATTGAGGGAATATTTAATCCCTCTTTATGGCTTGCGTAAAGATAGAACATTTTCAGCTAAAGAGTATCTTTTTTCAAAGGTTTGAAGTTCCCTCCCTTTGGCCATCTTCTTTTGGTGTTTAACCGATTGGCTTTTTGTGTTAAAATTGATTTCATCTTGTTTGTGAATTTTAGGTGATTCCTCTCATTGCTATTCCTTTCTCAACCTCTTTCCATAGAGGTAGACATCCCAAGCAAAGGAATAAAAAACTTACGAAGACCCAAGTTTGAGTGTTTCCATCCGAAGAGGCCATTGAAGTCAATAGGTTTGGTTGAGGTGCCTATTTGGACCAATTTGCACCCATTCAACTATAACTTCTTCTCACCAATGATTTTACCTGCAATTTTTTTAGGGCTTCACTTTCACTTATAAAGTAAGGTATGGTCTAAATTTCATGTTAATAGTACACGAATTGAATGAGTTAAGCATTCTGTCATTTTAGGTCTGTTTCTTTCCTTAATAGGCACTTGCATCAAGGGGTTCCTATCTTCCCGTATCGATAGGGCATTGTAGACTCACGCCTGATGACTCCTCCCTTTCAAAACTTTATTTGTAGAATTTTCAATTGTCGACTCAGGAGTAATTTCGGCAAACAATTTTTCTAAACTTTTTAATAATTTTTACTTGAAAGTTATTTTCGTGAGGTTAGACTTATTAAAAAATTTTGTAAGCCTTTAATTTTATTATTTTATTCTGTATAGTTATTATTTTTATTTCTATTACCATATTATCTCGATATTGCTTGTTGGACTTATTTAGCCAAATTTGTTATCGGGTTCGAACTTTTTAAATAAATTTTAAAACTTCTGCTGCAAATTAAGAAAATTAAATAAAAGGGTCGTACAATTCTGATCTTTTGACCCAAGTCATTCCTTGTTTTATCTCAAATCCCTTGTGGGTCATGACATTTCACTTACTATTATCATTGTTTGTTCTAAACTTTATTTGGATAATAAATTATATTTATTTCAAAAATAAACTAAATTAAAAACAAAACCCTAATACTGGAGTAATCAAAGTTGGAGTTAATCTATAGATTCTATATTTATCGTTTGTTGTGATTATTAATAATTAACTAAATATTTATTAACTGAATTCAACCATCATAATTTATTTAACCCTCTATCACTCTGTTTCTCTCTCTCTCTCCACATAGAGTTAAATTTTTATTCATAACTTTTTATTACTCTATAGAAATTGTAACTTTACAATCTTATTTAATTCTATGTTATTCCTAATGATTTTGTAAAATTTTAGTATTCTCTTACATTATTAAAAGTCTGACGTCATAATTGTAAAATTTGGTAGTTATTGAAAAAAATAATAATAATAATTAAAAAAAATTTATACCACCCTTATCTAGGGGGTTTGTTGCTGAAAACAAGGGAGGTATCTCCTCTATATCTCTGATGCGGGGAAAGACTCATCCCTAATTTCCTTCTCTCCTGATTCTCCCATCTTCTTTTGAGTTCTCTCCGGTGAGCAGAGTTAGTGAGAAAGAGGAGGAATTTCTCTTGTAGGTTGGTGTTTTCGTTCATCGTCGGAGGTGATTTTAATTGCTTGGGTTTTCTGCGTTTCTTCGTCAGTTTGTGTCTAACTAACGAAATTGGTTTCTTTAATAATTGAAGGTTGTGTATCAATGTTCTGATGTCGATTCTAGCGATGCTGATTGACAAGGAAGAGAGGTTCTTTAGGTAAGTTAAAAAAAATTCATTTTTTCATGAGATTTTCCATTAAGGTTGGATTTTTTGTTTCGATAATAGAAATTGTGAATGAAATCACTTTTTTTTTTTTGTGTTCTAGAAACCATTGCTGGTTTGGATGCAAATTGAGCATTTCAAGATGGTTTGTGCTTGAGAAAAAAACTAGAGTTTTAGTAGAATTTTGGCTGGCCAGCGACTGGTAGAGTCGCTAGGCTGCGACCCAAGCCATTTTGGGTCGCGGTTCGACTATGTTTTAGGACGAATCTAATTTTTCACCTAGTTTTGAGACGATTTTAATTTTTAACCCAAATTTTTACCCAATCGTTCTTGGGTTCTTTTGAACCATATTGGGCTTCCAACCATATCATTTTTGGGTCATCTTTGTTTAGCCTAGAAATTCAGATTTTAAATTATAGAGTTTGAATTCTGATTTTTGTAAGAATATTATGAATAAGTTCCACGACTTAGGAAATTATTTGGACTTATCTGCTTTTGGATTTCATTGGATCATTTGTTGTTAGGCTTTGATATTTGTAACGACCCAGATTTTCATTTTTCCTTAAAATGCATGAAATTTTTGAAATTTCCTTTTCAAACCAAATCAGAGAGCGCCTAAGTCCGCATCGCTACCAACCGTTCGTAAAACTCCTTATGAAATCCAGTAAATAAAACTATGCAGAAGCGTAGATAAAAATCGTTTGTTTAAAACTTTGCAGAAGCGTAAAGAACAATTTAAAGAAGAAATAGCAACCAATTTAAATACTACTTTACATACAACTTACTACTTACTTTAATTACAACTTTGAAAACTTAACTTAATTAAAATGGTTTCTCTTTTACCCTTTTTACGCGCCTGGCCACCCACGAACTCCCTCGTGTGCAGATCCATCATCCCTGCTTTATTATCTGATTATTGTCTTTCACTTTGACTTCTAGTTCCATGCATTTGTCCTAGCGTACTCGCACCTACATCTACACCACAAGCCCGAAGGCTTTGTTAGGAAAAATGGTTTAATGCATGAAATGTCTCTCTTTAGTCCTTTTTAGAATGGGGGCCATCCAAACAAATCTTTTCATTAAGTCATTAATCGATTTACTATTTTTCTTAATCTTACTTTGATCCCTTGGGATCCATTCTTCTATTATTCCATTATTCCATACTCATACTTCGAGCTGGAATTGGTAGGTCTTTCTCGTGCAATGGCATAGTGGTCGGACCTAGCCTTTTTCCTCGCATCTAGAACTCTCGTACCCTATGAGGGAGGGGATACGCCTAGATCGCAGACTAGATCCGCTATCCATCCACTCCCAATTCCATTTTCTTCTTCTTTTTCTTAACTTTTTACCTCACTTATGCATGCTTGCGTACCACCCCGTGGCACTCCCTATTAGTCTCTATTAACATGATGCATACTCATACATTCTCAACCTAGCATTATGCATGATGCTTCACAACATAATATTCATATAATAATTGAAGTGCGCATTGAATAAGAATAACTGGAATTGAAAGCGGTAATTGAAAGCGTATACAAAGAAATAAAACATTTAAGAGAAGGGATTAACTGCACACACCAGAAACTGACAGGCTCCAAGAAACAAATGGGGAACCTTTGTTAAATCTGTTCGGGAAAAATACAGTTCACTGAATCAGCAACAATCAATCAAACTTAACTCTCAATTTGTGCGTGAGATCAAACTGGAACTTGGTAGAGCTGTCCTCAATACAACCACAATACTCGTGTCAAAATTCCATAAAGAAAACCATTCTAGATCAGAAGTTATGCTCTAAATACCAATGACCCAAAAACTGTTTTTATACAGGGCAGTTTCAGCAACGTTTACTCAAAACGACATAACTCGAGATGCATACATCGAATAAAGTTCAATTTTGGAGAGTAGCTCCCTTACTCAAGCTCAAACAATTCTCTAGAAGACGTTAACCAGAAAAGAGCGACGCAAATACTCCAAACAGAAGCCTCAATCAGCGATAACACAATCAATAATGAAAACACAGATTCAGCAGTTCACTCTATTCCGAAATTCATCACCTTTAAATTCAATAAATTCCACAAAAATACCTCCAACAACCAACCTATATCAGATCCACATATCCATAGTTCATCAATCAATAACAAAATCCAATAGTAGCACCAGAATAAAGAAAGGAACACCAAGGGAGTTGCAGCACCTCCTAAGTGAGAGGGCGTCTCTTTGGGTTGGCCGAAACCAACTATCTCCAATGGGGAAAAATTCTCTTACCTCCACACCACATTCACCCCTTACGAAAAAGAGGAATGGAAGAGGCAATAACCCGGGTTAGCAAGGATGAGAATCTTCAAGAGGACCCTTGCAAGGGATGGATGAGAATCGGCGCTTGTGGAGGGGTTGGCCGCGGTTTTGGAGGAGCTTAGCTCTTCAAAATTCTATTCTTCAAAAACTGGTCTTTCATCAGCAAGAAGGGGTATTAAACCCTAGGGTTTACAAAATAGGTCAAAGACCAAAATACCATAGCAGAAAATTACTAAAATAACCCTAAATAATAAAACATAAACAATAAGTCCGAGTTTGGGAAATTAGTCTCTGTAAAATAACTATTTGACGTAGCAAAAGATAACCAAATATAACGTCCAATAGCTTGTTGGAAAGCTATGGATGTTGGCTACATTTGGTATGAAGAACCAAAATGGAAAGGAAGTCGTATTAATGGTCCAAATTGCCCTTGAATAGCCGAGGGTCAGATTTTAGGCGGAATTGGAAAACCCACAATTTCCTCCAAAAGAATTCAAGATCTCCATTAGTCCAAATGCCCACTCCTCCTTGTTTATTTGGATTCAAAAACCTACAAAATAAATAAAAAGTTAGAAAATAAAGGAGCCCTTGGCTCGGGCTCAAGTGACGGGTTCTCGGGGCACATCATACTCCCCGGGTTGAAAAGGATTTGCCCTCAAATCCAGGAAGTATGCTTGATTATCTTCAATAAAATCTCCCTCCTGGATCAAATGGAAAAGTTTTATTTTCACCTTGAGGCATTTCTTTCATATAGGACCTTGCATATTGTCTTGCCAAAGATGGGAGAACAATGGTGAGTTCGCAAAAGACAACATCCGGATCTAGTAGTGGTAGCAACATTGAATCAAAATAATCTTCAATCGTAGAACTTCTTTCCTCAATTACAATATCAAAACCCTCTTTCCAAAACTCAAAATCAGCACGAACAACAAAAGAATCTTCCATCCAATCAATTTTAAAGAACCATGTAAGTAATGAATTTAACACCATGTCCCTTTCTTGGGGTACATACTCAATGGGATTAGACTCACAACAATCTGAAACAAGATGATGCGATAATAGTAAAACATAGTCAAAATAATTCTCATCCCCCATATTCAGATGGCCCATCAACTCATTTTCAATTACACCACTAGGCATGCTGAGGTTATCAACTCCAATTGAGATTCCAGTATTAAAAGAGTGTTCAACTACAATGGCCACAACATTAACATCCAGCAATGGCATAACAGAATCAATAACAACAATACTCCTTAACCATCCAATTTCAAAAAGCGAAGTAATCAATTTGTTTAGTGGTGCATACCTTGAGCATCTAGTTTTGGCTAGGTTTCTTGTTTCTCCGAAATCATAAACTAGCAAATAAAGACTTGATTGAGGTATTGCCCCTAAGCCCCAATCTTCATTCATATGCATATAAGAATCCATGTCAAATCTCCTTCCATTTGTGAATAAAAAATTGACTTCATCTATGCCGCAACATACATGATAACAAGTCAACTCGCCCTGAGTTTTCTCTTCTCGAAATTCAATGATGAGAGGTCTTTCTATGGTCAAGAAAAAAAATTCATCTTGAATAAGAGCTAACTCTTTTAAAGCATTTTCTCCTTCAATGGTTGCTGCAAAGAATATATCTCCATGCTCCGCTATGCAAGTTTCTTCCATTTTACAAAAATTGTGTCGGTTATGCGAAATTGAAGACTTTTCATCTTCCATGAGTGTTTCCTCTAAGGCCATGAGATTTTCCCTTTGAGGAGGACTTTCTTCCTCCTTAGTTACTACCATTAAACCATCTCCATTCTCAATATGTTCATCCTTGAGAATTTTAACTTGTAAACACTCATTCTCAACTACCCGGAAACAATTTTCTTCAACCACTTGAGTATCCATCACGAATAGTGGCCCTTCGGGAGCATAAATAGTCTCTACTTCCAAGTTATCTTCTTCATTAGTGGCTGCCATGTAGTCAACTTGGCTTCTCTCTTCAACCTCACAATCTTTTAGGATAGTACTCTTTTGATTCGGGCATTTTGAAGCACGGTGCCCAATTTCAAGGCACTCAGAGCAACGAATATCTTTAGCCTTTAGCCGAGATGTATCAAATCTTTTTCTCATAAATCTTTTCATCATCTTCCAAGTAATAAGATCATCTTCCCCATCAATTTGACGCTGAGCTTTTAAGTTATTCCACCAAGATTTAGCATAACCAACAAATGACGAGGAGGCTAGTTTCACTTTACCTTTATCCGAAAATTCGTGACCATCAAATATGCTTTCAACTTCTTCCAACCAATCCATACACTCAATATCATTTTTGAATCCACTAAATGGAGGGATGGATAAATCCACAAGCTTAAAATCATTCTTTTTATGAGATCTTCTTCTCGAATTTGGAAACTCTTCCATAACGCTTTCTGTCGCACCCCAATCATACAATTTTTTATTTTGACCCCTTGACTCGATTGATGTGTTCAATTTTTCCCTTGATATAGGAGTCCTAGTGCCCCTCACATGCCTACTAGAACGTTTCTCTAGACTTTCTTGAAGCCTAAGAATCATGTCAAACAACTCCCGCTTAGTAGGCTCGGTTTGCTCAAGAGTTTCCTCGGGTGGTGGTGCACTTGAATTATTTCTCATATCTCTAGGGTTGTGATAGTGAGCCCCACTTCTCGTACTCATAATAACCCTATTAAAACACAATAATACAGCAAGAAAACGTGAGCCAAAGCTCTGATACCAAATGACAGGCTCCAAGAAACAAATGGGGAACCTTTGTTAAATCTGTTCGGGAAAAATACAGTTCACTGAATCAGCAACAATCAATCAAACTTAACTCTCAATTTGTGCGTGAGATCAAACTGGAACTTGGTAGAGCTGTCCTCAATACAACCACAATACTCGTGTCAAAATTCCATAAAGAAAACCATTCTAGATCAGAAGTTATGCTCTAAATACCAATGACCCAAAAACTGTTTTTATACAGGGCAGTTTCAGCAACGTTTACTCAAAACGACATAACTCGAGATGCATACATCGAATAAAGTTCAATTTTGGAGAGTAGCTCCCTTACTCAAGCTCAAACAATTCTCTAGAAGACGTTAACCAGAAAAGAGCGACGCAAATACTCCAAACAGAAGCCTCAATCAGCGATAACACAATCAATAATGAAAACACAGATTCAGCAGTTCACTCTATTCCGAAATTCATCACCTTTAAATTCAATAAATTCCACAAAAATACCTCCAACAACCAACCTATATCAGATCCACATATCCATAGTTCATCAATCAATAACAAAATCCAATAGTAGCACCAGAATAAAGAAAGGAACACCAAGGGAGTTGCAGCACCTCCTAAGTGAGAGGGCGTCTCTTTGGGTTGGCCGAAACCAACTATCTCCAATGGGGAAAAATTCTCTTACCTCCACACCACATTCACCCCTTACGAAAAAGAGGAATGGAAGAGGCAATAACCCGGGTTAGCAAGGATGAGAATCTTCAAGAGGACCCTTGCAAGGGATGGATGAGAATCGGCGCTTGTGGAGGGGTTGGCCGCGGTTTTGGAGGAGCTTAGCTCTTCAAAATTCTATTCTTCAAAAACTGGTCTTTCATCAGCAAGAAGGGGTATTAAACCCTAGGGTTTACAAAATAGGTCAAAGACCAAAATACCATAGCAGAAAATTACTAAAATAACCCTAAATAATAAAACATAAACAATAAGTCCGAGTTTGGGAAATTAGTCTCTGTAAAATAACTATTTGACGTAGCAAAAGATAACCAAATATAACGTCCAATAGCTTGTTGGAAAGCTATGGATGTTGGCTACATTTGGTATGAAGAACCAAAATGGAAAGGAAGTCGTCTTAATGGTCCAAATTGCCCTTGAATAGCCGAGGGTCAGATTTTAGGCGGAATTGGAAAACCCACAATTTCCTCCAAAAGAATTCAAGATCTCCATTAGTCCAAATGCCCACTCCTCCTTGTTTAATCGGATTCAAAAACCTACAAAATAAATAAAAAGTTAGAAAATAAATGAGCCCTTGGCTCGGGCTCAAGTGACGGGTCCTCGGGGCACATCAGAAACACATACAATATCGAATGGAAATAGTGAGTGCATACAAGTAAGGTAAACATGCAATTAATTTATTTAAACAAACATGCTTAAGAAACAACTACCATAGCATGCTAACAAGCACCCTAATAAACTATGAGGATCAATTCGAGTTTACAATTACTAATTCAGTTGGTTATACTAATTTATTTTCATGCTCAAGGATTAATTATTACTTACGACTAGTTAATTAACATGCTCGTTGGTTAATTAAACGTGCTGATTATTCGAGTCAATTATCCTAGTTAAGTTACTCGACAGGCTTATTTTATTCTAATCAATTACATGCTGAACTAGTTGGTTAATTAACATGATCCAGGCTTAGTAATTAATTAGACAACCGATTAATTATGTAACGCACCGTTGATTTAAAAACATTTTTCTCATTTTTTTTTAAATTCGTCATATAAAATTTTTGCTTTATTTACTAAACTTTTGAAATTCATTTGCAAGATCAGAGTAACCCATGCGAAATATAAATTTCACAAAATAGTTCCCAATGTTTTTAACACAAAAGTCTCTGCTTATAATATTCAAAACATTGAAATCAGTAAATTATCAAAATGCCCCTTCCCTCAAAATACCAAAATACCAATAATCACAAGTTATGCAGACCACGCCCAAGAGGTCAAATCGGCTGCTAACACGAGGGGTAATCCTGGAACGCCTCCTCTACTGGTAAAAAATCTTCATTATAATAATCACCTACATTACAAGGAAAACAATGAGCCTAATGCCCAGCAATAATAAGATAATAAATGCAATGCATATGATGAATGATCACCCAATGTGTTACAGGGAAGATCCGTATCTCATATGTAAGTTTGGGGCGATGGGTAAGTCAATTGATCTCTTGGCTTAACCTGTGTTTCCAACGAGGAACCACGCCGATAGGGGTGTCACCACGAGCCATACCTAGTCGCTTTGTTAAAGGCATTGGGGATTTCAGTACAAGAGAATTGAGAATCTTAAGATTCCCATGGTTTAACCTGTGCCTCCGTGCCCCCTAAGTGGGGGTAGGCACTCCAATAAGGGTGTCACCACGACAACCATTCTCAATACTCCCGAACCCCCAAATGACTATTTACATATATTTAGAATGACATACAATATGTGAACGATTCATAAGCCCTAGTATGATGCATGAATGCCACAAAAGAAATCATAGAAACAACACACAATAAAAACACAATCTATTTAATTACAATTTCATAAGAAACTTCAATTTCAAACCACTGTGTTTATCGTTTTCATCATTGCTATTAGCAAAACAATACTAACAGGAACAGTTCCACATTTACGTATTGTAAGGGAGATGTTAGTTATTGGTTCATTTAGAGACAATGATGAGCAAGAATCATAGCGTTAAATCTATTCACAGGCTCAATTCCAACTATTCCATTTCCAACTAAGTTGCTAGGCAAGCTTTCAACTCGATAATACCGGCTTAAGTAGAAACACAGTTTACAATATCCTAGCCCATACTTTACAATATTCGGATTAGATCCATGTTCAAACAGTCAGAATTGTAAGAACTTTAGTTATGGTGTTAAGTAAAAGCATGGCAGTCATAATTTCGAGCAACTTAAGCAAAACCTCACACCTATTCTTCATGCTTTTCGATAACCAACAGCAAGATCATATTTACATTGGACTTTCTATTCATTTATACTACTCATTCTTTCCACAATTCAGCAACAAATTCAAAATTTCTATCCATCATGCTCTTCAACAAATCAACAATTTAAACACAACAAACCCATAATGTAGGGCTTCCATTGACAAACAAAACATCATAATCCTTACCTAAAGTTTCTCCAGCAGCTTAAACAAGCAAACCAAGCAAAACAGTAGTCAAAAATTTATAAACAGGAGCCAAATGGATATCCACAATCCTTTCAACTCCCAACGGTTCCTAAACAAAAGAGCATTAGAATTTAAATCCTACACTCCAATTCAATTTAACCTTAACTACAGGATATCCCAATTAAACCAAAAGTCTAACCTCTGCCTCCGCTCACAGATGGACAGCAAGGGAAACCCTTCACACGGCACTTCACTCCTGAATCACCATTCACCTCTCATTTCACAGCAAGATTCACTTCCTCACACACACAACACTTCACAACGTCCAAATAACAGACAGAGAGGAGAAGTCCTACCTCTTATAGATGGAAGAGGGAGAGACCTGCAGCAGGGCATAAGCTGAAGCTGCAGGCTGAGGGCTGACAACTGTGCAAACCAACAAAGGGTGGTCCATTGAGACAAACCCACGTGGAAAGCTTTCCAATCTACAGGGGAGGACTAGAATGGGTTCTAGGGAGGCAAGAGTAGAGAGATCTTGCTGATTGCAGCAAGAAATCGGAAGAGAGAGAATGTTTTATAAATGGGTTTCTTGGATATTTTCAACTTTTTGGACGATATAAGTCGTCCGAGGTAGATTTCGGACGAGATCCACGAGTCTGAAAAACGTAACAAAATTTGTACAGATTCGTTTCCTTCTCAACCGCGTCATCCGCGCCAGATTTTGGGCAAGACAGAGGCATCCGAAATCGTCTTGAAAATTGTACAAATTCATTTCATCCACGTCTGTGCCGTCCGAGCTCTCGTCCGAAAATGCATACAAAACCCAAATCTTTCATCTCAAAATCATGGGTCAGGTGCAACTTTAACTCAATTATTCCATCCACATCCTCTCTAGTAATAATCATATCATCAACATATAAAGAGAGAATGATGCAACCAGAAGAAGTACACTTGACAAACAAAGCAGAGTCATGTGGACTGAGATAAAAACCAAGACATATAATCACAAGAGAAAATTTCTCAAACCAAGCTCGAGGGACTTGTTTAAGCCTATATAGAGTCTTCTTTAGTTTGCAAACTTCACCAGGCTGATAAGCAACACAGGGTGGAGGCACCATGTAGACTTCTTCTAGAAGATCTCCCTTTCAAAATGCATTTTTAACATTCATTTGATAGACAGACTATTGAAGAATAGAAGCAACTGCAATGAGAGTACGAATAGTAACATGCTTAGACACTGGGGCAAAAGTCTCTTCATAATCTATACCATATTGCTAAGAAAATCTTTTAGTAATCAAGCGTGTTTTATATCGCTCAACAAACCCGTCAGATATAGTTTTGATCTTCTACACCTAACGAGAGCCAATTGTAGTCTTCCCTAAAAGAAGAGAAACGATATCACAAGTACCCATCTTGTATAGAGCAGAGAGTTCTTCAGTCATTGCTTTTTGCCACAAAGGATCAAGAATAGTCTCTCTATAGAAAAAGGGCTCTGATAGTTGGTGAATAGAAGTAAAAAAAGAAGACAATGAAATTGAATAAGTAGAGTAGACAAAATCAGGTAATTGAGTGGACTTACGAGTTCGTTGAGGCTAATGAGGAGGAGGATCTATTACCACAAGAGCATCTTGGGAAGCAGTAGGAATAGAGGGAACATCAATAAGTTGAGAACCAATATTTATAGAGTTAGAAGTATCAACCCTGCAAGAATTATCATGAGGAAGAAGTGTGCTTGAAAGATCTAAGTTATGGATTATATGAGTTGCGAGATCATTTGAGTTGCGAGATCATTTGAGTCAATACAAAATGGATCAATATAAGTGAGATCAGACTTTTGAAGATTGGAAGAGTCAAAGAGAATAAAATTATAATGGAATATGTTCAAGAAACACAACATGAGGAGAAATATAAAGTTTTTGACTAATAGTATTATAACATCGACATCCCTTTTGACCCTCACCATAACCAAGAAAAACACAAAGAGTAGAACGAGAAGTAAGTTTGCTATGTTCAACATGAGGTCGAATAATGAAACAAGTGGAACCAAAAACCCTTAAGGTAGAGTAATCAAGAGCATGACCATGTAATTTTTCAAAGGATCACAAACCTAAAGCAATGGAAGATGGAATTTTCTTGATTAAATGTACAGCAGTAAGAGTTGCTTCTCCCCAAAATTCACTAGGAACATAGGCAGATATCAGTAGGGAACATGCAGTTTCAACAATATGTCTATGTTTTCTTTCTGTAACACCATTTTGTTGGGGGTATTGGTACAAGAGGTTTGGTGGAAAGCCTCGTCTAAAGCAAACAAGTTAGAAAATCTATTAGAAATATATTCACCACCCAAGTCACATTGAAAACATTTGATAACAGCATTATATTGGGTTTTGACAAAAGAACGAAATAGATGATAAATTCCCAAAAAGTCAAAACGATGCTTCATAAGATAAACCCAACAATAACAAGTACAATCATCAATGAAAAAGACATAGTATCATGATCCCCCTTTGTGGGAGCAAGTGCAGGTCCCCATACATCAGAATGAATTAAATCAAATTGTGCAACAGAAACAGACACTTTCATGAAAGGCAAAGCAAAAAATTTAGCCAATTTGCAACCACAACAGTCTGAAAGATCATGAGTTTCCAATTTTCCTAAAGCTCTCATAGAGACCAAGTACTTTAAACGAGAAGTAGAAACATGTCCAAGACGAGAATGCCATAAGTAAATGTTAGAAGAAGAAAAACTCAAACGAAAAGATGACAAACCAATACTAGAAGCTACAACATCAGGAACTCTCAGCTCATCTAAAATGTGTAGTCCCCCCTGCCTATGGCTTGTCCCAATCAACTTCTTGAAAAGTCGATTCTGCACATAACAAAAAGAAGAAGTAAAGGAAACTAAGAAACTAGAATCACATAATTGATTAACAGAGATTAGATTCAAAGTAAGATTAGGAATATGATACACATATGAAAGAAACAAGTTAGGCTTGCAAACTAAACCAACACCTTCTAATGGCATAGAATCCTATCAGCGGTCATGACAGACACAGAAGAAACAGAATTTACAGAAACAAAAGAATTAAAATCAAGTGGCATGAGGGAACACGTGAAGAAAATCAAAGAAGCGTAATACATTTTGCCTCTTCTATGGCTGAATAATTCAGCCCCCTTTTTCTCTTTATGTCTCCATCATTTACCTACCAAGGAGTAGAGGAAAACGTGCTGAGAAAATCCCGAAAGACTCAGTACCCTCACAATACCCTTTGTATGCAAAATAATTCAAATAGGGTTGCGGCAGAATTAAATTGCATCTATAATTTCTCAAATTACCAGCAAAAAAAATCAACCGAGTAAATTCAACCACTTACCTCGGCCGAAACTTCACCGCTTGCAGGAACACAATCCACCTCATATGACCTAATTTTGCCTAATTTTCTACCATCACAACGCACCATCAATTTCAATCTTAGTAACCACCTAGAAAACAATGGACACATTCGAAAATCATAGCGGAGAAAACTTAACCTGCCGATTTCATCTCTGTAATTCGCCACTGCAATATTTTTCAGCCGATTCAACATGGCCAAAACACTTCGCCCAATTCAGAATCAAAATTTAGATGTTTAAAGAATCAACCGAGAGTTTTCATCGGTCAGACAATTTTGCAGCAGCAAATTCATCCAATCGACAAAGCCATAAACAAAATATGTACCACAATCCATCAAGGAGAAAATCGTAGCTCACACACATGATTCATCCTTCCCGTGGCACAAGCATTCCACCGACGTAACCCAAGCCCCCGAGAATGGCACCTGCAGCACACCGGACTCCAGCTCCGCATCTCTCGAGCCCCATCGTCGTCGTCTTCCTCCCGCCTTCGGTCCCCATCGCTCTCTTTCTATTGTGCTCTCTTGTCTCTTTGTCTCCTTCCTTCTCTCTCAAGTTCTCAGCACCAAATGGTTGAAGGCTAAATTCTAATTTCTCCTTTTAATTCCTAACTGGATCAGCAGGCATGAATCGATTTGGCTTAGCCGGTTCAGCACCCCATTCCCCTTCATTTCTGTTATTTCTAATTTCCTCATTTAATCTTCTCTTAATATTCACTTAATTTCCAATTAATTACTCTCCTACATTTTAATTTCAACTAATCCATCATCTCTGTTCTTCCTTTTTAATAACTGAGCCACCTAATAGTTTATGGATCAAGCCGAACCAAACAGCTTCAAGCCATATTTCTCCGCTTTCAATTCTAATTCCATTTAATTATCCATTATAATACTCCCCTTAATTGATACTAATTATCATCCAACAAATTCTCATAAATTATAATCTAACAAATACGTCATTGGTAATACCTCGATAATTATCCAATTAATCCAAATATCTCCAATTACTTTCTAATTATCCTTATTAAATTCCATTACAAAAAGTCGGGGTATTACAATATGTGTTGCTCTTGGCAAGCAAGACTGATCTAATTGAGGAGGATCTTGTCAACCAACAACTAAATGGCACTAGTAAAGAACAAGATGGCTCGATCTCTGCTTGAACAAAACTAACTGCTTGAACTATATCGGTATCCTATATTTTGTTGGTTAACTTGTCAACTTCTACATGGCTTAGGTCCATTTTATTTTTTACTTGAACTCAACCATCTTGGATTGTCATTTTTTCTTTACCCTTCTTACAGATACGGAAGATAATCAGTATTCTGAAACAATGGACTGCAGTAAAAGGTGACAATGTGGAGGATGAAGTGATGGTTAAGAAGTACAATGTAAAGGATGTTGACCTTGTAGAATGCTAGATTGTTGCTGTAGATATCCTTAGCAAGTGGATTTTCATTAATTTTCAAGTTTTATCTCTTTTTATTCTTTTGTTATTGATGTATATTTGGAGCCTATCTGGTCGACCACACTCTGGTCCATAGTCGACCTATACTACATGTTTTGCTCATGTTGAATCTTCCAAGTACCAATAATAAATATATAAGCTACATGGACTTAGCAAACTCGTTAGTCAACATTAATATCTGTATTAAGGGTATTTCCAATTAAGATCAATAACATATTTACACAATTCAACAAATACTTAATAAACAACTTATTATTAACTTAGCCATTCATCATCAAAACAAATAAGTCTAACATCTCTTAGGCTAATAGTGATCATGTTCTAAAGTACAATTATACTAAGTCACTCTTGTTATTAAAATTTCGAGCCGTTAACCTCAAACTGTAACTTATGTCCATGTTAACGGATTGTAATAAATATTTAACTACTAGTGTTGATTTGATAGTTTAGGTATGTAGCTGGGTAACAACTCTTAAATTTCTACAATGTGTCTGGAAAATGTAAAATCTTCATGACGAGCTTAAAGAAAGATTTGACAAACGAAAATAGGATGAACAACATAACTGTTGGAAAGTTAGTGCTGATAAAATTATGACTTCTCATTGGTTTATTCATAGTGTCTAATAATTTGGATTTTTGAAAAAGAAATTTAGTTATGGTTAGAAACCAAATTTTTTTATTCATTTGGAGAATATCAAATGTTTGGAGCATTGAAACATTAGTGTAAGTGGACTAAATTAGATAAATTTATTAGGAAATTAATAATTGAACACCTAAAACCTGTTAGGTTATTAAGTCCTTATCTCTTAAAGTGTGAAAAATAAGGTATGACAACTATTAAATTTATGATACAATTATCAGAGACATTTTAGATATAGAGTAATGTTGAGTTGTCACAAAATGATTGGCATTTCTGCTCAGTTCTTTTATTTTCAGTGAAGATGAACTATTATGGGTTTTAGTTTAGTAAAATAAATATAGAAGTCATCGCTCGATCTTACGTATTCTTTCAGTGTTATGTTTGATTAAGATCTAAATCTTTTGATTAAATTTAGCTCTCCAGAGATCTTTGAGCACTGAGGTAAACTTGTGCAATATGTAGTTCTCAATAAAAAGATAGTTTGAGTTTTGGACTTCTGGGAAGGTAGGTGTAACAACCTGATCCTCATTTTTCCGCTAAACGATGTAATCAAACTTTGGAAGTAAACATTTGCGTAATATATATATGTACATCGTCCCTATACGTGTTGAGTCGTGACTCATTATTTTATAAAAAATCTGATTCGAATAAAAACTTAATTGAAAATGCAAAGGAAATGGACCTTTGGTCCATTAGGACGCTTGCGGACCACGTTGCGGACGAGAGGTGTCATCCGCAAAACACCTGGAACATCGCCCAGACCTTGGGGACGACTCGGGATGCTATCCAGCGTCCTAACCTCACTGTACTGAGGTGTTGCGAACAAGGAAGCAGATGCAAACAAGACACGTCCACATCGAATCTGTCCAAGCCTGAGAACTATCGGACTCATCGAGACAACTGCGAACGAGTCGAGGCATCGTCCATTTTGCCTCTATCCAATTCTTGGACACATTCGGATGATACATACGAATGATGTGGACGCAGGAGAAACCATCCGAATTGAATCTGATTGACTTTGAAGTTATGCGGACGACATATACAGATGCCAAATGGCAGTCCGGATTTGGACAAAAGTGCAGACACCAACTCCCATCTGAAAACTCAGGATTTGCATGCGAAAATTGGTCTTGCGGACAAATGCGAGCGTGAAGATTTCATCCACACCAGTTCGAATCATCGCAGAATTGCAGAGACATAGATTTAAATCAAAAAGAAAATGATGCCCAGCCAATAAATTGCATCTCTATACAAGAAATGGCATGCCCAGGCCGACCAATAGTGATTTTTCCACTACCAACCCCTGCTAGACGTACGGGTGGTCTCCAAGAGAATCTTACTCCGGCCTATTTACTTCTAAGCTAATTCCTCTTGGGTTTTGGGTTTTCTTTTGGGGAGTTCTTCCGTGAAGGGTGGACGAACTGAGGAGGCTACTGTCTAAGCAAAGAGCCATCTTCAAAGGTAAGGAATGGGTTGTCTTGGCCAGGTGGAGGCCCAACACCCAAGTATAGAGGTTGTGTGTGTGAAGATTTCTGTAGTTCTGTAGTTGCCTTAAAGTTTTGCTATTGTTTGCTGCTCATTATTAGATGCCTTAAAACTCCCCATTTTCCTTAGATGTTCTATTGATTGTTGTTGCGTTTCATTTTTGCTAGAAGAATGTGTTTCCTTACTGTTTTCCCTGTTGATATTCATTGATATATTCCTTCACTACAAACGTTCACGTCAATAGAAAAGTTGGGATTGAGCTTGAATGAACCAAGGAAAAGATGTTCAAATGGATGAGAAATATGAATAAATGATTAATGGATTCCTATTGTTGTTAATAATGGTGATTTCATTTTATTAGTAATCTCTGAGTAATCTTCCACATAATAGCTTTACGTGTTTCTTACTGTTATCATTAGGGAGTATGTTTCCACCATCCATGTTCGAATATTTAATACTACAGAGCTAGTTATTGATGAGCATGTCTTTCGCTGCATTGCTCATAATTTTCCTGCTAACTATGGTCACTAGAATCTCATTTCGATGCTCGTTTCAGTGTTATTTATTGCTGAATGGTTTCTGTTAAGGAGCATGATCTATAGTACTGTGCTATTACTTTACATCGCCATTCTGTCCATCATTAAGAAGCATGAAATGTAGCTCCACTCCATTACACCATAATGCTACTTTAATTGCCATTGAAAAGACGTAACCAGTAGACTTGTTCCATCATAATCTTTTCTGTTTACCGCTTTTTATAGTTGTTTACTGCTGTTTATAGTGTTTTAAGAAGCATGTTCCATCATTGTTGTTCACTACTATTGTAAATGTCACGGGAAGCATGCATCGCTGTTCTACTTTCGATATTTTGCTACTGTATATTAATCGTTGAGAAACACGTTCATTGTCCTACCCTCGATATTTGGCTAAGCATGCTTCGTTGCTCCATTGAATACTGTCATTGTTGTTCTTCTTAGTCATTAATAAGCACGTTCTGCTATCTTACTTCTGATGTCTCGCTGCTGTAATAATCAATTGAAAGCTTGATTAGTGTTCATTTTCTACTGTGTAATTAATCTTGAAGGAGCATATTCGCTGTTCTAATTTAATAGTGCTGTCGTAGATTTTAATTGTTGTAAAGCACAATTTGCTGTTCTTTTTCATCATTGTTACTGTTATTTATCGCTGTTAAGAAGCATGATTCGTAGGTATAATTTACAAATTTACTCGTTAGTAACTTCTATTGATTTTAGTCATTTAAAAGCATGAACCGTAGTTCTATATAGTTGTACATCACCGCTATTAATCGATTTAATGCATGATTAGTAATTATTTCCTACTGCATTATTAGTTGCTTAAAAGCATGACTAGTTGATTGTTTTGCTGCCACGTTCATCGTTTAACAGCATGCCACCTTGTTCTAGTTTTCAATGCTTTACTAATACTTATTTTCATTTAGAAGCATGCCACGCTGCCTACTATCCACTCCTGTATATGATCGTTAAATGGCATGTGTTAGCTGTTCTACTCTTTCCATACGTAGCTACAGTATATAATCGTTTAAATCGCACATTTCACTATTCTGCCTTGAGATTTTATTGGAGATTATTTTCCTCCTTAAGAAGCATGTTTAGTTACTTCATTTGGTGATTTATTTTCAATAATCATGCGCTGCTCTAAGTAGTTAAAATTCGTCCTGTTGTGATTTACTGTTATGTGATTTCATTTCGTTTATAAGAATGTAAAATGTTACTCTCCTTATAATGTTAGAGAAAATTATTGTTAAAATGCTTTCACGAATTCCTTGCTAAGTTCGTTATGTGCACTTCTTCGGTTGCCTTATATATATACGTATGGATGCATTTTCGGATATCTCTTGTGTGCCTAGAATTCTGCTTGTTTATTGTTAAATTGTAGGATCTTCAATATATTGTCTTTGCTATCCATGTACGTATTAGCTATTTTAGAGATGTCCCCATGCATTCACGTTAATAGAAACCAAGTAGGGAGTATCCCCTCGGAGTGGTACTCACATGCAGGAATGAGGAAAAGAAAAACGATAAGAAAACGAAGGAAAAGGGAGTTGGAGGCGGATGGGTAGAAGGGTCTAGTCTGCAATCTAGCCGAAGCCCCTCCCTTATCGGGAACGGGAGTTCTACATAGCAAGCAAAGGGTTAGGTTCGATCAGCAATACCATCCCATATAGGTCTCCCAATCTCTAGCTTGAAGTACGAGAAAAGAACAAACGAAAGAAAGAACGTAAGAAAAGACTTGGTTTGGGTGGCCCCCATTCCAAAAGAAACTAAAGAGAGACATATGCATTTGTTTTCCCCCTTTCCTTACTGGGCGAAAGCTCACATCCTTACTTGTAGTGTAGGTACTGAGATGGTTGTACCAGGAGTGGCGGAGGAGGCCATACCCATGGAGCCTGTGGCATATCTGGAGGAGATGCAAGCTGAGTAGTAGTGCGGCGTCAAGTAAGAACAGAAATAGTAATTTTTTGTAAGGGCTAACGTCGGATTGTTTTATGAACATTAATTACCCCTTTTACCTTTATTGAGAACTTATTCAAAATAGTATGTAGGTATCACCTTTGGATTTTAAAATTAATACTTATAAGTGATGCTTTTAAATTATGCTTCCGCTAAATTTCTAAATTAATGTTTTGAAGTGATGGATTTTCCTAATTTCGTTTCCATTACATTTATCGCTGGCTGTTTTTCCTTCAATTTAAATTGACAGTTTAAAGATGGTTGGTAATGATCAGATTTTGCACTCTGATATTCCCTAAGGAAAGATTTTAAAAGAAAATTTTAATATCAAAACTCGTTTTAACAAATTTTAACATACTTTTTAAATGATTAGAAATCCGGGTACATTAGGTGAGCTATCTAACCTCATATATTATAAAATCTTTCAACTATTATTGGAATTTAAATCTATGAGACTCTTTATGGGAGATAGTGCAAACTACCACTATGTTAACCTGAGGTCGAGGTGCAAGTATAACTTGGCGCTGTTTTGGTTCAAGTAATGACTAAGAAAGTTCAAGTGATTATAAAAAGACTTTTAAGCGGTTCTTAGTCGTTAGAAGAGTTTCAAAGCGATGACTTTGTAATTTTTGAAGTTTGATCGTGTTGCGGTACTAATCATTTTGGTGTGATGGACAAGTTAGTTCCTAGATGTATATCGGGCCTCTTTAGATTATCAAGCGTGTTGGTGAGATGAATTATCAATGGGATTTACCGCCACAGTTAAACTATGTTCATAATATTTTTCATGTTTCTATGTTGAGGAAGTATGTATTACATCCATCGCATGTAATCTCCTGGACTAAGGTGCCTATCTAGGAGGATGTTTCATATGAGGAGTAGGTCGTGAGATAAGAGTTCTTCGTTATCGTGATATACCATTAGTTAGAGAGTAGTTAAAAAAACTATCATGAAAGGGAAGCTACTTGGAAAATTGAATAAGAAATAATGACAAAATATCCTCACTTATTTAATGGTATGATTGAAATTATTTTAAATTTTAGGGACAAAATTCATTAAGTGGGGAATAATGTAAAATTCTGTAGTTATTGAAATTTTAAAAAAACAAATAATAATTTAAATTTTTTAAAAGCCCCCTTATCTGGGGGGTTGTTGCCTAAAATAGGAAAGTCTCTGCTCTATATCTCTTATGTGGAAAGAGACACATCCCAACTTTCCTTCTCTTCTGATTCTCCCACCTTTTTGTGAGTTCTCTTCGGTGAGCCGAGTTGATGATGAAGAGGATGAATTTCTCCTGCGGGTTGGCATTTCCATTCATCGTCGAGGGTGACTTCAATTCCTTCGGTTTTCTGTGTTTCTTCGGAGTCTGTGTCTAATGGACAAAATCAGTTTCTTTAATAATTGAAGGTTGAGCATCATCATTGTGAGATCAATTCCTGCAAAGCTGGTTAACAAGAAAGAGAGGTTCTTCGGGTAAGTTAAAAAAAATCATTTTTTGTTGGGATTTTCTGCTAAGGTTGGATTTTTTGTTTCGACAATAAAAATTGTGAATGAAATCACCATTTTTTTTTGTGTTCTAGAAACCATTGTTGATTTGGATGCTAATCAAGTGTTTGGTGATGGTTTGTGATCGAGAAAAAAACCAGATTTTCAGTAGAACTTTGGTCAGCCAGCGCTTGGCAGAGTCGCTGGGCTGCGACCCAAACCTTGTTTCGAGCCGAATTTAATTTTTGATTATGTTTTGGGCTGAATTTAATTTTTCACTCAATCGTTCTTGGGTCACTTCAGGGATCATATTGAGCTTCTGAGCCTATCATTCCTGGGTCATCTTTGTATAATCTAGAAATTTAGATTTTAAAATATAGAGTTTGAATTCTGATTTTTGTAAAAATATTATAAATAGGTTTCAAAACTTATGAAATTATTTCGACTTGTCTGCTATTAGACTTCATTGGATTTTTTGTTTTGGTATTGGTAGACCCAAATTGAGTAGGGATTTAAATTTTATGGTTTTACGACATTGGTTTCTAAAACGATATTTTGAGACATGTGCTAGAATTAAATGACGTATCCCTTTTATGACTTGTCGGATTTTATATCTTTTTCACTAATCATATTTAAAATTCAAGCATGCATATTTAATTTAATGTTTAGCTCAATTACATATACATTGTAACGACCCGATTTTTCGTAACCTTTAGTAAAATTCACCAAAATTCAAAACTTTTTTGTTAAAACCTTTCTAAAATAATATCAGAGTGCAAAACCAGACCGTCAAAACTATTTTCGTTAAATCATAGCGGAAGCAATTGTAAAATCCTTTTATGAAAACATAACTGATTTATTAAAACATAGCAGAAGCGTACATCGTTTGAGAAGGAAATACTAAAGGGACACTAAACAATTAAATATTGCGTTTTGAGAAATGAAAACTAAACAATTAAATACAATTTATTTACAATCGTTATCTCTTTTACTCTCTCTAGCCTGGCTAGCCACGAGCTCTGTGCATGCAAATCCTTCATCCCTGGTTTTTGATCTGTGCATTTTTTTCACCTTACTCCTAAGTTTTTGTATTAATTTCACGTACAAGTACCTACAGCTATACCACAAGTAAACTATAAGCCCAAAGGCTTAGTAAGGAAAAGGGTTTATGCAATGTGCTATGCCTCTCTTTAGTTCTTTTGGAATGGGGCCACCCAAACCAATCTTTTCATTACGTTTGTTGGTTCTTTTCTTTACTCGTATATCAAGCGGGAGATTGAAGGACCTGTATGGGATGGTATAGTTGATCGGGCTAACCTCCTGGTTGCATACTAGGTCTCGTTCCCATCAAGGTAGGGGCTCTACCTAGCTGCCCGACTAGACCCAACTACCCATCTGCCCCCAAGTCCCCATTTTCTTCTTTTTCTCATCTCATCATTTTCTTAACATTTTTTCCCTCACATTAAGCATGTGTGGGTACCATCCGGTCGTACTCCTTACTTGATTTCTATTAACATGATGCATAATGACACATCCTCCATATAACATGATGCATGAAGCAGTATCACATATCATTAACAGGAATTGAATTTGCACATATATAAGAAGGTAAATGAACAATAATTGAGTGCGCATATAAAAGAAAGAAATTGAATAGTAGGAATTGAAAGCGCATAACGGAGAACACTTATAATATTAAATTGAAGACAATGAAACACTTAAGGAAATCCAATAACGAATATTACAAAAATTAAATAGCGAATCATGAAAGGAATACAAAAGTTAAACACACATATCTAAACAATATACAATGAATTATAGCATGCTTGAACTTATGGAACACAACAATAAATGAAATAGAAGTCGGAACATACTATGAATTAACATGCTAGTTATCCTAGTTAATTTATATGCTCAGGGAAGATAACCCTTATTGTTCTTGTTAATTATCCTAGTTCATTTGCATGCTCAAGAAAGATTATGTTTATTATTCTAGTTAGTTATTCTAGATATTTAACTTATGCTCAATTTACAGGCTCAATGAAAATTATAACATGCTCATGAAAGATGACAATTATTAATTATCCTAGTTAATTAACATGCTCAGAATTAGTGGAGTCTAGTGTGATAAACATGATGTTTTCCTAATTTAATTATGCATGCTCATGTTTAGTAAACTATAGTTTATAATTAACATAAAGAAAACAATAACCAAGGAAATATAGAAACATAACTTCACATAGTCAATGGAACCCTCAATTCGTTCACGTTTAGCTCATTCTTCTTTCATCTTCTCAATTATTTTCTAATAAAGTAAAGCATCAAATTGTAGAAGTTATAGTAAAGAAAATCGGAGTAGAAAACAATATATAGAATATCAGTAAAGGAATTCCACACTACTCAAATTAATTTGTTACTTGGTTAAACATGCTCAGATCGGTTATAGTTAATTAGTTAATTAACATGGCCTAACTTAGTCAATTAATATGCTAGTTAGTTAATTAAACATGCTAATTAAACATGACATAACTTAATTAATTAACATGCTAGGTAGTTAATTAAACATGCTAATTATTCTAGTTAATTAAAACATGCTCAAATTAGTTATCGTTAATTAACCATACTCGGATTAACATGCTCAAGTAAGTTAATTACTCTAATTAATTAACACGCTTAAGTCTAGTCAATTACTCTAATTAATTAACATGCTCAAGTTTAGATTATAAACACCGACTAATTGGTTCACTTGTTCAGATTATTAATTAATTAATTAGTCAAACTAGGATAAATTGATTGACATGCTCATACTCGGGATTCTAGTCATAACAATTAAACATGCTCAACTTATAATTAGTAACCTAGTTCATTATCACAAGTATTGATACGAGTTCAGAGTAAGAGTTGTTAATTAAGGAAGTACAACTTCTAATTTACACAAGGATATAGGGTTGAAAATAGCGGCAGAGAAACATATGCATGAGTAAATAACAACAGAGGTATGTAACTAAACAGCAAGTAACTAGACAGCAAGAATTCATCTTTCACGCCTGAACATTCGTCACCTTTAAGCATTAACATTCATCACATCTTCTTCCAAGTAAGGCATTTAAATCGCAGAACTCAAAATAAGAACAGGTAAAACAATAAGAACAGATAAAGGAATATCACAGAGCTAACAATAATCTACAAAGTACTAACATATCTACAATATCAACAACAAGGAAACACGACTCATGCACTCGACTTGTGGGTAGGGCCTCCACTGGCCAAGACACACTAATTTCCTTACCGTTAAGAAGAAGAACACTCACGGACAACAACTCCTCAGCTGCAACTCCAGCTCTATTTTCAGCTTCAAGCTCCCAAGCTCCAACCTCAAGCAACCCACGTATCACACTCAATCACATAGAGAACTCTCACAAGCTCACTGTTTCTCTCGCACAGAAACTCACTCACTCACAAGGAACACTCACAAAAGCTCTCTTGTTCGCAGAAAACACTCACGCAGAAGAAGAAATGGTGAGGAAGACCATTAAGAGGAGAAGGCTTGCTTGGAGAAGGAGACAACTCGTACACCTAGGGGCATAGGAGGGCGGCTCTACGTGGTCTGGACCTGAAGGGGACCATTTTCTTGTTGTGGGATTGTGTTTTAATTAGCTATGCGTCAATTTTTTTGATTTTAAATCCCTAAACTTACGCAAATCTGGGCTATTTCGAACAAGTGCGAATGTTAGGATCTCGTCCGCATGCATCTGAAGGTCTAAATCCCTCAGGCAAAACTAGGCACTCGGACAAAGGATGGCGTCTGCATTTGTCCGAAAGCATCCAAGAATTGGATAGATTCAAAACAGACGATTCTAGGTTAGGACGCAAAATGGTCTCTTGATTCATCCCAAGGCTCAGGAACGACTTGCAATGCATTTGCGGATGACACTTCTCGTTCGCATGTCGCCCGCATTCGTCTGAAAGTCATGCATTAGGACACAAATTCTCGTCCTGGTGCGTCCCAAAGTGCTGAGGACGGCATGCAATGCACTTGCGGATGACACGTCTCGTCCTCACGTCGTCCACATGCGTCTGAATCTCCACTTAACAGGTTTTTCCTTTCATTTTCCCATTTAACTTCCATCCCATAAATACACGTCACAATAAAATACGTATCAATACGCATGTAATATACTACTTATCCCAACACTTGATTACATCGCGTCTACAGGGAAAACGTTATCAAGTATTTTTTTTTCCAAAATAATGGTCTAACGAATATGTCCTTGGTAATACCCCGATACTTATCTAATTAATCCAAAGATCTCTTATTTCTTTCCAATTATCCTTATTAATTTCTGATATAAAAAGTCGGGGTATTACATACATTTAAATTTATGCTCTGTTGTTGTTAACTAGAGTAATGAGATAGTTGTATTTGTCGTGTCCTTAGGTGCAAAACCCTAAACTTGATCAAGGTCGTTGTTGCTATTGTGATTGTTTGAGTATCGCCCTTGTTTATTTTCGTTACTTGCTCTATTGCTCCATTTTAACTCTTTCATATGTAGTGTTTGTTTTTAAATAAATTTTGGCAAGCTCACATATTTTATAAACTAAATATCGAATATAAAATTAACTTTATACTAAGTTTAGTCAACTCGACTAAATTAACTCCCCTCTTTCAAAGTGAGTCTCAATTTTCACCGTAATAGCATAATTGAAGAATTCACTAAAAAACCTAACTTTCTTTAGAGACTTAAATTATTTTGCGTAAGGTATGTACTTTGGAATTATTTTCTTTCTTAATTTTATTTCAGCATAGTTTTGGACATTGTTTATTTTATGTTATTTTAGTGTCACTATTAGACCTTTGTTTTGGGCCTAGTTTGTAATTAAATTTTAGTCTTCCGTAGCTAATGAAGAATTTAAGAAAATGGTCATATGGTTCTGCTCGTTTTGAGATGAGTCATTTCTCATTCTGTCTTGAGTCCCTTTTGGGGCATGGCAATAATATCCAAGTTTTATTGGAAGTTAGCTTTTACAAATTTTAAATTCTAAATGAAAAATTATTTAATAGATGACTAGTAAATTGAAAGCATTTTGAACAAGTAAATAGAATATCTAGCTAATTAATCCAATCTCTGCACATACGGTTCATCTTTTATACAAAATCAAAGTTTTAGTTTGGTGTTGAATAAAAACTAATGATAAAAATATATTCAAAACAAAATTAAAAATAATTGAGTAGTAAAATAACTGAGGTTATCCATCTCTAGATTTCATCGTGTTAACGTTACGCTCAAAACATAAAGGCTCCTTGTATTTATATACTCATTATTAGGATTTCAAAAACCTTAATTATTTCCTTCAGTAGCCAAAATATCTTAAATTAGGTAAGAGATTCTTCTCTTGGTGTTGTGGCTACAGAAATTGGCGTTGTAGCACAATGCATTGGGTACATCACTTTTTACATTTGGTGGCGTAGTTCTGTGCTATCAATTGCGTTATGGCTAGAGATGTTAAACCATCTCACCGATCCTATGAAGGCCCAGCTCACCGAGCCTGTAGAGTCTAACGAGCCGAGCCAGACGACCTTATCGAGCTAATCTCAAAAATTTTCAACACGAGTCGGCTCATGAGCTACGAGCCTAACGAGCCTAACAAGCCGGCTCAATGAGCCTAACGAACTGAGCTTAATGTGTAACTACCCGATTTTTTTTCTTATGCATTGGGTATAAAACTTTTCTTTTTGCGAGGACAACAGAAGACATTTTATAAAATCCATTAAAGACAATAATTAAAGTTTGGGAAAACTTCTTTTATAAAACACAGCGGAAGCACTTTTAAAAAAATACTTTAAGAATATAATAAATACAATTCTTTCTTTTTTCCATTTAAATACTTCACGAACTTATTTTCTTTAATCCTTTAGCCTAGCCGCCACAAGATCCGCGAGGTCAAATCCTTCATCAACTGCTCCATAACCTGATTCCTTGCATACCTACATCAACAAGACATAAACAATGAGCCTAATGCTCAGTAAGTGATATAAAAGGAAACTATTAAATGCACGTGCTATGCTCTTTAAAAACTCATTTTCATCTTCTATTTATGTTTTCATTCTACTATTTCTGTATCTTTCGAAGCCGGGCCCCATAGACCACTCTGACCCATAATGTCCATATTTATGCACATCAATGCACCTAGCTCCGACATCAATCAGCAACCCAATAACCATGCACATCAATGCACCCAATCCCGACATTAATCGATGGACTGAAACTATGCACATCAATGCACCTAATCTTGACATCAATCGACGACCCTCTATGTGATAAAGGCTCGGCATCGACCAAAACCGCATGTCAGCTACTATGTCCATCAATACACAGCAACCCCACACCCCAGTATAAGTAGCTTCGACATTAACCAAAAGCTTTGCTAGTGGTTGTATGCATCAATGCACAACATTCGGCTCCAACATCCATCGTAGCTCACTAGAGATTATGCGCATCAATGCTTAAACGACCTCACATACACCATTGCATTGGGTAGCCTCAACATCAATCGAGGACCAACTAACAGCTCACATCTCATATCATCATTTTGTCTTGGAGAAGTCAGGCCATGCAGACCACTCCAACCCACAAGACCCTTTTACTGTTTATTCCGTTACTTTTATCTTTCTCATGTTATCCATTTCCATTTCCTTTTTTCAAATTATGCATGAAAATCCATTTTCGTATTCTTTTGAAAACCATGATGCATGATGCTCGTTAATGCATACATTCTATCATATCAGTACTATAATCTCTAAGCATAGTCATCTATTAAACATATCATTAAAAGAACCTAATTCTAATGAACACCCAGCAAACAACATTAGAATTCACATAGCATGCTCAATATCTAGATAGTTTAATAAAGCAGTAAACAACCTTAATATTCTATTAAAATGGAAAACAGTCAGCAAACAAAGTCCTAATTCTTGCGATGTATGGCCCAAAGACCAAAACACACCCAATATTACTTACCTGCAGTCCGTAGCGCACCTTAGCACTTAATCAATATTCTTCTTCCTTTAATACCTTAAAATTTATTAAATAACCCATTATTGAAATCGCATATTATTAACCTTTCTTCCACAACTCATATCCTTAAAATTCCAATATCCTAAATTCTGATTCATTATGTAATAGAATTGTTTAACTCAAACTAATACCCAATCACTTAATAATAATCCATGTTTAATAACAGCAGTTGAACTTGATGCCCCATAATAGCCAGTAAGCCGTAACACAATAGAGGACCAAAACCCACTCAACAAGTATAATTCCATCATTTAATTCATCTGTCTATCCCACATAACATAGGAACCAGGCTTCATAGGGTCTTAACAATCATTAACAAAATTGCTAACGATTCCAAAATCCAGAAGTACATAAAAACATTGAAGTCTAGCAATACACTATCAAAACACCACAATTACCAATATCAAAGCTGTAAAGTAGGGGATAGCTCCATTATCCAAACAGAATTTCATCAGCCAAAGCAGCAGAATAATTCCTCAAAATTTTCCTCTCGATAGAATCCAAACCATGAACAAACCAATTCACAGGATATATAAATGTCCAACAACAGGGAACAACAATAGTGCACTATATTATTCAGCCAACAATCGAGTGTTCATAAGTAACCAGAGAGCATATACCCAAAATACATTTCAACAACCAGCTTCAATAACCCATAATAGAATTCATTTACCAACATATTCATCAACTAGATTCATCAACAGAGAGTATATCAAAGAACAGAGAAGGCCATTACCTGCAGACCTGATAGCTACTTCTTCTTTTTCCTTCTTTATCTTCCTCTTTTTTTTTCTTCAGAAAGCCATAGCCTTCTCTTCTCTCTCACCATTCACTCTTTTCTTCAGTTTCTCAACTCTCTAGAGAGAGTTTTTCCTCTTCATCTCACCTCTCTCCTCTACTATCACTCAACCCTCTCCCTTATCTCTTCTTCGTCCTTTTCTCCAGAGAGGCGCACCATTCCTGCCTCAGTCACCCACGCCATTTCCACCAACTCCCATCACTCGTGTCCACAAGCCATACCCAGACTTCACCTCGGCTTGATGCAGAATTTCGCAGCACCAATTCATCCTGTCGAATATGGTCCAACCCATGGGATTCGTTTGGTCCAAATCATCCCCATGGGTTGAACATTCCTCCGACTCCAAACCCGCACCACGTCGAAGCTCCACGCTCGCCAGCGAAGCTCGAACCATCGCCCACAAAGCTCCCCCTGATGCAAAGCTTTCTCCCTAGCCTAACCCTTCGCTTTCCCGATCTCCTCTCTCGATTTCTCCTATCTCTTTAGAAGACTGCAAGCCACGGTCTTCATCTCCATCTCCCCCTTCTTTTCATAAAAACTACACCAACAAAACCAAACCAAACTGGCCAGACGAAACCGGTCCTCCTCCTCCTCCCACCATTTTTCCTTTTAATTTTTCCTTTTAATTTTTCCTTTTAATTATTAATTCCAATCACCTTAATTTTAATTTATGAAAAATAACGAAACAACCACCATCCTTTACTGTTAGTGACAAAACAACCATCATCCTTTACTATTGATGTAAAAACAACCGTCATCCTTTTTTTTGCTAACAACGTAACCACTAAACTATGAGAAAATGTAGCTGCAACCATCGCTATTACGTTTACCATTAATGACGACGAACCGCAACGACTTGACGACGACCCATAGAGGGTTGATGACGATGAACCGCAGAGGCTTGATGATGATGAACCACGGAGGCTTGATGACAACGAATGGTGGAGGCTTGATGACGATGAATAGAGACATCCAAGGTACCAACAACGAGTGACATTCATCAAAATTCGTCAGCCAAGGACCGTCGAACGGAGACGTCCAAGGCAGCAACAACGGGAGACGTACATCAAAATTTGTCGACCAAGAACCGTTGAACAATAATTCAATTGATTGATGAAGGACATCAATTATCAGGGGACATCTGTTGTGCCCGTTGGAACGATGGTTCATGGCCATTGGATCGAGAATGGACGTCCCTCGATCAGAATGGACAGCTAGGATGGAGTTTGTCATTTTCCAAATGGCGATGATGGATGTCCCTAGTCTCATAACGGATGTCCCTCGACTTAGGACTACGTCATTCAGGATGCAACAGACGTCCGTCTTTGGTCAATGGACGTCTGTTGTATGTTTACCGAACTTCTTTGAACGTTACATCAAATATCGGGGGATGTTTGTTGTGCCTATTGGAATGATAGTTCATGGCTGTTGGATCGAGAACGGACGTCCCTCCATCAGAATGGATGGCTAGAATGGAGTTTGTCATTTTCCAAATAGTGATGACAAACATCCCTAATCTCACAACGGACGTCCCTTGACTTAAGACTACGTCGTTCAGGCTGAAACAGACGTCCATCTTTGGGCAATGGACGTTTGTTGTATGTTCGTTGGACTGCTTTGAACGTTAAATCTCCCTATAATCTTGAAGGACGCCCCTTGAACATAAAATGAATGTTCCTATAACATTGAACTTAGTTCGCCGAGGATTTTGTATTTCGCGATACTCAATGGAGCATACAATCGATTCTTATATAGGCAGACCGACGCAAGATGATCAGCGGCGGATCATCCTTAGATCGCAGTAGTCTTTCTCAGACCTTGGCAGTCTTTCTCAGATCGCAGTGGTCTTTCACAGACCTCGACAGTGTTGTAGTACGTCGTTCTGCCCATAACGACGTAGTCACAGGGACGAGCATTCCATGGCAAAATTGAGATACTGGACGACGACGACAGCAATGAAAACTACTTTTGACGATGAGAAGATGATCGAAAAACTAAAAACGTGAAAATTGTGGACCGAACTATGCCAAAGCTTCCCGACATCATCTTCTTGGTAACTATCAATGTCCATCGACGAAATCATAATCAGAATCAAAAGTTCACCAATAATGTCGTTGGGGTGTGCAAATATGTTATATATATATATTAAATTTTATTTATTAAAACTATAATAAATATTTGTTGTTGTAATTTTAAAATATGATAGACGATAGAGGTGTGCAAACTGAATCGAAACCGATGAACCAATCCCAAACGGTCAATAATAACTAAATAGTATACACAAATTCCCCATTCAATGCGTAACAGAATTCCACAACCAAAAATCCAACTTAATTACTTAATAACTTCTCAACTCCATATCCCAACAAAATGTCATTCATGGAATATAACCCTTCAATCAACAGGGAGCACAAAGAATCATCAAATTTAACAGAGTATTCAATCAAATAGTGAAATACATCGCCATATACCAAACATACAGCAGTAATTACGAGAATACTTCATGGTCATCAAGCTTCAACACAAGTCCTAATATAGCAGCAAACTACATTGATTTATAAAATTACAAATTTCCAATCCCATAATCCAAACCAAATTCCTCTACCAAAACAACAGGATAAAACCTCAACAATATCCTTTAACTAAACACAACAAGGAAAAGCAAAACATAATTCAATAACAGGGTAGAAATCTCAAATAGAGAAGCATTATAAACATCCATCAATATTTTATCTCCTACTGTATATTCCCATAAAATCCATAAGCAGTGTTGAATGAATTTCTTACCAAAAGAGCACCTGAGGGAAAAAGGAGAAAGCTGAACTCCTACACCTATCCTCCTCCTCCTCCTCCTCTTCCTCTTCCACTTCCTCCTCCTCCTCCTCCTTCTTCTTCTTCTTCACTCTCGGCTTTCACCTTCTGCTCTAGCAAGCTCTCTTTCTTCCTCTCTTTTTCTCTTTCCTTTCTCTCGCAGAAAGCTCTCTCTTTTCTCCCTTTATTCTTTGTATTTCTATTTCTCAGCAAGAAGCTTGCACCATACACTGCACACATCCCCAAAATCTCACCTAACTCCATCTCAGCATCGGTACGTGTAAAGGAAGCACACGTGGTGGGAAACCTAGAAACAACTTTGGGATTCCCATGCATTGCCGAAACAATGCTTAAAAGCATTTTCTGAAAGTGCAGTGGAGCCAGTTGATCATATGATCAACCGCTAAGCTGATTATTCCCGGTCAATCATAGGATCGACCATTCCAACGTTGTAAAAACCTCATCGTAGAATCTGTCATTTTCGCGGTCGACCTTTCCTTCAAAGCTAGACTTTGTTTTACCTCTATAATTTCTGCGATCGACCAGGCATTCGATTATGTGGATGAAGAGATTGACCGAAATATATTACAGATTGCGTCTTAGTTCTACTGTTGACGGAGTAATTGAGTAGTGAAGATTTGGTCGACCGAGTTTAAAGACAGATTGCTTCCCAAATCTAGCTGAGTTAGCGGTCACGCATATGGTTGACTAAAAATGCCACTGTAATATATTTGCCTCTGTAATTATTACTTATCCCTTTCTCTTCTTTACTGATCTAACATTCTTCAAACCAATGATCGACCAACCACAATTTAACCACTATAAATACCACCACATAACTCTAACTATTCTCTAATATTATCATCTTAGGCTTATGATAATCCAAAATTCAAAGTATTATAGTTTCGGTTGGACCTAAAACCGTATTGAACCGACTTTTGCACACCCTAATAAACAATAGTTAGTCGTATAAATAATAAAATTATTTAATTATTATAAACATGACATGTAATAAGTAATTACAAAACAATTATTTGAGACAAATATTTAAAAAAAATTTATATCATTCATTATCAATTTAACATTTGTTTCACTACAAATTAGATACATCCCAACTAGGTTGTGACCCATCTAATTGTCAATCATGTGCAAAATGTCAAAAAAATATTATAAGTTAAAAAATTCTTCAAAATTCAAATTACAATACATCCAAATTTAAATGAAAATCTAATCATGAACGTCCAAATTTTAAATTCTTCTAGTATTTTATCCTTCGTTGTTGATTTCTTGTAATGGCATTGTTCCAATCCTTCATGTAAATGAGTGCCTCCATTAGGTCGGGTGCAAGTCTTCCTCGGCATTCATCGTACACACATTCACCTGCACTAAAAGCAGACTCCGATAATACGGTAAAGACCAGAGGTATTAGTAGATCACATGTCATTATAGAAAGAATAGAATATGTAGTGGAAACCTTTTTCCACCAATCTAAAATATTAAAGTTCTCATTGGGAGAAAATTGATATCGAGTGTCAAAATAAATATCTAGTTCATTTCGCATAGAACTAGAATATACATTCGTATCTAATTCATTCCAAATATCATGAATAGCAAATTATGGAGCTATTGTATCTCCACCACCACCACTAGAACTAGTGATGGACTATGAGTTTATTCTATTATTAATCAAGCCTCAAAGAACATTATGGAGTAATTCAAGATCAAGCATATGTGGAAGTCCAAGAATAATTGTGGAATATTTGATGGGCTTTCCAAAACAGTCTTTTTTGTTACCTTTGACAAGTGTTTGACTATTTGGGCTTTGAAACGATGTCATTTCAAAATGAGTGCTTCATAGAGATTGTAACTGACTTCTTAAGCTTTTTAGAATGGGTTGGATCGTTGAATTTAGGGTTTGTTTGTTATGGGCAAAGCCAACGGAACCAAGAGCAAAGATTAAGGAAAGTCCAAGTGTCCAAGCTTGGAGACCAAGGAAATCTCTACATGGAAACCATCCAAATGGTCGAATACCAACAAGGATTAGCTGCCAAAATACATCTAAACTTGGAGAAGAAGAAAGAAAGATATTAATTAAATATTCTTTTAATTAATTAACCTAGTTTCTATTAAGTAGAAAATCATACAACTTATTCTATGAGCCGATTAGGGTTATTGTTGCTTAATTAGTTTACTATTATTTTATAGTTTGTAATTGACTATTTAAAGCCACCTTATGTACATGTTTAAGGGAGTTATATTTGATAATAGAAAAGATTTGGCTTCATTTCGAAATTGGAGTGATTCCTTTTTCAATCATTAGTGAGTTATATCCAAAGTATCCATGTGTGAATAATATCACAAGATTGGGCTCACTTGGAGTTGAGTGATTTCTCTTATTGGCATCTGCAGCCCTACTCCTTAGGGAAAGGTTGTGTGAAGTGGTGTCCAACCATCAATAGGCATTTCCATCTATAAAGTCTTCAAGAAAGAAGTTGCAAGCTATGTCACTTTCTATTGTCGATCACTTAACTTCTTTTAAGCATATATCTTCATCCTTGAAGGTTCTTCTAAAAATTCTTAAAGGAGTTCTTGCCTTATTCATCTAAGAAGGCGTGGTCAAAAGTTTAGCTCAAAAGCTACTAAAATGAAGGAGTTACAAGCTTCCAAAGTCAGACTTTCCATAATTGAATCGCGAAAAAATTAAGGAAAGAAGAACATGTTAGTCAAGCTCGACTGCTGGCTTGACCAATTGCTTCATCACTTTGCTTCTGCCTATTTCAAGGTCGACCTTCTACTCGACCACCAGTACAGGATAACCTATTCGGACGATCTGCTAGCATTTCTGACCATTTTGAGGTCAACCGATCGGTCGACCGCTATCTTCTAGCAGTTGCCACTTGGTTGCTCCAACATTCTTCTTTCTTCAACACTTCTTCAACCACTTGAACCAACATATTTTACAGGTTATTTCTTTATCCTTCCGATGGTGCATCATTTGGTATCTGAGCTAAAACGTTTCCTAATTAATTTTTTTTATGAGGACATGGGGAAGCATTATAAGCAATAAGGATTTGTAATCTTCTATGCCTACTTTTAGTGGCTTGGAGTTTACCAAAAAACATTTGGAATGGGAAGACAAAGTTGAAATTTTTTTTCAAAAATCCTACTTTTCAAAATAGCCTAAGGTATGACTTATTTCTTCAAAGCTTAAAGGGAGAGCTTCAAGATGGTGGAACAAAGTGATTACCTACCGAAAAGAATATGGAGAAGATGACATCAAAACATGGTTTGAGATGAAAGAACTTTTGAGAAAAAGGTATGCCCCAAGTTTGTCAAAACTGTCCCAATGCCACCCCAATCACAAGGTATGAAAGGCCATCCAAAAATCATCAAGCTCAATGCGATAAAATTAATACCTTGTTATAACAACTTGAAGCAAATGTATCGAGCACTCTAACCTCATAAGCGCAAGATGAGGTACTGGAAGGTACTCTTGAGCAAATTGAAGAAGAGATTATTATGCCAAAGAAGGACCATTACTATCTTTGGAATCACAATTAGAAGAGGAATAATGTCAAGAAAAGCAAGTATACAAAACTATAGAAGACCAAGTTGACTCCTTGGCAGCAACAACACAAAAGTGAGCAATCTTTTCATATTCATGCTCTAACATGAATGTAATACCCCGGTAATATTTTCCCCGCGTATAAGGTGTAATGAATTGATGGAATAATTTATATGTTACATTGTGTGAAGGTATGTGTTAAATTAGGACATATTCATATGGGGTAAATATTATGGGATAAGTAAAGTAAGGAATTTTGATGAAAAAGTGTGTAATGGGAGATTTCAGACGCAGTAAAAATCATGTATAATTGGGATTTCGAACGCACGCAAATGAGGAGCCGCGTCTGAAAACACATTGTATGCCATCCCTGAGTTTTGGGATGATGCAGGATGAGGACTCCTTGTCCAAATTCATCCTTCGCAAGAATTCGGACGAGCTTAGACGAACGCGGATGGTGGCGGACGATGAAACTTTGAATCTGTCCAATTTCTAGACAGTTTTGGACGATTGCTGACGAAGGCAAGGATGACTCCCTTCATCCAAAAATGCAACTCTGCCTGTAAAATGTAGGATTTTGGACGATCGCGGACGATGCCAAGACACACTCCCTATAATACCCCGACTTTTTATCTCGAATTTAATAAGGATAATTGGAAGATAATTGGGAATATTGGAGTAATTGGATAATTATTAAGGTATTACCAAGAAGTACTCGTTAGATTATATATTATGAAAATTAATGTAATCAAAATAAAATAAATTTTAATTAAATTATAATATATGTGATTAATTGGGATTAATATTTATAAGTGGGGATGTATTTTTGATTAACTGAACCGGTTCTATTGAGGCACCGTTTCAACACTTCTCATTTTGTCAGGCCTTTGACCTTTTGACGAAATGAGAAGGGTGGGGTGGGGTGGGGGCGGGGGGAGAGAGTGAGAGAGAGAGAGAGAGAGAGAGAGAGAGAGAGAGAACAAAATGAGAGGGGGAGAGAGAGAGAGAGCCGGGAGTCAAGAGAGGTAGAAACGATCGAGAGAACGAGCCAGCGTCAAAGAAGGGGAAAACGAATATGAGAGTGGAAGACAAAGGTTCGGGAGTCGTTGCCTAACGAATGGCTAGCATATGGCGTCGAGCGTTTCGGGTTGCAGCTTGTGGGTCTGGTCGGGGCAATGTCGGGTGTCATGGTTTGGCTTCTTGTGGGCATCGGCCGACTGGCGGTTTTGATGTTGATGGGTTGGCGACGGCGATGAGGCAGCAGGCAAAGCTGGATGGAGTCGGGAAGGCAAGGGGGATTTGGTGGTTGGGTGATGAACAGGCCAAAGGCCATGGTGCAGCTTGCGGTCTGATTCTGTCTTGCGTTGGAGAACCGACAGGGGAAGGTGATAGGTATGGCGAGGCAGGGCATGGCTTGTGCAGGGGATGGCTCGGGTTGTTTTGGAAGGGCATAAGAGTGGAATTGAATGATGGCAGAAGGGGAGGTGTTATGAAGTTGGAACTCTCGGGTGTTCTAGAGGTCAGAGCTGAGAACTCTCTAGAGGTGAAATCTCAGGTGTTTTTCTTCTGGTGGCTGAGTGTGCAGTTGTGGGATGAGCTCCCTGTCCTTAGGTTTTTCTCTCGGTCCAGCTTGAGCTTCATAGCTCCCTTCGGTA
Source organism: Begonia loranthoides (assembly GCA_022433065.1). Taxonomy (NCBI): domain Eukaryota; kingdom Viridiplantae; phylum Streptophyta; class Magnoliopsida; order Cucurbitales; family Begoniaceae; genus Begonia; species Begonia loranthoides. The sequence continues at coordinate 36,566,702 of CM039468.1, read as the reverse complement.
ACAATTCTTTCTCTGTTAAATTAGTTGAAGCATGTAAGAATAATTATTTTGGACATATTATTGGACGTAGGTTGTTAAGCTAATGTTTGTTAAAGCATATAAAATGCTCTGTTGGTTTATTTAGTATTCTATGGAATCTGTGTTCAATGCCAATGATAATCTAGTTAGCCATAGTTTTATGAAGCATGAATATATTGGTTTAAGTTAATGTTCTCTGTTCTTTGGGATGAACCGATAATTCAACTTGGAGGGTTACACTTTCTTGGTTAATTCTGGATGCATAAATATGTTAGATTGGGGTTATGCTCATGGAAAATAAGTTGTTGATTTACTATTGTTGTAGTTATCGAAAATATTAATAGGAGATTGTTAAACTATTGTTGGAAATTTGATAAAGACATGAAAATGAATATTGGGATTTAATTATTAAGCTAAGTAGCAATTACGAAAATAAGTCTATTTAGAGATTTTAGTAAGTAACAAGGAATTAGAATAGAAAAGACATTAAGATTTAATAAGTAGATTAAATGATTTTATTAATGAATGAATGTTCCTAATTGTGAAGGTATCAAAAAGTGTAGAAGGACAACATTTAAGTACGAATGCGCGATAAAGTTTCTAGGTAAGGAATTTGGTTGAGTCCTGGCCATTTGGAGGCCCTACCCACAAGTAGAGTGTGTGAGTGTGTTTCCTGGGTTGTTGATAGTGTAGAATTGTTAGCACTTTGTAGAATATGATTAGCTTCGTGATTAATTTCCTTTATTGTTAGTTTTGCTTTTATAGTTGTTTTTGTGATTGTGATCAAATGTTTTACTTTGTAGACATATTCTTTATTGTTAATTGTTCTCTTTATTGCAAACACTTTACCTTAATTGTTATGATGGATTGTTGTGATAAATGATCAATGGTTGAATGTGATGAGTGTAAATGATGAGAGTGTGGAGGGTGAGGTGCATGAATGAGCTAAGAGTTCCTTTAAATGTCATGATCTTTAATTAATTAATTGTTGTCTAGTTTTAATCTTTCTCTGTGTTTATTAATATTCATATTGTTCTACGCATATATCGTTCCCTCATTCTATTTCCTAATCTGCATATTTGCCTTTAATTTAAGATAACAATTGTATGAGCATGTTTAATTAACAAATCAAGCATGTTTAGTTAATTTGTTAACTAATCGAGAATCGACTAACCCGAACATGTTATGCAACAAGAATAATGTTAGCATGCTTACTAATAACGTTTTGTTAAATAACTTATACGAGCATGTTTAACTAGTTGTTCAATTAACAGGTGTTAATCAATTTCTGAGCATGTTAGTCGATTGAGCATGTAAACAATTTAATTAATCTAAGCATGTGAACTATTGTCTAATTAACTAATTAATGATAATTACTTCTTGAGATTGTAAATTAACTAATGAATCGTACCATGTAATTAGTATGTTGTTTTGCATGTTTAATTAGTAACATGTTAGTTAACTAGGTTGTACCGTGAAATTAGCATGTAATTGTCTGTGTAATTATTTAGCAAGTTTAAATCAACTAATTAGAATAGGTTATGCCATGTTAGCATGTCAATGAATTAGAGCAATTAACTAAACAACAGTTAATTAACTAGACTCAAGTGTATTAATTAACTTAGATAATAATGGTAGCTAACATAATCGTATCTCCCTTGAGCATGTGTATCTAATTAGGATAATAAACGTAATTAATCCTTGAGCATGAAAATTAACTAGGATAACGAATTTGGACAATAATGGTAATCTTCCGAGTATGCTAAGTAAGTAGGATAATAAATATAATCTTTCTAGAACACGTAAATTGACTAGGGAATTAACTAGGATAAAGAGCATGTAAATCAATAACATGTGCCGTTCAAGCATGCCATTCATTATTTTAAAGCAATGTTTGTGTTCTGATAAATGTGTGTGTAATTCTTATTTTCCCTTAATGTTCATTGTTCATTTTCTTATGAGCTTCGTTGTTTCTAATTCAGTATTTTAATTGTTCTCCAATGTGCACTTTCAATTTCTACAATTCAATTCTTTCATTATATGCGCCATTTCAATTACAGCTGCTTTCATTTCAATGAGGTTGTCATTTACTTTCTTTATATACGCAATGTGAACTGCATCATGCATCATGTTAGGATGAGAATGTATCATCATACATCACGTTAATAGAAACCAATAGAGAATGCCACCTTGGTGGTGGTACACAAGCATGCATTATGTGAGGTAAAACGAAGAAAAAGAAGAAAACGGAGTTGGGGGTGGATAGGTATCGGGTCTAGTGTGCAATTTGCTGAAGCCCCTCCCTCATAGGGTACGGGAGTTCTAGTTGCAAGTAAAAGGTTAGATTCGATCCACTATACCATTGCACGAGAAAATCCCCCAATCTCCAGCTCGAAGTACAAGTAGAGAAAAAGTGAAAGAACCAATGACTTAATGAAAGGATTGGTTTAGGTGGCCCCCATTCCAAAAGAACTAAAGAGAGTCATAAGCATAATTGCATTGAACCATTTCCTTACTAAGCTTTTGGGCTTACAGTTTACTTGTGGTGTAGGTATAGGTACTTGTATGCGAAAACGATGATAACGATGAACAGATAATAAAGCAGGCTAAGAGAGTAGAAAAGAGATAACGATTGTAACTTAAATTTTATTTAATTTTCTAGTTTCTTTTATTAAGTTTCTTTCATTAAATTATTTACGCTTCCGTTATGTTTTAAACAAATGATTTCATAATGCTTCTGCATTTTATTAATTGGTTTCAAAATGAGTTTAAAGAAAGGTTTTAGCGGTCCGGTTTAGTATCGTACTCTGATCTGTTTCAAAAGCTTTAATTTTTAAGTATTTTAAAGGATTTATGAAAAATAGGGTCGTTCCACTCCCTCGTCCGAAATGTCCAAGTTTTACGAAAAATAGGTTTTATATAATAGGACGAATTGTCATTTAGTCATTTAAAATCCCACTCCAACTGACCGAGAGACACTCCTCCTGACAGGAATCAGCTCCCCCATGCTTGGACCACACCTTCTCCACATCAAGGTAAGGTCCTCCATCCCGTTAGGTGAGCAACCCATATCCAACTGAGACTTCACGCCTTAAGTCTCTCTTTTCTACCATCTTCTGCTTTTTCATCTCCCTCGTTCATGAGAGAAAAATCCCCTGATGAGTGTGCTCTCTGTGAGTGTGTGAGTGTGCCATGCATGAGGAATTATTGAGCAAGGATAAGGAGAAGGAGAGAGTGAAGGAGCTAGGTCATCTCCTTTGATTCCTCGGGTAAGGTTTTACTCAAATTTTGAGAATTTTGTGATTTTGGTTAAGCCTTGGTGTTGTTGGTTTGATCAATGCTCTGATGGGTTATGAATTGTTATTATGTTGGTGAAGAAGGACTCTGGTTCCTTGTTGTATGTATGGTCCACTATTGTTAAGTGATTTTATTACTGTCTAGGGTTTCGTATTGAACCAGGGAAGTGAAGTGTTGGGATTCCTTGTGATTGTGCGTTTCTGCTGGTACTGATTACTTCCCTTGTCATTGGTTCTATGAAGGATAGTATAATTATATGCTCTGTTATTTGGGTTAATATTCTATGATGGTTGAAGTATGGATTTGTGCACTCTGTTGGTTGTGTGAGCTACTGGCCATGAGTTTATTTGGAATGTATATGTTCTGTCTATGAAAAATAAGTAATTAGACAAAGATTTTGAGATAAAAGGGAGAATTATGTGTTGTTTATGTTGGAATTATTATGTTGTTAGAAATTGGATGTTGGAAGTGTTATTTTGCTTGAATATACACCTGTTAAGTTACAGCTGTGGTAATATATTCTATTGGTTTAGATTTGAGTCATTTATTGGACAAAGGCATGATAATAATTGGAAATGAATGTGAAGATTAATTATTAAGCTAAGTAGTAAATAAGAAAATGGTTCCCTTTAGAAAATTTTAGTAAGTAACAAGGAATTAGAATAGAAAAGACGTTAAGACTAATAAGTAGATTAATTGATTTTATTAATGAATAAATGTTTCTAATTGTGAAGGTACTAAAAAGCAGAAAGATAGCATTAAGTGTTGAACGCCTTAAGCAATCGAGGTAAGTGATACATGTGTGCTTTGGTCTTTGGGCCCTATATTACAAGAATAGGATATGCATGCTTTGTTGCTTACCGCTTTCCAAACATGTCTACAGTTTTAATAGCATGTTTCATTATTTCGTTGTTTACTGTTTTCATAGCATGACTATAGTTGTTAATAGCATGTTTCGTTGTTTACTGCTTTTACAGCAAGTTTATAGTTTTATAGCACGTTCTGTGATTCACACGTTGAATGTTTATTTATGTTTCCATATTAACTGTTAGAACTTGTATGCATTCACGAGCATCATGCAACACGATTTTCAAAAGCATACAAAAATGGATTTTATGCATGGTTTTGAAATGTAATAAACGAATAATAAGCAATAAAAAGTAAAGAAAAAGAAATAATAAATAATGAAAAGTAAAGTAAAGAAAAGAAAAAGGCAACGATATGATTTGAGGCCGTTTAATTCCTTCGTGGGCATGGTCCCTAGCGGGCTTTCAAATTATGCCACTGCTCTTCATATCGTTTGCATGTCCCTGGATTATGTCGGGACATAACGGCCAATGATTAGCAGGCTTTCAGATTATGTCATTGCTGCTATATCATAGGTAAAAGATAAAAAGAATGGCCAATGGTTAGCTAGCTTTCGGATTATGCCATTGCTGCTATACTGGAGGTCATAACAAAAAAAAGAAATATAATGATGATTAAAACGTAAAAGATAAGAAGATGAGAAAAAGATGAGAATAGAAACTACATAATGATTTTTAAGGGGCACAACATGAGCATGTAGCATATTAGGTATTATCACTTACTGAGCCTTAGGCTCATAATTTATGACTTATGATGTAAGTACAACTATGAGAGAAAATGACAAACAGATTTATAAGCAGTTGATGAAGGATTTGCACGGCGAGACTTGTGGCTGGTTAGGCTAATGAATGTAAAGAAGAACTAGTTTTATAAAATATAAAGTAACACTTTAATTAATTGTCTTTAAATGAACTATTTATGCTTTCGCTACGTTTTTAAAGAAAAATGAATTTACACTTTCGCTATGTTGTTAGAAAAGATTTTATAACTATAGTTTTCTACTATTTATAATGATTTTGCTAACGAGTCAAAGTAAAAGGATTTTAACAGTTCGGTTATAAGAAAAGAACTCTGATTATATTTTAAAAGGGTTTTAATTAAGATTTAACCATTGTATAAAAGTTTGAAAATTCATGCATTTTTAAAAGGTAATAAATAACTGGGTCGTTACAGTGAACAAGGTTTGTTCTCCATTCATTAAGGATGAAATTTGTGCTAGCATGGTTTTGTTGATTTTAGTTAAAGGAAATTACTTTGAAATATTAATGCATGGTCTCACTTACAAATTTTGGTGGCACATTGATGATGATCACAATGTTCATGGTCGAAGTTTATACAAGACAAAGGTATGTCCTTTAATCAAAGAAGGAAAGAGTAACGACAATTTACCTTCCATGGATTTTAAGGAAAGTTTGAGTTGGTCAAATGACAAAAGTGACATCAAGGTAAACCAAACTTGGACTGATATTTCTTATGGTAATTTTACTAATATATTGTTTTGTGATATGACAAGTACAAGTGATATTCTTTTGGAATTATCGTGGCATGCACATGATGAGTGTCCTAATTACCTTCCTAATTATTATGCATTCAAAGATGGTGGGAGGATAGACAAGCTAGTTCCACTTCAACCAAGGCAAGTTGCAAAGAATCACGATACACTAAAGAAAAATCAAATTAAAATTGTTATGTTTAAAACAAAGAGATATGTGTCATTAGATAACTTAATTGCTTGGAGTTTTAGAGTTTGATGGATTAAAGCATCTTATGTTAAAGATATAATATTTGTTTATAGCAATATGTAAATTGTTGATTTGATTGAATATGATTACTATTTCTGGATTATGGGAACCTATTGCATCTTGCATGAAGATATTAAATTGATTCTATAGAAAAACACTTATGACAACAATGAGGTTGATGATGAATCTACTAGTTGCTTGTTTCATGTTTTCAAAAATTACTTGCCTAAATTGTCCAAGAATGATGTGATAGATTATTTTCCTTATATGATCAATTGCAAAAAACAAAAGTGAAGTTAGTGGCCAATACTTCAAGTCAAAGAACATGTTTCCAAGAATGGCAGGATTTGTGTATCACTTCTTGGGGTTCAAACATCACTCTTAAGTAAAGAAATTGTTTGGATCCTAGTAAGCCATATCCAAGAAAAGGCAACCCAAGATTCTATGAAAACATTATTCTTTGGCCACATATACTCAAAGGTATTCTCACAACCATTTTTATGGAAATCATTGAATTACAAAGGGGTATCCACAACATTCCTAAGCTATTATTCAATCATGGAAAAAGGTTTGTGAATATCTTACTATTATTGGCCTACCACATCATACGATAGTTAGTTCCTTATTTCATTCATGGAGATTCTATAGTCGATGCAAATTTCAAGGCCCACGACACATCTCCTTATGTGATTAAGGAATATTATGAAGAAACCATTCTTTGGCCACACATACTTAAAGGAGTTCTCAAGATTATATTTATGGTAATTCTTATTGTGACCTACATTAATTCTAACTAAAGGCAAAGAATGGAAATCTTATTTCCGAGTTATTGTTCAAGCATGGGAAGAGGTTTATGGAAATTGTTGGGAGTAATGTGCCCAACAAGCAAATGTTATAAAATAATTTTGTAATATATGAAAAAATTTATGTTAATTGATATTATGTTAACATTTTAGATTATGTTTTATAAAATTCATAGAAAATTCCTTGGTTATTTATGTTAACTTTATATTAACATATATATTGTATATGTGTGAGATAAAATATAAAGAGTAATAACCAAAATATGTCAATGACTTATATTTGAAGTATGGAATCTTCAAATAGTTCATAGTCATAAACATAGTTTATCTTCTTAAGATTGTATAGTCATATCCTGACTATATATGTAGTGACATAAGATAAACATGTTTCAGATAATATGATTATATAGGACTGGACCAAATAAAATTATATTGTTCTAATAATTTTCGTTAAATATAGAACAATTATGTCATATATGCATGATCTTAATTCGTTGTATTGAACAAACTCCTATTTTATTTTAATTTATTCTTTGATTTACTCGGTAAAGTTTTGTATGAGTTACAATTTGTATACCTTGTTTATTAGGAATGAATTCAAATGCATAGCTGGGAATGTTAATATCGATACAATAAAATCTATTTCTATAGATTCCCTTGTTTGTTAGTTCAAGAATCGAATAATTAGCGTGCAATTTATAAGCGTTATGAATTAATTTTTCAATCAAGAACTAATAATAGTCAAGGATAAAGATGCAATATGAGAGGACCTAGCTGTATTGCGAATCTAAATGGAAAGTTAATACATATGTAATGACTATATCAATGGACATTACTTTGAGTAAATATACTCTATAGTTTTTTAGAGTGCAACTCTAAGTGTTTAGTGGAATTACTTTAGAGTTAATAATTATGTTAATTAATATAAAGGATTTATATTAATTAACAAAATATTATTGGAGCTTAAAACTATAGGTCCATTAGTCCCTTTGTCACCTTTTATCATTATTCTAATAAAAGAAAAATAAACAAAGAAGATTAAATGATTAATTATGAATTAATATTTTAATACACTCAATAATAAGTTTATTATTTCCCATTAGATGGAATAATTGAATTATGGTGTAATACCCGAGGTGTTTATGTAACATCCCATTTATTCTTTCAATTTAAAACTCATGATTTTTGAAAACTTTTTCTTTTAAAATCACAGCAGAAGACTTTTGTAAAACGCCGATGCTAATTTTCCCGTGTAAACGATGCAATCGAACTTTGGAGATAATTATATATTCTATTGCGTCTTTATACGTGTTAAATTATGACATGCAATTATGAGGGAATCATTTTGGGATAAAAAGTTAGTATGAAAAAAGTGAAGGAAATGGGGAATTTGGCTTATGCTGACGCCACGAGGAAGAGGTTTGGCGTTTGCACCATCGGATTTCACTTGGGGACGAAGGCAGGATGAATTCTCATGTCATGAACTTACCCTGTCGCTCTGCGGTCGAAGTGGGGACGATGCGGATGAGGACGGGAAGCATCCGCATCGAATTTGTCCAATTTCTAGACATATGCAATTGTGTGCAAACACCATAACTCGTCCAAATATGAACTTCAGACGATACGGGTGAGAGTGGGGACGCTAATTCCCATCCGTGATCAAAATTTTGCTTATGGAATTATACTCATGCGAATGAATGCGGATGAGACCTATGCGTCCACACTCGTCCGGAAGATCAAAAATCTGCCTCAAAAAATGATTTAAAATCAGAAAAAATAGACATATAACCAATGAGAAACACAATCCTCCGACACGAATCCGCCTCCAGGATCGACCAGTAGGGGCTATCTCCCTCCCCCTTCCCTGCTGGACGTACAAGATGTCTCCAAAGGAGGTGAGCAGCTCCCCTCTATCTTCAGTAGCTTCCAGTTCCTCCCTTGCATTCCCTTCCGAGTTGGGCGTCTTCATCGCTAGAGGGATTTTTGTGTGTAGTGTGGAAACCCAAAGGATTCAGCTATCCGTGAGTGGATTCTTCAGCTAGGTAAGGAATGGGGTAGTCCTTGGCCATGTGGAGGCCCTACACCCAAGTAAAGTGTGTGTGGGCTACAGATTGTTTGTGCTCTGTAGAATTCTTCCTTGAGTTACATATTGTTATTTTCCTTGTAGCTGTTTCCCCGTACACTATTAGTTGCCTTAGATTCCCATGTTTTTCCTTTAAGCACTTATTTAGTGGTTCCATTTCATTTCTGCTTGATGTTGGGTTCTATTTACTAGACATTACGCTTAATAACTTTACTGTACATTTCATTACTTGTTAGCCTTGGATTCCATTAATGAATTTTAAGTTGATAATGTTGGGTCCTATTTGATGATAAGTTGGGTTGAGTAAAATGATGAACCAAGGATCTCATGCTTAGTGTTAAGAAGAAATGATGATTTGTGGAACTCTATTTGTCAATGCATGTTTATAGTCACCTCTAAGTTTATAGTTCCTCCAAATGATGATGTTGCCCTGCCGAATCATTTAAACTATACAAATATTCTAAATACATGCGTTGTCTTACATTTGGATGGTTTTACTCTCTATATTGTTCTTTGTCTTACATTCAGATTGTTTTGCTCTCTATATTGTTCATAGTGCATTCTCTGTAAGGATGTTCATTAAGATATCTCCGCTATAGTTACATTCATTGTTAAAAGCATATACGTTTAATCTCCCGTCACGCTTAGTATTCGCTATCAAACTATAAAACATGTATGACTCGTTTATTTTGCTGCCATATTTCAGATTTGCTGCTAAGATCTAGAAGCACCTATGTTAGGTCCTAATCTGCTGTATATGCCATTAATAACTCGCTGTAGTATGCTGTTAAGTTATGTCGAAGAGTTCAACATGTTAACAAATTTCGTTACAAAATATTTTTGTTTCATTCATTATGGAGAAGCATGATCTGTAAAATTTGTTTCATTCATTATTGAGAAGCATGATCTATAAATTTTGTTTCGCGGTTCTGTTCGATATTATTGCTGCAGATTTTACTTGATAAAAAGCATGTTTTCACTGTTCATTTCATTATTTCTTACTGCTTTTATTATCATTAAGAAGCATATTTCACTATTGCAATTCGTTTACTATTCGCTACTATTTATAATCACTTGAAATGCATGTTTCCTATAATTTTACTGCTGTTTATAGATGTTTTCAAGAAGCACGTTTCGCTGTTTTGATTCACTATGTGTTTCTGCCATTTATAATCACTTGAAATGCATGTTTCATGCATATTACTGTTGTTTATTGATGTTTTTAAGAAGCACATTTCCCTGTTTGCTTATAATCATTTGAAATGCATGTTTCGTGTATATTGCTGTTGTTTATAGATGTTTTTAAGAAGCACGTTTTGCTATTTTGTTTTCGTTATTTCTTACTGATGCATATAGACATCTAAGAAGCACGTCTGTTGTTCTGTTCGATATCAATGTTGTTGATTTAGTCGTCATATAAAAGCATGAATCAATTGTCCGGTTGTTGTTCATCTTAGTTGGATGTTAGGAGCATGTTTAACTTCTATTTCATTACCATGTGCTGCAATTACCTTCGCTGTGTGGAAGCATGTTCTATTATTCGTTTATGTAGGATGCTAAGAGCATGATTTACTTTAATTTCGTTGTCATATGCTGATGTCATCCTTACTATATAGAAGCATGACTGTTATTCGTTTTAGTGGACGTTCAAAGCATGTTTAGCTCCTATTTCATTACTGTATGCCACTATTATCTTCATGGTAGGAAAGCATGTTCTACTATTTGTGGTATTGAATGTTAGGAGCATGATTAACTCTTGTCTCGTTCATTGTACGAATGCATGTGTTTCTTTTATAGTTGCCCTATATTTATTCAGCTATGCCTTTGTTCTACCTACATGTTTTAGATTCTGCCATTTGATTATTGAATTGTCATTGTTTAATTATCATCATTTACGTTCCATATATGCACTATTTGATTTGAAAGTGTCATCTTGCATTCACGTTAATAGAAACCAAGTAGAGGGTTCCACCTTGGTAGTGGTACTCATACATGCATGAGTAAGGAAAAACACTAAGAAAAGAATGTTCAGGATAGGCGGGATACGTCTATCACTAAAAGAAACCCAAAAGGCGGGAAACGCCTGAAGGGAAAAGAAAAGGGAGTTGGGGTAGATGGGTAGTTCAGATCTAGCCTAACAGCTAGGATACTCCCTCACCTAGTCGAGAAAGGGACTAGTATGCACACAGGAGGTTAGAAGCCGATCAAACTAGGTCATCTTAAAGGACAACCTCCAATCTCCAGCTCGAAGTACGAGTAAGTAACAAACGAACCCACGACGTAATAAAAAGATTGGATTGGGTGGTCCCCATTCCAAAAAGGAACTAAAGAGAGGCATATGAAATTCTATTAACCCGCTTCCTTACTGGACTTTAAAGCTCACGTCCTTACTTGTAGTGGAGGTAATGAGATGATCTTACCAAGAGCGGAGGAGGCCTTACCTATGAAGCCTGCAGTGTATCTAGAGGAAGCGCGACCAGAGTAGAGGCATGGTTCAAGGGTTTAACGACAAATATGTTTTGTAATACATTAAGTATTGCCCTAAACCTTGTTTTGAGTAGGTTACACTTTTAACCCTAAACTTTAACAACCTATGATTTAAGTAATATTTCTATTCCTCTTTCCGACATGCCTTGAGAAGTAGTTATTTCAAGTTATGCTTCCACTTATTTTGTAAACTGTAATTTTCATTTTACGATTTGTCTTTCTCATTCGGAAGGCTCAGTCCCATACTCTGACTTCAATGATGGGAACAACCTCCGCACTCCAGCGCTCCAATGAACAAAAGTTCTCCGCCTAACTCTATTTATAATAGTGGTCGATCCCTCGGGAGTGAGATTCTATCTTTCTAAGAGTACTACCAAAAACGAGTTTAAGTGACGATCGGATTTCTTTTGAGAAAAGACTCTGATACTATTTTAAAAGATTTTTAAATAACAATTTATGTCATTTACTTAAAAATTTCAAAATTTAATGTATTTTTAAGATGAACGAAAAATCTGGGTCGTTACAGTTGCTATCAGAGTCTGCTGCTCTCGTGCGTTTCCCTACGGATGACCCAGACTCGTCAGGCATTGCCCCTCCGACTGTAAGCTTTTCTTTATGTTGTTGAATTGCTCACCTTAATTAATTACACTATTTGCTCGCTTGAATTAATTGCACCATAGTGTAGAAATGTATAGAATTGCGAAAAAGGCTTCTTAAAATTTTTCCCTTAATTCCTTAAACTTATTACAAATTTTCCTAAAACTTATTTCTTTACCTTATAACCTGGACTCATAGGAAGTTATAGACGGCTAGGAGAGGAAGAGGTAATATGTCGGTTAATGAAGATCGGCCCCGAGTGCCCGAACGGCATGAGGATCCCAGCCGTGATGGGGCTCTCGAGCGCATAGTAGCAGTTGTGGAGCAACAGTCCCAACAGATGGAGAGACAGTCCCAGTTCATGGAGCAGCATTTCCGCTACATAGACAAATTTATGGGACAAAACCATGGAAATGGCGATGGGAATCAATAGCAACCTTTACCGATCCAGCCTGTTCAGAGGGAAGCTAGGTGGAAAAAATTTCAGAAGCTTAAGCCACCTTGCTTGAACAGGGATGTGTCTGACACTACGGGGCCGAGGAGTGGATATGCTCCGTGGAAGACAAGTTTACTTATGCAAAGATCAGTGAGGCGGAAAAAGTTAAGTGTGCCGCATACTACCTGACCCACGAGACCCATTTCTGGTGGGACATAGTTAAGGCTTCCCGTGATGTAGCAGCCCTCACTTGGAAGGATTTTAAGGATCTATTCAATGAGAAGTATTTCAATCACACCATTTGTATCCAAAAAGAGACAGAATTCATGCGTGTGCCAGTTAGGAATTGTGGCAAAGTATGCTCAGTGGTTCGAGGTCCTATCCCATTATGCTCCACATCTGGTGGCGACCAAGGAGCACAAGGTGCAACACTTTGTTCGAGGGTTAAAAATGGAAGTACAAGAAGGAGTCATCGGGGCCGGCACCGAGGGTGTCACTTGTTCAAAGATGGTATCAGAGCTTTGGCTGTCGAAGGTGTGAAGTTGGCAACAGCCAGACAAAGGGAGGCTACCTACAGGGTGTGGAAGACTAATTCCGCCCAGTAGACACGAAGTGGTCCACCCATAACCCAGGGAGTCAAATGTCCGGCTGAAGCCGAAGCATAGCAGAGGCTGGACAAGAAGCCAATGATATAAGCAACCCACACTCCCCAACAAATTGCCTATTCGAAATGCCAGAGGGTACATCAGGGTGAATGCTTGGTAGGTTCTGAGAAGTGTTTTTCCTGTGGAAAACCGGGGCATAAGGCAAGACAATGCCCGACCCGACTCGTAGCCCCCCTAGTTTTTGCTATGTACGGAACCGAGGACGATGACCAGCCATCGATGGTAGCAGGTACACTTCATTTAAATAATAGTTGTGCATATATTTAGTATTGTTTCCTCCCCTAGATAGAGTAGGAATTTTCCCTTAAGAATAAACAACTTACCTAACCCTAACAAGGACAATCTACATAAATAAGTGTGCTGCTTACGCCTTATTTGATTCGGGTGCTACGCACTCATTTATCTCCACAAAGTTCTACAAACGAGTAAATTGTTTTCCTTGTAGCACAAACTATACGCATCGCATGCTGCTGCCTTACGGCGACCGATTGATTACTAACGGGCTGCTCAAGGCCCATGCGGTAGATATTAATGGCCATTTATTTCAGGCCGATCTAATCATCATGGATTTGAAAGTCTACGATGTCATAATTGGAATGGATTGGTTGTCGCCACATCATGTGATCATCAACTGCAAGAAAAAGGAGGTCTGCTTTTTTCCTCCAGGTGATGAACGACATACCTTCCAAGGGACTAAGGAGAAGGGGAAATTCATTATTATCTCTGCATTCAAGGCAGACAAACTGCTAAAGAATGGATGCGACAGGTTTCTAGTCAGTGTAGTTGATACTACCACCATCACCGAGGCTAAGTTGGGGGATGTTGCAGTGGTACGAGATTTCCCAAATGTTTTTCTAAACGATCTTCTCGGTTTACCCCTAGACCATGAAATCGAGTTCTAGATAGACTTGCAGCCCGATACAGATCCTATTTCTAAACATTCGTATCGTATGGCACCTGCCGAACTGCAACTACAGGAACTGGTCACCATGGGGTTTATTCGACCCAGCTTTTCTCCTTAGGGCGCACCAGTATTGTTCGTCAAAAAGAATGATCGAACCTTGAGAATGTGCATCGACTACAGAGAGTTAAACAAAGTGACGATAAAGAATAAGTATCCCCTGCCAAGGAGCAATGACCTGTTTGAGTAGCTGAGTGGCGCTAGGGTATTCTCAAAAATTAACCTTCAATCACGTTATTATCAGTTGAAGGTTAAGCCTAACGATGTGCTAAAGACTTCATTTCCCACCAGGTACGGACACTACAAATTCCTGGTTATGTCTTTCGGGTTGAGCCACGCCCCGACAACCTTCATGCATTTGATGAACCGGGCATTTTGAGATTATCTGGATAAATCTATTATCGTCTTCATTGACGATATCCTGGTCTATTCTCGATCGGAGGCAGAACATTGCGAGCATCTCTGGATGGCCTTATCAGTTCTTAGCCAGGATATATGTGAAATTTTTTAAATGCGACTTCTGGCTTAACAAAGTTGACTTCCTAGGCCATGTGATCTCTGCAGAAGGTATATCAGTGGATCCGACAATGGTACAAGTAGTAATGAATTGGGCGCAGCCAAAGAATGTCAGAGACGTGAGAAAATTTCTAGGATTGGTCGGGTATTACAGGCGCTTTATAGATGAATTTTTAAAAATCGTTGTACTGCTTACTAGTTTGACCAAGAAAACGTCCGAATCTGGTGGTCCAGCAATTGTGAGAACAGTTTCTAAGTGCTAAAGCACAGACTAACAACTGCCCTAGTATTGATATTGTCGACGGTGGACGATGACTTTTCTATCTACTGTGACACATCAAAGAAGGGACTCGGTGGAGTTCTTATGCAGCACGGAAGATTTATCACCTTTGCATCCCGACAGCTTAAGCCCCACGAATGGAACTATCCAACTCACGCTTAGAGCTCATAGTTGTTGTCTTCACTCTCAAAGTATGGAGACACTACTTGTACGGGCAGCGCTGTGAGATTTACTCGGAACTATCCCACTCACGACTTAGAGCTCGCAGCTATTGTCTTCGCTCTCATAGTATATTTTCACCCAGAACGAATTAAACATGCGTCAATGGTGATGGCTTGAGTTTGTTAAAGATTACGACTGTGAAATCAAGTATCATCCAAGGAAAACAAATGTCGTCGCGGATGCTCTTAGCCGCAAGGAGGCAGTGATGACCATGATATGTGAAGAAATGCCTTTTGGACTAGAGAAAGACCTTTAGAAGTTTGATATGCAGATGATTCCAGCACAGTTGGACGTGGTATTAGCAAAGCTAACCTTGATGCCATCTATTATCGAACATATTAAGGAGACTCGGCAAAATGATGGGGTATTTAAATATTTCAGATTGAACCCAACACTACCGAAATATCAGGATTCTCTACATCTGTGGATGGCATAATCAAGTACAAGAATCGGTGGTATGTGATAAACGATACGACTGTGCAACATAAGATCTTATAAGAAGCTCACTCTTCTAGTTTCTCTGCACATCCTGGATGTAATAAGATGTACCAGGATCTGAAGACTCATTACTATTGGCCGAACATGAAGTATGATATTGCCGAATTTGTGTCGCAATGCCATGTATGCTAGCATGTTAAGGCCGAACATCAGCGACCGGGTGGAGTGCTCCAACCATTGCCAATTCCTAAATGGAAATGGGAGCACGTCACCATAGATTTTGTCACTTGCTTGCCCAAGACAGTTAGAGGTCACGATGCCATCTGGGTAATCGTGGACCGGTTGACTAAGGTGTCACACTTTCTGCCTGTAGCCATGACGTATAAGATGAATCAGTTTGCCAAATTGTATGTCAAGGAAATCATCCGACTTCACATTGTTGCAATTTCCATTGTATCAGATCAGAACCCGCGCTTTACTTCAGCGTTTTGGAAGAGTTTGACAAAGCTATGGGCACTGAACTGAAATTCAGCACAGCATTCCATCCTCAAACCAACGGCCAAAGTGAAAGAACCATTCAAACACTTGAGGATATGTTGTATGCTTGTGTTCTTGAATTCCAAGTTGGATGGAGTAAAATTCTACCGTTGGTCGAGTTCGCATACAATAACAGCTTTCGGGCTACTATAGGTATTGTCATGACCCAAAGACGGGCCGGACAGAACCGCCGGGTTAGGCGACCCGATCCTTGTAGAGAACCCGATCACCCAGCCCAGGGTATGTGTTTTAGTAGAAGACTTATAAATAGTTCGTTCAGCCCAAAAAGATATGGGCCTAGGTCCGAGTAATGATCACGAGAAAATAAAGGTGCATAAATTAAAATGTAATCCAAGTACTATGCAACAAATCCAATCCAACAGTATAAGGTTTACAAACCAAACAGAAATATCAACATCCTCACCAAATAATGACAAATCACTCAAATAGAAATAATAAAACACTACAGCTTCTGATCCTCAGCTACTCTTGCCTTTACCTGAAGTTTTGGGGGAACTTAAAATCAAGCTCCTTCATTATCTTACGCATTTCGCTCGGCTGGGATTGTAGCTTAGACATGGCGTCGCTGATTCTCATAGCTCTGCCAACACTGTCTTGAGCTCTAAGCATCTCACCTAGGCTTTTGTTTTCCTAATCAAAAACCCTATCCTCATCTCTCCCTATTCCTAGAGCTTTGCTTTCTGTGACTTCAACGTCCACTATGCATTCAATTCCTTCAGATATGCAATTGCGTAAATTTCTCTTCAATTCTCATTTATTGTCCCAGCTTCATTGCTTTCTTCCGACAGTGTATTGTGGCAGAGGCAACAACAAAGCGGAAAAAGGAAAGCGCTTCAATCACTCATTTGGAAATGTAAATATTTCTTCTGTTTCTTACTGGCCATAATTACTGACTGTTGGTCTGATTTTTTTGTTGAGAAGTTCAAAAGGAAATGTGCAGACAAGGCCTTGGAACAAATCGAAAGGCAGAGGGTCGCCGAGGGTACCTATTCCTTCATCTCTTCCTAGGAAAGATAAATTTGATAACAATGAAATCATCAAAATTGAAATTGATGAGTCCATGTTCAACGGATAAATAACGAGTCTGATTTGGGTATTTGGATGTAAACCAAATTCTATTGGACCGGTTGGTTGATCGTATTGTAAATCATATCAAAAAAAAAATTCTATCAATTCATGTAAGATAGAGTCGTAAAATTCACGGTTGTATTTCGATTTTTATAGTAAATTTATTCCTCTGCCTGTGATTTTTTCCGAAAAAGATTTTTCTATGTAAATCTGGTGTCTTACATTGTATTTTCTTTTTTCAGTTATCGTTTGATTTCTAACAAGTGCTATTAGAACTAAGGGTGGGCAAGAACCGACCAGAACTAAGAACAGACCAGGAACCGAACGTCGGTTCCTGTTCTTGGTTCCAAAAATTGTATTTAGTTTGGTTCTGGTTCCAATTTTTATTTTCGGTTCCGTTCGTGGTTCTTGGTGTAGAGAACCGACGGAAACAAACCAACTTATATGATGTGAACAACAGCTTCTTCTAGAGGACTGGAACCGAACGAGGGCTTCTGGAGGAGGAAGACTGGAATGAGGGCTTCTGGAAGACTGGAACAAGGGCTTCTGGGTTCTTCTCGCCTCGTAATCTGCAGTCGCCAACCATCGTTTCTTTTCTCGCCTCCCCTTGCCTTGCCTCGGATGCCAGTCGCCAACCATTGGTTCTATTCATGAAGCCCTCTATTCTATTCTCGCCTCTGTTCTATTCTCACCTCAGGTCCGTTATCGCCTCGTGTTTTGCAGTCGCCAACCATCAGTTCTGTTCTTGCCTCGCTTCGTGTTCTGCAGTTGCCTCGCCAGACGCCAGCCCCTTCTCATGGAAAGAATATCTGTGGTCTTCAGAATTTGATCAGACTTCAATAATCTAGTGTAATTTCTTCATGCTGAATGATTCATCTTCCAAAGTAACTTGTGTGCTCAAAGAAATGCATATACGTGCACATTGTTACTCGGATTAGTTTTTTATATGGGGTAGTTATGGTTTGTAGTTACATGTTCAGACTATGAACTTCATCTTTGAATAAAGGGATGATTGCCATAAATGTTGATTAATTGTAGTTACATGTGAATGTTCACTGATTTTTTTTTTTTTTTTACTTTGGAATACTTTGATTTAGGGGTGGGCAAATCAGTTATTGGTTCCGGTTTCGGAGCTCTTGGAACCGACCATTCGGTTCTTGGTTCCGAGATTGAGAAATCGGAACCAAAACCGTGCGGTTCAAGACAAGAATCGGAACTGAGACGCGATTCTGATTCGATTCTGGTCAGTTCTTGAACCGAGAATTGAAAGCCCTGTATCTGTATCTAGACGTAAAAACATCAAAGAATTGACTTTCATCAAAAGATTTCAAACTTTATTTTACTAACAAACAAAACCCAGCTCCCTGACTGACATGATTTTCTTATAAAATTATGGCTAAGCTCATCCGCTGATAAGTATTCGCAGAAAGAAATCAAGAGTTTGAACAATTAATAATCAATGAACACCAATATATTAAACCTGTATCAGTGAATATCCTTTAGTCACTACATTAAATCACCCAAATAAACAACAATTATATGGAGAATAGAAACCAGGAACCAGATTGAAGATCCTCCTGCCATGGCCTGAGACCTCTCATTATCCAAAATTTCCATTTAAGAAAACAAAGTCTATCATTCAACTTTGAAGATCAGATCTTGTGACACTTCTATCTTCTTTGTCAAGAACAAATCCTGAAAAAAGTAAGTCGAAGGTCTAGAATGATTATGCATGAAACTGATGCTAAACAAAAACCCAAAAAATGGACATGATGGGAAATCATGATTAAGAGTCTTGAAACTTACTCAAGACCTATAACTCGGTTAAGACAACTAGCAAATTCAAATAACCATAAAACATTAAGTAATCAATTTTGGATATTTTTTTATCAACTCCTTCATGGCTGCACCTTTACATTCCTTAAGCTCTTGCACAAAATGCTTCCAAATTTCCATTTAAAAAAACAAAGTCTATCACGAGAAGGCAGAAACAACGAAAGAATACATGTCTCTACTGGAACAACATCGAAGGAGAAAAAGAAAGAACTAAGTACTAGATTTTGCAGTATTTTCCTTTAGAATGAAAAAATCCACCTGGTTTTAAGCCAACTTAGAAGTAATGCATTAGATAGTTGAGTAATCAAAGTATTCTAAAGTAAAAAAGAAAAAAAAAACAGTGAACATTCACATGTAACTACAATTAATCAACATTTCTGGCAATCATCCCTTCATTAAAAGATGAAGTTTAGAGTCTGAACATGTAACTACAAACCATAACTACCCCACATAAAAACTAATCCGAGTAACAATGTGCACGTATATGCATTTCTTTGAACACACATGTTACTTTGGAAGATGAATCATTCAGCATGAAGAAATGACACTAGATTATTGAAGTCCGATCAATTCTGAAAACCACAGATATTCTTACTATGAGAAGGGACTGGTGTCTGGTGAGGCAACTGCAGAACACGAGGCGAGGCGAGAACAAAACTGATGGTTGGCGACTGCAAAACACGAGGCGAGAACAGACCCGAGGTGAGAACAGAACAGAGGCGGGAATAGAACAGAGGGCTTTATGAACAGAACCAATGGTTAGCGACTGGCATCCAAGGCGAGGCGAGGGGAGGCAAGAACAGAAACAATGGTTGGCGACTGCAGATTACGAGGCGAAAAGAACCCAGAAGCCCTTGTTCTAGTCTTCCAGAAGCCCTCGTTCCAGTCCTCCTCCTATAGAAGCCCTTGTTTGGTTCTAATCCTCTAGAAGAAGCCGTCGTTTACATCATATATGTTGGTTCGGTTCTATCGATTCTCCACACCAAGAACCACGAACTGAACCGAAAATAAAAATTGGAACCAGAACCGAATCAAATATAATTTTTGGAACGAAGAACCAGAACCGACGTTCGGTTCTAGGTTAGTTCTTGGTTCTGGTCAGTTCTTGCCCACCCCTACTTTGATTACTCATACTATCTAATGCACTACTTCTATGTTGGCTTAAAACCAAGTTGATTTTTCATTCTAAAGGAAAATACTGCAAAATCTGGTACTTAGTTCTTTCTTTTTCTCCTTCAATGTTATTCCAGTAGAGACATGTATTCTTTCGTTGTTTCTGCCTTCTCGTGATAGACTTTGTTTTTTTCAATGGAAATTTGGAAGCATTTTGTGCAAGAGCCTAAGGAACATAAAGGTGAAGCCATGAAGGAGTTGATAAAAAAATATCCAAAATTGATTACTTAATGTTTTATGGTTATTTGAATTTGTTAGTTGTCTTAACCGAGTTATAGGTCCTGAGTAAGTTTCAAGACTCTTATTCATGATTTCCCATCATGTCCATTTTTTGGGTTTGATTTTTGTTTAGCATCAATTTCATGCATAATCATTCTAGACCTCGGACGTACTGTTTTCAAGATTTGTTCTTGACAAAGAAGATAGAAGTGTCACAAGATCTGATCTTCAAAGTTGAATGATAGACTTTGTTTTTTTAAATGGAAATTTTGGATAATGAGAGGTCTCAAGCCATGGCAGGAGGATCTTCAATCTGGTTCTTGGTTCCTGTTCTCCATATAATTGTTGTTTATTTGGGTGATTTAATGTAGTGACTAAAGGATATTCACTGATACAGGTTTAATATATTGGTGTTCATTGATTATTAATTGTTCAAACTCTTGATTTCTTTATGCGAATACTTATCAGCGGATGAGCTTAGCCATAATTTTCTAAGAAAATCATGTCAGTCAGGGAGCAGGGTTTTGTTTTTGTTTGTTAGTAAAATAAAGTTTGAAACCTTCTGATGAAAGTCAATTCTTTGATGTTTTTATGTCCAGATACAGATATAGGGCTTTCAATTCTCGGTTCCAGAACCGATCGGAACCGCTTCTCGATTCCGGTTCTGGGTCCTGACCAGCACGGTTTAAGTTCTGGTTCCTCAATCTTGGAACCGAGAACCGAATGGTCGGTTCCAAGAGCTCCGGAACTGGAACCAAGAATCAATTTGCCCACCCCTAATCAGAACTTGGTTAGGAGAGAGATTATAGAATCAGGATTTCAAAATTTGTCAAAACATCTATTCTTTTCAGTCATTCCACATCGAACAAGGTTTTCGTAATTTTTAGAAAATTACAATTTTTTTGGGAAAAAAAGAAAAAATGGTTTCCCCTTCCATTCCTTTTATTTATGAAGATTTGTTCTTCTCTGCCGTCCAACTGCCATCATAGACTATTGTCATATTCATCGTGAAAGCTCTGATCTTTTCCTATTTTTAAGTTTGTCGAAAGTGTTGTACCTCTAAGTAATAGGTTCGTCATCAGAAGATATCTATTCATCCTCAATTGCTATAGATCTATATCATTGTTCTTCATTCTCGCTGTCAAGCCGTTTCGATTGAAACTTTCGCGAGAGTGTCCTTATGCAAAGTTGGATTTTTTTGCCATAAATAAAAATTGTTGAAAATCTTTGAGATTTTTGGAAGATTTTTAGGCGATTAAGTTTGATGATGACAGATTTAGAATCGTAGGAATATCTTAATCTTGAAGATTATTTTCGATTAAAATTCAAATCAAGTTTGAATTTTATGATATTTGCAATTATTCTGGCGATTAAAATTGATTTGCTTTGGTAGATCATTTGATACTGAGGAAATGTCTAAATAATCTGATATATTTTTTAGAATCTTGTGATATCTATGATTTTACGCTTCAATTTTTGGAGTTAATATTATATTGAACCCAGAGATTTTTCGGACTATATATTTTGTTAAAGAATGTATTTTTTGCGGAGATAAGATCATTAAAATAGATCTTCTACTTTTTTATCAAAATTTGGTATTTTGTTATAGTAAGATAACGATAGTGGAATTTTAAAAGATTTTGAATGACAATTTTGATATGACAGATCAAGAGGTGAGACATACTTGTATAGATTTTGATGACACTTTATGGGATTTGAAGATGTTATCATCGTGGTTTAAGTATTTTTTAAACTTGGTCAACATTAGTTACTGAATTTACCATTAAAGACTTTTATATTGGTGATCTATATATTTCTTTGAAAGAGACAGATAGGCCATCGTAACAAGTTTTCTTTAAAGGCGTAGAAGAGGAAAATTTAAAAATTTAAAAATTTGTTCCTTGCATCATAATTCATTTCGAGATGGTAATTATCAAAACTCGGGATTTTGAATTCCTTTTGTTGGGTTGGATTGATTAACACGCACTATAGATCTTCTTCATAGAATTCATATTAAGGTCGAGATTATTAGATTTCGGTATGACTTCAATTCTATTGGGTCAGGTCAATAGGCCCGCATTGTAGATCTCATGTATGATTTTATTTTCTCTATAAATTCATGTAAGTTAGAGTCGTAAAACTCGCAATTATATTTCGATCTTTATAGTGAATTTATTCCTCTGCTCATAGTTTTTTTTTCTAAAATGGTTTTTTCACTTAAATCTAGTGTCTCACCTAGTATTTTCTTTTTTCAATTATCATTTCTAGCAAAGTAATTGGTAAACCTTTAGATGCTTTGATCGGCTATCACCCTACTCCGTAAATTCATTGTTGAAAGCTGCATATTTTTTGTTCTATCGTTGTGTTTCCAATGCTTGCTAAATTTCTGTCGTTGATAATGAGAATTGGATTACTTCTTTGGCAGATACGCTGCTTTAACCTTTTCTTTAGATGGCTGGAAGGGTACTTGTTTGTCTAGCCTTCTTCCCTTAAACCGAAAGGATCGCATAAACTATTTTTTGTCTGTCGGCATTAACTTTCCTTTTGTTGGCGGATTCTCAGCCTTGAGCTTGAGTTTTGGTGTTCTTCTAGAAAATTGTTTTGTTGATCTGCTGAGAGTTTCATTACAAACTCCAAAACCATGTCATAGATAGCAGAACAGCAAGAAGGAGATGCTCTTTCGTTTTTGGACGATGACTATCTGAAAAAACAGAATTAGGCAGATAGTGGAATAGCATAGCTCTCCGTAATGTTCTTTGTCCTCTTCATCGTTATAAGCTGCATCTTGTCCTTCATTCTCATCGTCTTTCAAGAACATAAATTTATTGAACCTGATGAAAACTAGAAGCCAATATCTTAGGAGATTATTTGATGTGGAGCATCCTACTTGGGCCTATACCTATGCATATTAAAGATGGTGATGATGAAATCCCTGAATCATGGGGATGTAATCGGGCAGAGTACTAATCTTCTAATTAAGATTTCGTCATGGAGTGGGAGTTTAAGATTCAAAATAATAGGCAGGTGAAAGTCAAAAACTGGAAATTGAAATGAATTTAGTCGATTAGGAGACTTGTTAGTTCCGCCATTTCTAAGTTACATAATCACTATAATCTAGAAAATATGTCCAAAATCAACTTCCATATTAAGATATCTATAGATATAGAGAGCATACCCAAATTCACTTTCGACGGGAGTAAAATAATGAATGGAGTACTTAAGTTTTTCATTTCGACAAGATCAAAATTTCCTTCTCTGGTGACTGGTGGAATAGCCAAAAGAGAAATGAGAATCAAACTATGAAATATGGTCCACGACTGTGCATATTTTTTAAGTATGTAATTATTATTTTGCCTATTACAAAATAAAGTACTTTAATGGGTGATATATAATGATTACCTTAGAATATATAATATATATTATATGCAACTCCGCCATTATGATTGAATTAAAGCTAATAATCTCCTATTTGGGCCACATATGAACCTCTGAATTATAAATTATAACTAAAACCTTAAGATATTCAATAAACTATTATTAGCATGAGTATATATTGCCAATTTCTTCCATTAACTATACCAATATAAGATTAAAGCGATTTTCCTCACATTATTATAACTAAACCCATTCATAGTCACGGTATAATCAAATGACATAAGTCAAATGCGAATATGTACTGTAGAAATTACATGTAATGTGGTTACAATATATCTGTTTCCAACTCGTCCATTATTATTCCTTATGGAGATCAAACTTTAAACTTTAATTTCAAAGTGTAATAACACAAGAATACCTTAACTTTACTACTATAGTAAAATATAAGTAAAACAATACCCATACATAAATTACCCAAAATTACAAACTCTCAGTAAAGTAAACCACTGTATCATCTAAAGAAACAACACCCATATATAGCAACATGCTTGTTCAAGACCTTAGATGGTATCCCTTTGTTAAGAAAATTCGCAACCATGGAGTTTTTACCTTTGTGATTTGTTGATATATGATCACTCTGAACTCTCTCCTTGACAATCAAAAATTTAATGTCGCTGTGCTTAAACTGCTACGCCCTCCTATTGTTATTAGAAAACATTACTAGTGACTTCGTAACAACTCGATTTTCGTAAATCCTTTAAAATTCGAAGAAAATTCAAAACTTTTAAAAACAAATCAGAGCGCGCCTAAACCGGACCGCTACCAACCATTCATAAAATTCATTATGATAACCCCATTAATAAGACTACGTGGAAGCATAAATAATCTAAATAAAATAAACTAAAAATTTAATTATAATTTAGAAAACATAATTTAATACGACTATTTTTCTTTTACCCTCTCTATGCCTGGCCAGCCACGGGATCCCTCTCGCGTGCAAATCCTTCATCCCTGCTTTATTATCTGTTCATCATTTTCGCATTTACTTCTAAGTCCGTGCATTGACTCTACGTACAAATACCTACACCTACACCACAAGTAAACTATAAGCCCGAAAGCTTAGTAAAGAAAAAAGGTTAATGCAATTATGAAATGCCTATGGGGGGGCCACCCAAACGAATCCTTTGATTAAGTCATTTACTCTTTTATTACTTTAACTATACTTTAATCATTTCGTTCTCTACTCGTACTCGAGCTGGAATTGGGAGGTTTTTCTCGTACAATGACATAATGATCAGATCTAACCTTTTACTTGCAACTAGAACTCCTGTACCCTATGAGGGAGCGGCTTCGCCTAGTTGCAAACTACATCCGTTACCCATCCACTCCAAATTCCATATTTCTGCTTTCTTTTTCTTAACCTTTTATCTCACTTATGCATGTGCGAGTACCACCCCAATGTAACGCTCCCTACTTGTTTCTATTAGCATGATGCATGACCATTCATTCTCAACCTAGCATAATGCATGATGCATTATAACATAACTTTAACAGTAATTAAAGTGCGCATTTAAAAAGAAAGTAACTATAATTGAATAGCACGAATTGAAAGCGCATAGACTGAATAACGATAATTGAAAGCACATATAAGGACAAATAATTACAAGGGGGCACCCCAACAAAGTACAACATACAAAGGAAGCAGTTATAGAACTAATAAAGGAAATATAACAGATCAACAAGCAACGTGCATATGAAAGTAAGGCATAATTTATTACATCCTTTTATCGTAATTCGTTAAACATGTTTTTAATAGTTTGATGGATTAACCATGCCTAACTAATTAGTTAACATACATGACTAATTGGGTTCAAGTCTAGTTAATTAACATACTTATCTAATTAATCAATTGTTCAACTTAATTTACATGCATCAAGTGAAATAAACATGCTCAACTCGTTAATTAACTAACTAGCGAGTATGTTAATTAACATACTCGCTAGTTAGTTAATTAACATATTCAAGGATTAGTTATTAATCAGATAACTAGTTAATTAACATGCTTCAATTATCTAACATATTAATATTAATCTAGTTAGTTAAATAAATGTGCTAATTACAATTATAGTAGATGAACATGCTAATCACAATTATCATTCTAGTTAATTAACCTAGTTAATTAATGTGCTAGTTGGTTAATTAAGCATACCCAATTTAGTTATCGTTAACTTGTTAATTAAACATACTCGGATTAAACATGCTCAAGTAAGGTTATAATGGTGATTCTAACTAATTACTCTAGTTGATTAACATGTTCAATTAGATGATTACTCTGATTAACTAACATGCTCAACCAATTGATTATTCTAAATAATTAGCATGCTTACTAGCAAGTCAAACATGCTCAAAGTTAATTAATTACAATTATGATTCTAATTAAATATCCTAGTTAAGTTAAAGTACTAGTTAATTTAACACGTTAATTTAGTTGCTTAACATGAGGTTTAGTTAACATATAACATAGATATCAAACAATGGTGATGCCAGGGCAATACGTGAAATGACAGAACAATAAATATACAATGAAGGAATTGATGGTTTATGCTTATCACAGGGAGATTTAAATACTGAGAGACAGAACCAACAGTAGAGCAACACAAGTGTTATGAAGGGAAATACAACACAAGTAATTAATTATCAGTAAGTAAACACTACAGAAACATAGTCATCTTCAGCATAGATCTTATTCTTTCATACTTGTAAAGTCCTACTGTAACGACCCAGATTTCTTAAACCGTTTAAAAACTCATTAACTTTTATTAAAACGTTTCGATTAAAACGAAGGGTTATCAGAGTGCATCAAATCCAAATCGTTAGAAAAATCTTTCATTTTCTTCTTCCTCAAATCTATTTTGAAAACAAATTTATTTATAAATTTAGCGAAAGCAAAAATTAAACAAAAAAAATCTAAGATATGTCTGTATAAACGGAATAGCAAATTGATAGTAGAAAAACGACTTAAGCAAATCCAAGGTTATAAATTTTACATGGTACCATTATTCAATAAAACACAACCGGAAATTAGACATTCATTTCTTCTCCCTATCATACCACATCATACCATACATGCCATACTACTACTCCGCTGGTGTCTGTGTCAGATCAACCTCAGGCTCCACTAGAATGACCTCTTCCTTAATTGCTGGCATAAGTCCCTTGTTACCTACACCACAAGTAAGGACGTGAGCTTACGCTCAGTAAGGATAGGGGAAAAAAAATTATGCATTCTCTCTTTAGTCCTTGTTGGATTGAGGGCCACTCAACCCAACTCTTTTCATATCATTACGTTCGTTTTCTACATTCGTTCGTTGAAACTCGTACATCAAGTTTGGAGATTGGAGGTTTTCCTTCCCCCTGTGGGCTACTAGTCCCTTTCCCGTCTTGGTAGGGGTGTATCCTAGTAGCTAGGCTAGATCCGGACTACCCATCTACCCCAACTCCCTAGTTCCGGCATATACCCGCCTTTAGGGTTCTTCTTATCCCGGCATATACCATCCTTTAGGGTTCTTTCTTTTTCCGGCATATACCCACCTTTAAGGTTCTTTCTTTTTCCGGCATATACCCGCCTTTAGGGTTCTTTCTTTTTCGTTTCATTATTCCTCACTCATGCATGTGGGTACCGTTCCAATGGTTACCCTCCTACTTGGTTTCTATTAGCATGGACTTAACTTTTCCTAACCAAACGAAACATGTATAATAAGCAATAGCAATATATTAGGCGATTCTATTAAACAACGAATGAAACAAAGGTCATTACATGCTTCTCATAACGAAAAGAATGACAGCGAATTAACGGACATGCTTTATAAACTCATGGCATTATAACAGTAAACTAACAGATATTAATAGTGAACTATAAGGAGAATAAATCCTACGAACAAGCTTTGGACTTGACGACAAATAACAACGAAATGTAACTAACGAAACGTACCAACGAGTTAATAACAAGAGTAAAATTAAAAGTAATGCTTCATGACAATATGCTTAACGAAGTCAACCAAAACAGGCTCAATAATTCGACTAAAACCAGAAGGTTTCTAACAAGAACCATGAAATAACAACATTATAAACTAAATCAAGCATTTCAATGCTTGAAACAATTAAATTACATCATCTAATCTAGATACTCCACATGCTTTAAGCCAGCATAGATATTCTATATCTTATTGAATTAAAATCAGGGCAACAAAATTACCATAAACCATTATATGCACCTTGAAGAAGAAATGACAAAAATTAAAGAAATCAAACCCATGTGTCAATTTCTCATTATTCATGTTTTGATTCATCATAGTTTTTGCTCATTTATGCTTTTATTCAGCATAGCTTTGATCTGCAATTTACCATGCTTAAGAGGGGAATTAGAAAATAAATCATAATTTGTAAACTACACTTAAGGAAATCAAACTCATTATAGCTTTAGTATGCAGTTTATCATGCTTAAGAGGAGGATTAGAAAATAATCATAAATTGTAAACTCCACTCACACACACAAATCAACTTGTGGGTAGGGCTTTGACG
Organism: Begonia loranthoides; assembly: GCA_022433065.1. Classification (NCBI taxonomy): domain Eukaryota; kingdom Viridiplantae; phylum Streptophyta; class Magnoliopsida; order Cucurbitales; family Begoniaceae; genus Begonia; species Begonia loranthoides. The sequence goes on along the minus strand of CM039468.1, from coordinate 36,538,480 downwards.
GCCAAAACCTCCCAATTCCTTACCTAACGTCTGTCGAAATTCAGCATACAAGTTCTTCAACTCTGATACCTTAAGAGATAATTAAATAACAAATTAGTTTAACAATCACAACTCTAACAACTCACTACTCTTAACGGCATCAAACCCAAGCTCCTTCACAACTCTATCACTCAATGAAATGCCAACGTAACAAAATGTCCAATGCAATCACCAAGCTAAACTTAACCAACAAAGAACATACATCCATCAACAACCAATACTCTTGGAAATGCATAGCACTTGAAACTTTTGTAAATAAACCAAGAGCTTCACCAACAGCCAATTAATTTCAATCACGTTAGAAATTAAACAGGAGAATCAAACTCAAAAATCAACACAGTCTCTGTAAGTCCTTTCTGTTTATGAAATCCACAAAATAGTAACGAACAGGGCTTCAATTTCATAACAAATGCAGAATGTTTTTGTTACCTGAAGCTTGCAAAATTTCCAAGAGACCCAAAAGCAGGAGTTCAATCACCAAACCACCTTCCTGTACTCCCCTTTTTCTCCTCTGTTTGTGCAACCCACGAAGGAAATGCTTTTCCTATCACCATCCGCTACACCCTGCCCATTTATAAACCGATTTTTGAACGACAAACTCATAACTCCCAGCCGACACAGTTTCATCAATTCCTGCCAACCTCCTGGACGAACCCCACTCTGCACTTTATTGTAGAGTGCAATCTTAGGCTGGAGGAGTTAAGGTATTGTCTGGGTTGCCGACAATTTTTTTGGGTCCGAACCGACAGAAACGAATTGGGTTCGAACAACACAGATTCGCGGGTCATACCGCTTCGACAGAAATTGGCCCTGCCAACGTGAAGTACCTCCAATTCATCTCATGAATCGGACCTCTGGCCAGATCTGGAACGTAAAGGAGGATAGAATCGGGTAGGCTTACCTCAATCCCGTCGCCGAACACACCGCCGGCCAGAGCCGACGCGAACCCGAGCAGCATCGCCGTCGCCGTTGCCGTCCGGTCGTGCGTCGCCGTTGCCGTCGCCGTAGCTGGACGGTTGTCGCACTACGAGCTCCCCCTCCCACTCGCCTCTCGCATCTCACCGTCGCATCTCACCTCCGATTCCCCTTCCCCCTTTTTCCCCTGCGTCTCTCGCTTCAAACACGAAAGGAATGGCCTTCCTGGCCATTCTTTTTTTTTTTTTTTTATTTATTATTATTATTCTTATTACTATTATCATTTATATTAACAAACAAATTCTTCAATTGTTTTTACTTCTAATTAAATCATTTCCTTAATATAACCCTTTTCACCTTCAATTTAATTAAATTCTTAAATTATTTTCAACTCGTATCAAATCATTGATTTATTCTACAATTGTTCGAAGATTATTATCGGACCAATTCACTTTCGTCCATTCAATTTTTTCAAAATAATTCTCAATAATCCGAATATTTAATTAATTTCTAATTATCTTTATTTAATCCGATTATGAAAATCAGGACATTACACCTACTATCATTCATCATTTGTCTATCCAATCAAGACATTGATAAACATATTTCACTATAACAAAAATGCCAGAACTATCTACACAACAACAGAGCACAAATAACAGAACCATCACAAGGGAAACTACATTATCAATACAGGGAATGTCTACCGTATAGGAAATCAGCAAGGAAAACACAACAGGAAATCATCCAAGGAATTATCAACTAGAAATCAAGCAAAGGATTTCGCAGGGAACTGAACAGAATAGAGACTAAGCATAAACTCACGCACACATACTTGTGGGTAGGGCCTTCAAATGGCCAAGACTCACCCATTTCCTTACCTCGAAGCGATAACGCATATTAGCACTTAATATTCATTCTTCTTCTCTTCTATATACCTTCACAATTTAATAACGTTTAATTATTACTTAGTTTTATAATCTAATCCCAACTAACCTCGTAATAGTTCACGGAACCCATTAACGCCCAAAATGGAATATAATCATCCCAATAAATTAATCTCAATAACAATATGCTAAAATGTAGAACAAACAACCAAACCTAATAGGATAAAGGACAACCCATGACCATCAAACCAACCCCAACAGATTATTCCAATAGACAACAAAACAATCTATAGATAGCCACATTTTCCCAATGCATAACTTCACTTTACATAATGAAACACAACACCACAAACAATTCATTCCAACTCATTACAATTTCTACATAACACAATAACTAGTAGGGGGTATCACTCAACCACTCAACCAACAAGGAGGGGTAGGGGGGGTATGGTCTTATCATAGCAATTATAAATCCAAGTCCAACAACAGAGAGTATTCAAGCCATACAAAGCATAATTCCTAAACTTATTTATCCAGAAATTCCGTAATAACTACCTTGAGACCAAGGAACATTTCAAAACACTCCAAAACTATCATCAGCACTAATGCTGGAATTAACACTAAAAAATAGAATCCAAGGACTGAACAACAAAGAAGCAACTCACCAGCAACCAATGAAGCTCTCGCCCATCACTCTAGCTCCAGAGAATTTCCTCACTGCTTTCCAGTTCTTCCCTCCTCCTTCCGCATTCTCGGCTCAACCTCCAGAATGCTACGGTCAAGCTTTGTCTTCCAGAGAGCTTTCTCCTCTTCACCATAGCATTTTTCACACTCCGTCCATTCCTTTCTTCTCCTTCTCAGTATATCAACACCAGGAAAGGGACACTCTCTGCCAATTCCTAAAAGGCAGAGAACACGCCTGACCAACCACTCCCAGCTATGCCCTACGATGTCCACTCTGTCGATTGCTTCAGAGAAGAACCAGGAGAAGAAGACCGGTTCTGCATTTAAAAAATAACAGGGTGGACCATGGCATTCGCCTGGTCCAACTTGAACCACCAGCTCCCTTGCCATCCCGACGACGTCCAACTCGCCAACCCCTTGTCATCGTTGCTCCTTCGACATCGTCAATCGGTCGTCGCCAAGAACCTCTCGTCGCCATTCCAACAACGCCCAACCCGACACCAAATCATCGCCGCAACAGCTCGCTACGCCACCCATCATGAAGGAGCCGTCCGAGCTCGAGCTTCGCCGCACCCATCGTTGCCTCGCTTGCGTCTTCCTCCTTCTCCCTCGATCTCTCTCTCTCTCTCTCACCTTGATTAAATTTCTTTAATTAAATTCTAATTCTATTTAAATCTCATTTTTAATTTAATTCTCTCTCTTTATTTTTATTCAATAATTCCTTAATGTAAAACATTTATCTTACTGTAAAATAATTATAAGTAATCCCGAATATTATAATTTAAATTCATTAAAGTAATATTTATTTTAATTACAATAATTCCCATTTAATCTCAAATGGAAATTTTACGAATACGCACTTGGTAATACCCCGATAATTAAATAATTATCCAACTTAAAAAGTCGGAGTATTACAGACTTACTGTCATATAATAACATAAGGGGTCATTTAATCCCTTTGATAATCCAAAGTTCCATGACAATGTTTCTTAGTCATAATGTCTCATTTGATGCTTCATAACATGTTATAAATTATGCAGCTATGGTGGAAGAAACTGTAAATGACTATTTAGCACTTTTTCAATAAATAGCTCCTCCAGCTAACATTAAAAAATAGTATGTGACGAACTCCAACTGACTTGGCATCCCATAAAATCAAATTAAAATACCCAATAATCTCTAACTGATTTGATTTCCTATAGGAAAATTAACACTACAGACCCTATAGTTAGGGAGCAACGATAAGTCAAACCTTGAAGAAATTTTACTAACAACTAAAACCCTGTACTTTGAAAAATTCTCATCGGCGACCTTGCAGTTACGTTTCCCGTCCAAATTCGTCGACGTTAACACCTCCATTTCATTGACGCCAAAGACCGTCGAATGGAGACGAAGGACGTTAATTATCATTGGGGGGGGTGGGAGAGGGACATCCCTCCTGCCCGTTGGAAGACGGACGGGCATTGGAATAATTATCGGGTGATGGCGACGATTGTCAATGGCCGTTAGATCGAGGAAAGACATCCCCCGCTCAGAATCGACGCCCAGGATTGAATTTTTCAATTTCCAAAAGTGATGGTGGACGATCATTCATGGCCATTGAATCGAGGGAGGGACGTCCCTTATAGGGATTGATTGCCATGATTGAATTTGCCATTTCCAAAGGCGATGGCAGACGATTGTCCATGGCCTTTGGATTGAGCGAGGGACGTCCCTTATCGAGATTGACGGCAAGGCGATGGTCGACCATAATCCATGGCCATTGGATCGAGCGAGGGACGTCCCTGGATCAAAATTTACGGTCAGAATGGACTCCAAATTCTTTAATGTTGAAGGGTCACGTGTAAGACACATGTGTTTTAAAATGCGTGAATTCCCTCAATTAAGACGGACATCCCTCTTACACAATGGATGTCCCTTGACCTATTTTGGATGTCTCTCGTCTATAACGGACGTCCCTCGCCGCAAGACGACGTCGTTTTGCCAATTACGGATGTCGCTAGCCTCACAATGGATGTCTCTCATCTTAAAACGGCGTCGTTCAGGCCAATACAAACGTCCTTCTTAATATGAGGGACATATGTTTTTTTTACCAAGGGTCATTCTCTGAATGCTAAATGACAGTGTTTCTCCTCTCGATGGATGCAAATCTGCCTACATAATTGCGAAGGATGTCCCTTCCCCTAGTTATTGCCGAGAGAAATTTCGTCTTCCTCCGACCAACTCAAACTTTCGATATCTATCCTCACATTTGTTGAAGCAAAAAATGGGGTCGAAGGCAGTTCAAGTGTCGAAGAAGCGTAAAGTGGCTCCCTTCAATCTTGAAGGTCGAGCACGCATGTCTGCAGAAGCACAACTGGTGGTGTTTAGCTCAACCTTCTCCAAACAACAGTATGATAATGACATTATACCCCATGTCGTAATTATATCTAGGAGGGTAGATTCCAATGCATTTGCTAACTTTGGATTAAAAGAAATATTTGAACGCATTGGTCTGTATGGATTGTGCACGATAAGGGGCCATTATTATGAGAAAGTTGTAAAATTATTTTATGAAAATTTGGAGCTGGACAGCCCTACTAAGCTAATGACGTTTGTATATGGGAAATAGATTAGGTTAACTCTTAAAGAGTTAAATGAGCTTATTTGATGCTCAACGGAGGAGCCGACGAAGGAGTATTTCTATGTATCCAAGGACCCAGACTTTGTAAAACAAGGAGAATGTCTGACATTGCTGAAGTAATTGGCTCGCAATCCTGAACCCATTGAATCTTTCTCCCAACCCAAGTCAAAGGACCTAAATGCTAAAGCAAGAGTCATCCATCACATGATCACCCACACAGTTTTTCCTCCTGATGGACATAGAGACAATGTCAGCTGCATGGATCTCTATGTGATGGAAAAGTTCTACAATGGGAAGAGGTTCAACCTTACCTATGTCATTATTAATCAAATGAAGGCAATCCTGAAGAGTCCAAGGAAGAATCTCCCCTATAATTGGCTCATTCAGCATATTGTTGATAGCGGCAGGTTGGCTATCCCTCCCAAGGAGTGACAAACCAATAAAAAGGCACTTGACATGTACGATCAAGTGTCATTGGCTCAATTGGACTTGCACAAGTAGGAGGGGAGTAGGTATTCAAAGGAGCGAACACTCCCTCCACTCAACTGCACATCCTCCTTTGACATCGGCTACACCTCCTCCATTAAAGTCAGCTGCACAATTGCCTTCAATGTCTGCTGCACCTCCTCCTTCGAAGTCCACTACACTAATTCTGTGGACTTCGAACGCACAACCGTCAGATCACATGGAGGTGGAGGACGATTTTGTTCATCCTGCAGTGGATGATACACCTCCCCCTCCTCATTCCTCGCCCTATGTACTGATTAGTGAAGAGAGATGGCAATAGCATGTTGTCAAGTTAGAGAGACAGGAGAGGCAACTTGACAAGATTCAAGCCATTGTACTTCAAGTGAAAGAAGCCTAGTAAGTTCCTCCAATGGCCCAACTAACTCCTCCATCAACTTCCCTTGCATCTTCCAATGCTGATCCGAACTGATCAAAGTATGTCTTTTAGTTTCATGCACTTTCCATATATGTATTAGTACTTTTTGATTAACAAAGTGTTATAAATGTGCAGGTCTCCTATCATCAGGCAACTGTGCCTTCCTCCAACCATTGCCAAAATTAAGAAGATATTGGCAACAGATCCTCCTTAGACGAAAGCAGTTCCAAGGCATGCTTCACTGCTAAAAGTGCAAGTGGTATGTTTTCAATTTAGTTTTGCACAATGTGTTGAATTTACACTTACACTGATTTTTCATTGCAGCCTGTGAAATTGATGGACGAGTTCATGACACTGGCACAAGCAAATACCAAGAACAACAAGGAGACGTGTGCTATACTTTGCGACTCCAGGGAACCTATCCGTTCCATAAACTGAGAGAATGGATACATCATATAATCATATAGCTATCTGTCACCCCTACATGAGGATACATCATATGGCTTCGCTACCATGACCGTCACCATTCTCTTTTTGTTGAAGACGTTGGGGATTTCCGAACAAAAGAAATGATGAATACTAGAGTGCACGTGGTTAACCGTCACCCCGATGAGGGGATCATCATATAGTGTCCCCACCGATGGATAGTCACCAAATCTCCCGAAACCCCACACGCCTATTTACGTTTATTCAGTGACACAATGAATATTCTTACAACTAAGTGATGGTTGTTCACTCGGGTGATCAGCCCTTGAGAACGTCGTTCACTTAGTATGTATGAGCATCCATTCTACCACTTTTCGTTTTCCTTTTCAAAATCATGCATGAAACCCATTTTTTGTATCTTTTGAAATCCATGATACTCGTGAATGCTTACAATTCTATCATATCATTCCGATAATCTCTAATCATACTCATATATGAAACATATCATTAAAAGAACATAAATCTAGTAAACATCCAGCAAACAATTGCACAATATACGGAACATGCTCAATTTGTGGTAAAGCAGTAAACAACCTAAATCTTCGATGAAAGCAGTAAACACGCAGCATACAACCCTAACTCTTGTGATGTAGGGTCTGAATACCAAAGCACAGTAAGTATCAACTTACCTGTTGTCCTTAGCAAGCTTTATCACTTAATGTTGTCTTTCCCCATACCTATTCCAATTTAAACACATATAGGTATCAATAACTACCTTTCAACAATAGAGTCCCCAACTAGGGGTGGGCAAACCGGTTCTCGGTTCCGGTTCCGGTTCCGGATCTTTTGGAACAGATCATTAGGTTATCGGTTCCAAGATTGAGGAACCGGAACTAGAACTACAAGGAAATTTGAAAACTAAGAACCAAAACAGAATTCGGTTCCGGGTCGGTTTTTGGTTCTTTGTTGTTCTTGCCCACCCCTATCCCCAACCTCTAATTACAAGCAGTGAGTGATCCAATACATATCATAGCATAATAATAATCTAGATTATTAAACCAACCTATCATCACAATTCCCGTCAATAAACTCAAATAAGACATCCATCAATATAGTTTTTCTTAGGCAATAGGATCAATCAAATAGATTAAACCCCATCCGTCCGAGTCAATTTCCTAATTCAATAATCAACTGAGCATAAATCCATGCCTTAACCATCCATTAAACTCAGCATGCATAATTTAATCCAACTCTCTCTCTAAAACAGAATAACATGACATACATTCATTAATCTCAGCATTATATCCAACCCAAATGAAACATTCCAACAAAACATAACTCTTCCATTCAATTATCAACAATAGACCGAGAATTTTTATCCAAACATTTCTCAACAATATCCATCAAGAGAGAACCATTTCAAAAACCTAGCAGGACCTAAACTGAGCAATAGCAATCATAGTGTCCGTTCCATCTTTTATCTTCTACAATTAACCATAATCAGCACTTCAATACATCACGCTAAGGAGGAAGTTACACCTCACGGAAGACCCAAGAGCAAGCAAGAACCTCCAGCCAACACCCCTTCACCCTTTCTCTGTTTTTCTCCTCCCACGCTGCCCTGCCATTTCTTTCCAAAACACCACAGCCTTCTTAGCCACTCACGATCAGCCCATCCAACGAACAATCCATCATACAGAAATTCAGAAGCAAACCCAAAGCCGAATTCAACATTAAAAATAGAACCAATGAACTTATCGGGCACGACAATGGAGTACCCGTGAATCATTCGTGTGAAGCTCCCAACACCCAAGAGTTGTGCCCCTCGCCGAAGCTTTCACCGTTGAAGCTCCCACCGACCGAACCAACAATAGCCCGAGCCGTCGTCCCCCAATCACGGAGCGCAACAGGAATCGTAGCTCGAGGTTCCCGATCGCACCCATGAACTCGGACGTTTTTGCCAACCCCCGTGGTTCAGCGAGCCACACGACGACGACTCCACACTCCCCCGCAGCTCGCTCACCCACGGTTCGCGAAGAAGCTTCGTCCCGAGTCGCTCTGTCGCGAAGCAGATCTCCAAGTCGTCTCCCTCTCTCTCAGCTCTCGGGTTCCACCTCCAGACAAAAACATAGCCCTAACTTCACTTCTCCTCTTTTGATTTCCTTTAAACCCAGCCAACGAATCTAATCAACTGAACCGGGCCGAACCGGCCAGCAGCGAACCAGTTCATCCCTCCTCAATTTAATTACATTTTCTTTTATTTTAATTTCCACTAGTTCTATTTAATTTTTCTTTTAATTTAAATCTTCTTTTTACCCAATTAAATTCCTCTTTAATAATTTAACTAAATCTTTTATTTAATTAAATTATTCTCAACCCAATTTCGATTCATCTATTCCGAATATTTTGTGATAATAATTATCTGTCCAATTTAAATCCTTTGATTAGGTTTCCAATTAATTTCTCATCAAATAAATTCTCATTGATTATCTAAATATTTCGCTTAAATTATAATCTATCGATTACGTCATTAGTAATACCCCAATAAATGTTCAATTATTCCAATTACTCTCAATTATTCTCTAATTATTCTTATTAAATCTGATTATGAAAAGTCGAGGTATTACAATAATTCTATATTTTATCATCATTAACTATATAAATATAATAGAAATATCTATAGGATAAAATTTATTATATTTATATAATTAATCACAATAAATGTCATAAATATGATCTTAAAAACTTTATATATAATTTTGGATACTTAAAAATATTGTGACTACTCAATAATTAGCCAAAATTATATGGATCATTCAATAGTTGAATTGATTAACCAAATTGCTCATATAAAAATCATATTATATGAATAGAAAATTATTTAATTAAATTATGTATGCATAACATGACATAGAATATGAATACAAAATTAAATAAATAATCTTTATCAAACAAATTGATATGGATAATTTATAAAAATAATTGAAATCTTTCTACTGCGTATAACATGATATACCTTTTAATAACAATAATGTACCTAGTAACATATGCAGCTCAATAAGTAGAAGAACTTTAAAACCTAGAGGTCTTTCCATCAAAGAGTGTCTCCAATATACGTGTATCTTTAAAGGTTATGAGCGAAGGTTGTAACAATTAAAACGATAAGTTATCTCTAATATGGATCATTAAACTTTATAGAATTCTAACTTTATGGAATATAAAATTTCTAACAACTATAATCCAAAATTGGAATTCTCTATGTTATTTTTATTTTAATCTAAATAGAAACTATGACATGAAAACATTACGTAGTCACACACTTAAATACTAGAAATTTGAAGAATAAAACAGAGATGTGGGTTTGCAAATGACACGTGAGTTTAGGGAGAAGACAAAAATCTAAAAATAAAATACAATACTTTAAGATTATGTTCATATATTTTGGAAAAAAAAAAAACCAAAATGACAATAATTCGAATATTTAATGCTATCTTAACCGTCAAGTGAAAAAAACATGAACAAAATATTAATATCTTTGCATTATAATATCTACATTTTTAGAAGAACAAAATGCCAATTTACCGAACAATAAATTATAATTTACGTGTTGAAATTACAAGTTAAATGAAGTGAGGTTGCGATTAGACGAGTTTTAAACCGACGTGTCGAAATTTAGGGTTTTCGTTAAAAATGATGGAATTAGTTGAGATTCTAACGTCGAGAGAGAGTCGTAATCAACGTGTCAACAGGGCCACGTGGACTCCGATCCGTTCCTTCATTCAAAGGGGGCCCCCACCAGTATATAACTCCAACGGTAGCCACCAGAATCAGATTACTTTCAATAAACCATCTTTTCTTCTTCTCCTCGCCACTCAGCGAGATCAGCCCTCTGTTTCAGTGGCAAATTCAGCCTCCCCCAAATGAAATCCCTAACTGCTTCCACCACGATTTCCAGGATCGTCGTCGATAGGACCAGGGACGCTCACTTTTTCTCTTTGTTTCAGACCGACGATCGTCTGAGCAGAAGCGGGGCTTGTTTTCTCCGATTTCAGAAATGTCCTAATTTCGGCTTCTTCCATTCGTTGTCTGAGAGAAACGGCGGAATCATCCCTGTTTCTGCTATTTCTTCCAAATTGCAGGTATTCTGTTTCTCGTATACGTTTCTCCTAGAATTTCTGCAAAACTTGTTCTGGAAAGTTTGGATTTAGCTCGATCTTTTGGGTGCAGGCCACAGAAATTCAGACTGCAGAATCTCGTAATCAAGAAACATGTTAGTATAAGTGGTTAGTGAAAATGATAACCATTTTTTTTTTTCTGAAATGAAACATCTATTTGTGCAGATCATTCAAAGACAGCTCGCGTCAAATTTCAGTTGCGGAGAGAATGTATGTTCGGTGAGCAATTTGTTATGGTCGGCGACGATCCCATCTTTGGTTTGTGGGATCCTTCTAATGCGGTACCTTTAAACTGGTCAGAAGGGCATCTATGGATGGTCGAGCTAGTGAGTTACTCATTTTAAATCTGAAAATATTAGAAAACAAAACGTAATATTCTATTGTTATCTCTGCGTTTGGTCAGGATATACCAATAGCAAAATCAATCCAGTTCAAGTTCATCCTCAAAAGACAGAAAGGGGATATTTTGTGGCAACCGGGTCCTGATCGAATATTTCAAGCATGGGAAACGTGTAACGCAATTGTTGTTTGTGAAGATTGGGACAATGCTGAGTCTCAAAAGATTATCGAAGAACAGATTCCAAATCAAAACGCCTCTCCTGCCCTTTGGGCAGAAACGTTGAAGGATTCAAAGGTGCTAGTACCCAATATGAGCCAGAATGGAACTAGTTCTTTAGCTGGAGAATCTGGTGCCCATGCAGGTACTATAAGTTACTCAAACAAAAGCTCTCCCGACAGTGCAAGCAACACCATACTTGATAGTGAGGTGGGCAGAGACCCCTATCGGGCCTCGAAGACTGATTCGAATAAGATATCAAGAGTAACTGATGGAATTTTAAATAATAACGAAGCTGCAAGAATTAAGAACAGTTCAAGCAGTGGAAATACGAGAAATTTGACTACGTACGAGGGAGCTCCTGTGCTGGTACCTGGTTTAACACCATCAAAAACAACAGAAAATGAAGAAGCTGCGGATGATGGAGGCTCGGAAGCTCAGGATCATGACATCCCAGAGGTAAAAACTTGATGGATGTGGTGCTCTTTAACCCTTTTCCTCCACTACTAGGTACCTTTGTCATTATAAAAGAAAACCAAAACACACTACTTTCAGTCCAGGCCTAGGACATTAATTATCATCACACCATTTAGAAGAGTTTGATTGTCTTTCAAGCTGTTGCACTAATAATAATAATATTCATTTATAAAAATAAGACTTCTCCAAATGGTACGGGCCAAGGCATCTTACTTTGTGTTATCATTGGAAACAGCTAGTCAATCTGAACCAAAACAACTGAGAAATAAACTTCTCTGTATTTATCAACAAGCCATTGTCTGGGCCAAACCATGTCAAATAACGTGCATATTTCTGATAAAACTGAATGCATAACAACTACAAGTGACAGTTACAGAGCCTTGAGTTTTCCTTGCTGAACATTGAAATATCACGGTTTATATTAGGGTTCCCATTGTCCAACTACAAGTGATCCTGTTTAGTGTACAACATAACAATTTCTTAGAAACAACTGCTCAGCACTTGGCTAAGAAGATGGTTCCACCTCTTTAATTTTTTATGCAGTGTGCAATTCATACCTTTCTTTCGCACATCAAATTTTACTTTTGACTCTTTTTCTGTTGTTTGTATATGTGAATTAACAAACCCAGATTGACCTGAACCAAGACCCAGCGTTTCTAACTTCACAAGGAAATACTGGGACGTACAATGTGGAGGATAATCCACTGTACAGGAAATTCAAAGAAAAGTTTGCGATGGTAAAAGATGACGCAGCCATCTTGAAAAATGATCGAGGATGGGGTGGCAAAATGCTTCGGTCATTCTTAAATACTTTAGGAATTCTCTGGCATCAAACATAAGAAAGAACTTTCGAAGAAAGCTCTGCAAGTACTATTTGGACTCGTTACTATCCAAAGTAAGCTGACAGGAGAAAGACGGGAAAGGAGCTTGGTACTGTCGCACATAGAGAATGACCGGCCACTTCAAACTCCTATTCTTTTTCGTGGCATTTGTGGGAGGGGAGTGTTCAGAATTCCAACTGGTTTAACCACACACATGTATTTGTACCATAAGATTGCTTTGCAGCAAATTGAAATATATTTCCTACCAGTAGAATCATCTTCACATAAATATGACAGATTCTGTGGGAAGAAAGTGACGCGAGGGAGACTCCATCCTATCTTATACATCCATTCAGTATGAGGAAACAATGTATCCTAGTTATAGAATTGAATATGCAGGTGTGACGAAGGCAAAAATCAAGAATCTTACCCGTGACAGTTGATGGGTGTTGCAACGCCATCTCTGTTCTATCTCTATCACGTTCATCCTGAGAAGCACACTTCAGTCAAACGTTAGAAAAACAGTTGGGTTCATTTTTCTGCCTGGTCTTTTATAAATAGCGATTAATTTTCCTTTTTACTTCTAAGACAATAGCAAGAGCAATTGACTGACAAAAGCCCGGAATCATTGGGCATTAACTAGTAAGAAAGCCACATACAACATCTGAGTATCATTTCAAAATACATCTGGAAAAGACCTTGCCCTCCGACCGTGCCAGAATTAAAACTTCTTACAGGAATTGGTGCAGGAGCTTAACAAATTCAAAGACACCCTTTGTGACAGTTCAAATTCCAAGGCCCAGATCAACATCTAAAAGACATCCAAGAAGGAATTGGATATGGTGAGGGACGGAAATTACGTCCTGGCCTTCCCATACACAAAAGAGAGAGCTCCATTCACCTCAAGGAAGATGTATTTCCACAATTGCTGAACAGTTCAGCGGCAAATCTTACATGTTTGATTACTACACTGCTTTCGCCCTGAAAAAAAATTGCAATATTCTGCTTAGCTACTCTTGTAACAGGTGTCCATTTTCAAATTGTCCTGACGATGATTGGTCTAGTAAAACATAGAACAGATCTCTCTTCGATCTTTTACTGGAGTCAGTTCGTGGTAATCTGCAAAATAAAGTAACTGGTAAATGGAATCCTACGATCATTGATATATTACAAAAAAAATGAAGCTTTTCAGTAAAGGAACGTCAATGACATTACTGCGAATCAAACGGTGCTAAATTAGAAAGACATGGTAATTCACTTCATCAATCACAAAAAATAACAAGTTTACAGCATGAATCAGTTGAAGACAACATTAAAAAATATGTTGAAAAATATCAAATCCTGAAGTTAAGTAAAAGCTACCAGTAATGGAACAACTTTCCCATATATATGTGAACACGCATATATACAATTCAGAAACTAACCAAGACAGTAGACAAAAAAAGGGACCAAAAACCATTATAAACTTTTTAAATGCTTGATAAATTTATGTCGCCGTCCGTTGTTCCTTTCTTAATTCTCCCAGAGACCCAACCTCTACCCAACAAAGAAAATGCCATATGCGAATAGAACATTAATTATTCTCTTACTCTGAAAATTTTGCATTCCTATTCCCTTGTTGGTTTACCACCTTAGAAGTGAACTCATGTTCATCAGCAGCCTGAAAGACATTTTTCATAATAACTGAAAAATTAATAAGGCCAGTTGAGACAACAGCTCAAAATGACCAATCATGGAGCTTCATTGATTGTTCAAGGAAGAAACACTTAAACAATCAACCCAAAAATTGGTATAAGGTCTCCTTTGATCACATTCAGCTAGTTCACAATCCATGGAAGATTGAAGATGTGAGTGCAGTATAATAAACATACATAACTCATCTCTCCCGATAGAAATACAAGTACTCCCCAAATCTCATAAATTAGCTAAATTTTCATAACAAAAAATGCAGTTTTCATTCGTAGTTTTTTAAAAAAAAAAAGCAGAAACTACATGCTAACAATGATCACAGCTACTTAAATTACTTAACAGAACAAAATGAAGTCATCAATCAACACGGGAGTTAGTCAGATAACAGATGTAAGACAAGTCCACTACGCATAACTCATCTTTCCTGCGAGCAATTTTAGTAATCCTCCAATTTTATAAATGACCCCAATTGTCAATACACAAATTTCAGTTTTCATTTGTGTTGTAAGAGCAAAGCAGGAATTACATGCTAACAAAGATCCAAGTTCACCTACTTAAATTACTATGTAGGAAAAAATAAAAGAATTGAGCCAATCAACAACATGGGAGCTACTTGGATAATGGGTAGACACTGGGACTGACCATCAAGCGCTTACCTCTAAAAAAATAGGAAGCCATAAGGCAGCAGAGTAGCAGAGATGAAGGCCGGTCACTTCGCTTTAAAAGTTTTAGCTCTCACATCTCGTTGCCATGGAAAATAACAGAAACGAGTGATTTCTTGATGAGCAGTACCCCCATCTGGAAATTTCTTTCCATGTACCCTTTATCCAAGCATCACCTATGTTTTTGAACCACAAAAAATATAAATCAACTTTTTGAAACATCACCAACTTTACCCACCACGGAAGTTCTTTCTTTTGGCAAACCATCTTCCTCCAGCAAATCATTCACTCCAGGAGGGACAATATCCCACAAAAATCCATTTTCAGTTCCAGGAGAAACCTTATCCAAATCTACATCCATTGCTTCCGAATGAGGCCTGATGTATGAGACATACTTTTCTGCAATTTTCATTCCAATATCACTAAGTAAACTCCATTCATGAGAGCAGATGGTACTCGAATTTTAAACCCGGCATCCCAGAAAGAAACTATAATGGCAATAAGATAAAAGAAAACATAATCCTACACATTCATGGAAAATAATTAAAATAGTAGAGGAAATCTCCCCTTAAAATAAATCAACCACACAACACCAAAAGATTCCTAATCCTGTCAACGCATGGCTGGCATTTTGAACAAGATCTTCACCAAAAATTTAACACGGGGTTTTCAAAAATATGCGTATACTCCTAGATTTCGAGGGATAAACAGCAACAAACAAGAATACATGAATGCGGGAAGATAATATGTGAAAGAAAAATATGAAAGGGACTTTACCAGCCAAGGAACGAAGACCATTCTCAGCAGCTTGTAGCTGAGCATCTTTTCTTGTCTTACCCATTCCAATACCTATCTTCTCACCGGTAAACAAAACCTACACCAACAAGAATGCTCAATGAGCTTGTCCTATCAACTGATAATACGAGTTGATAATACTTTCACAATTTAAGGATGAGGTGTTATGTGTAAAGACAGAATGATGCATCTCAGACACAAACTATTTCAGAGAAACGCTCAGTCTAAGAAAAAAGACTTCAATTTTAATAGTGCCCCCACATTTTCCATAAAAGAGAAAAAAAAAAAATGACAAACGGAACCTACACAACCAAATTTGTAATTGATCCTGCAACAAAAAAGTTTGTCAAGCAAACAAAAGTTTCTCAAGAATCTCAAGTATCAATACCCCAACAAGAATATTCAATTACCACTCTAGGAAAGAGCAAGAAATCATCAATATTATAATTAGAACAATCCTCAGAATATTGACAAAGGAAAAACAAGCACGTTTCTGAATCTTATAAAGATAATTGTTATATAAAAGTGGATATCATGGATATCATTTTCACTGACCTCAACAGAAAATTGCAAATCCTTGCTGGTGCTTACAACAGACCGAAACTCAACCTATATAGAAGGAAAAATGTAAATAAGCATCCAAAATGAAAGGCATGGAATAATCCACATTCATACCTTTGAGTTGCATCTTCGTGCAATTTCTTGCAGCACTCCAATATACAAAGGAGATGATAGAACGTTCACTTTTCCGGCTTCATTTTGAAAATCTCTATTGCTGGTAGATGATTGATTCTGAGATACAAGAACTCCTGCACAAAACTTCTATCAGCTGAAGCTATAAAAAATGCAATTCATAGCTTCATAAAATCCTTCTACAAATCCGCCTCACGGACTTTTTAAGAGAACAGCCAGCTATATTTCTTCCAATATTCAGCTGCATTATGAGCATAAAAAAAAATCTCTACAAAAAAGAGAAACTACCACATCTTTAAACGATACATTAACCAATATCCTCAAATTATACTTTAAGCCAAGAGTATTCTGCGTTGAATGGGTCATTTATCTCATTACTTCATTTATCTCATTACTGAATAAAATAAAATAAATTGATTGGTAACACGAGAAAACTACTGCATGCAGAAATAACAAGGACAATCAAATCAAGTAATCCTACTATAGTAAACAAAATAAAGTAGCCCCACTGTGGTAAATTATGGCTTCATTTCTGACCTGCAAGGGGAAGACTTTGATTTGGCATATCATTTACAACACATACCTGCAATAAATAAATTCTAGCAGATAAGAAAATTGTTGAAAAGTTGTAGTACTGAACCCATATGAAAGACTCGTAAGAATATAAAGCTAGTGCACTGTTGAATATTAAGTTATGAGAACTCACCTCTTCACTCTTCATTTGAGCTCCATGTGAAAGTGAATTGGTGGGAGCAGAACCTAATGTACAGTGAGAAAGGGAATTCTGCTGAGTTCGCGGTTTATCCAATTTTGCAGCATCAGATTCTTGAACAAATCCTGAATTTCGATTGTATGGATTTACTTTATTGATGTCCTCATCTACCAACCAACCTCCTTGCCCCTTTACCAAGGATGATGAGATTTGTGTGGGTACTCTATTCAGTGGAGGTTCACTTAGGTTTTGATTTCTAATATCTTGACCAGGCTTCATAGAAAGGAGCCCTTTTTTCATATCATAATCACGATCACCTGAGAAGTCTCGTTTAACTAGAGCTCCAAGCAAACCAGGTTCTATGACGTTTTGAAGAAATTTGAGTCACTCATATTGGAATATTTGTATCAAGCCTTTAAATATTAAAACCATAGAAGTAGATGCTAAAAAAGAGAGCTTAAAATGCCTTACTTTGAGAAGGAAGAAGATTTCTTGAAGATACAGGTCCAGTGCTATCAGGAAAACTTGATATAACATGAGATGAATCTGCTCTGAGATTGGTATCACTTGACATGTAATTGTAAGCTGAATCCATCGCACACTTATCATCCTTAAAAAAGAAAAGAACAAAAGAGTGTACATTGCTCATATTTCATGATAGTATGCAGATTGACAGCAGCTAAAAAAACTCACTGGTTTATCCAATCTCCTTTCAACTTCAACACCATTCATTCCTTCACCAAAGGGAGTGCTACCGTTGCCATTACCATTAGATGCAAAAGCAGCATCCTGGCATTTAAAAACAGATAGATGTTAGCATAAATGGCTCATTCAGATTTCACTTAAAGTAGAACCAAACATTTTGAGCTTGGATACCTCTGTCATCAAATAGTTACTCACATCAGGAGTAGCTGGTAAATTTACAACATCATCTTCATATGATATTTCAATAATTTGTCGCAATAAATTCTCATCAAATTCTCTAGATAACAAATGGAAATATTAGTAGTCAATATATTGATAGAGTCAATGAAGTAATAATAGAATCAATGATAGAGTCACAATATAGTACACTTATTCTAGTGTACTTATGTTAAGTGTCTTTTAAGATTCTTATATGTTTATTTAATTATAATTTTTAATTTGCTTTTTATATTTTTTACTTAAGGGAATGAGAGCAGCAAAGAAGAAATATCGATATTTTAAGAAAATATTCTAAGGGAGAGGGCTCTCGAACGTCTGTCATATTTTTATTTTCGTTACATTGTTTTATCAATAGTATGGATTCATATCAATGGTATAAAAATTTGAGGACAATGTGCCATTTTGGGCGGCGAATAATGATAGTCTCATGGTAATACATTTATTATGTTGCACTTATTTTAACTGTCTTTTAAAATTTCTAGAAGTTTATTTAATTATATATTTTAATATTCTATTATATTTGTTATTTAAAGGGATGAAAGTAGTTTGCCAGGAGATCAATATTTTAGGAAATTATTATAAAGGGGGAGTTTGCAGACCTTTCAAACATCTGCGATATTTTGTAATTGCGCTATGTCTTATATTAAATTATATAAGGTACGCATCATATACAAAGAATAGATTCTTCAAGAAAGCTACCTAAACTTGATCACATGACATTTTTTTCTCTTACTTGAAAAAATAACCTCTGACATTG
This sequence comes from Begonia loranthoides, assembly GCA_022433065.1. Taxonomy (NCBI): domain Eukaryota; kingdom Viridiplantae; phylum Streptophyta; class Magnoliopsida; order Cucurbitales; family Begoniaceae; genus Begonia; species Begonia loranthoides. The sequence goes on along the minus strand of CM039468.1, from coordinate 36,519,762 downwards.
CATGCAACATTTCTAGCTACACAAAGAACAGGAACAGCACTTGCCATCTGTTAAAATAAATTTCATAAACATCAGATTATGATTAAATTTTTCATTCTACCAATCAAGAAGTTAAAAATTTAACATATTATTAATACCTCGGCTTGAGGAGCATAATAAGGAGTGAATGCTGGAACTACATGCACACGGGGTTGGTCCTTCTCTTCCCATACCTTAGCTCGGTCATCAATTACCATTGCCATCTTTGGAAGGCACATTCTGTCTTGGAAAACATTCAACAAAGATTTCCGCGAGCCTGTTAATTTGTGACAAAAGAATGATTTTGCATTTCCAATGATAACGTTGGAATCAAGCGCCATAATGGATGAGAAGGAATTTTGACAAATCAACCTCTATGTAAAAACACTAAGAGTAAGATATGACTTGATAAGTTGTATAATATGAGCTGAGTCACTAGCCCACCCAGCCCTGTTAGGCCATATATAGTTTCTATACAAATGAATGCCAAGTCATTATACAAACTGCAAGGTTCTTGCCTGATTTGACACAGACAACACGGTTTAAGAGCTGCTTTCCAGCTATCAGGTGTGCTCCTGGATCAAGAAGTCGCCACATTTCTAATGCATAATCTCTCTCTGCCATGGTACATACATAAACTTCAAAACGTTTCCGTCCTTTAGCAGTCAAATAACTTCTCAAGTCCTCCCATGCTGGACGCAACCTCACAAGTACACTCGTATCACGAATCTGCAACCAAAATAATTCCATTACATACAAGAAGGTTCCAAACTTTGGATTATAGAATGCTGAAAAACAAGAAAGCCTCAATTATTCAAGGTTCGAAATGAAACTTTCCATGCTCTTTTTATGAATACACATTATGTGCACTAAACTCCCTCCCGCTTACACTCTCATTAAATAACTAATAAGGCTCTATAAATTAGCAAATTACATAAGAAATAAAACGATAAAAACAATTTTCTGGAAGAAAAAATAAAAAATAACATGAAGAATATCATCCAACCTCAGGATTGATGCGTGTCAGGACAATATTCTTTTCCACCAATCTAATTACAGGCCGAAACATCTTCTCAAAGTTCTCTGATAAAGGAGGGACCTCCTCCATTTGAACTTTATATGTCTTTCCGTTATCCATAACAGAGTCATTTTCCACATACTGCTTCAACAGCATCCGATCATCCACATAGCGCTTTAATTCACCAGACATTCCAGATTGCCGGATTGGGTCAGTTTCTCGTGCAGTCCAAAGTCGAAGGGCCTCAATTCGATCCTCAAATGACTTCATGGTGTTTGCAACAATTAAAGTCTCATCAAGATCAAAAACAATCGCAAGACACCGTAGGTTTAGCAGCCCAACACATGGAGTGTAAAGACCTGCAGGAACCGCATAGCACCAAAAGCACGGGAATTTTTTCTGTTTACTCGGCATGGCCACCAAGTGAATCTCTTCATCGCCAACCACAACCACAGCTGTCTGTGCATCAACTCAAATCGTCAGATTCCAATCAATAAAAAAGATTGGTTGTAAAATTTTATTGGCCACGAGCAATTAGCATTTAAAACGATAAAATAACATAAAAAAACGCTTTATACAGTTTTGAAATCAATTTCTTAACAACAGCCACAACGCATTGGGAAAAAAAACATGGAAAATCCAAAAAAATAAAAAGAATCCATGGGACCTTGGATTCATGGAAGCAAGAGGCGTGAAGATTGATCAAATGAGGTTGCTCAACTAGCGAAGATGATTCAAGCTTGCACCGAACTGAAAATGAACATATTGTTTGAAGAATTGCGAGAGGAGGGCATCGTTCACTGATTTGCGAAATGTGATTGATTCTAATCTCGTTGTTCGGAAACTGAAAATTCTGGTCAGCCACGGGAATAGCGTCCAGCTCCCCCAGGCGCACATCGCCGTGGTAGACCGAAGATTTAAACCCTAAACGACTCATTCCGATCGATTCGAGAAACCGCTAAACAAACGTCCACAAAAGAGAAAAATAGAAGTAACTTGAGGAATCAGGAAGACTTAACGCAATTCAGGAGCTATCTTCTCCTCTCTCTCTCTCTCTCTCTCTCTCTCTCTCTCTCTCTCATCTCTCATCTGCTCAGTCGGTCTGGGTCTACCCGATCTCTCTCCCTCTACTCTACCGATTTGAAATGAAGTGTGGGTGTGTGTATTTAAAGTCCAAGGGATGGGATATTTATGTAAGAATGTCCGTAGTTTGTGTGAAATTACGAAACTAACTACTTCCTGGGGATGGGACCCGGCGATTGTCTGCGTAAAAGAGATGGGCCCTCTGATTACTTTTTCCGAGACCTTAGAGCCGCGTGATTGATCGTCCGTAATAGTTTTCCTTTTCAGAATATATGACTAATAATGTAATAGCATTAGTCAATAAATCCTTTTTTTATTAATTATTCGAATGGATTGTCCTTCCTCACATAGATGAATCTCATATCATCAATTAAACTTCGGCGAATCAGACAATCTTCGTAAATATATTTACACGAGGAGTATCAAAATCTAACTACCAAGTAGACATAAACTAAATTAACTTTAGAACAAATTAGATTGAAAAATTTACGAGATATTTAGTATAGTCTTTCTTAGTGTGTCCACCATTGTCGCAAAAGTAGCAAATAACTTCTTTATTCTGCTTTTTATGCGGCAAGCTCTTTTATTCTTCTTCCTTTTTTTTTGTCTTTAAATTGCATAAGTACACGACCACTTTCAACAATTTCAACCTTCTTTATACACAATGTGAAATGAACTTGTTAAGAGTTGATCTCTCTTCTCATAGATGTAACTAATCTTAAATTAAGTGAATTATGTAGGAAGTGAGATAAGAATCAAATATATAAGTATGTCATGGGACAGTTCTAACTTCAGGGTCATTAATTTGAAAGCAAGATGAGATATTTCCTAAATATACTCTTTTATCTCTCAAAACCTTTATACCTAAATAAGACAAGATCAATAATGAAATTTCCAAATTGCAACAAATTTTTCAAATTCAAAACCCTAATTATTTTTGCTTCCAATTGTGGTACGCGGAATTAACAATTAGTTAGGAAACTTTTCAAAATCAAATCAATACAAATGATAAATTCCCCTAATCCAGCTAAACCGAAACCCTAAATGGTGTTAGCTTCCTAATTTGCTACGCGGTTTGGAGCTTAGCCAGGGAAACTGAAAATGTTTCCTTTCAAAACGCTGAATCTAGACCTTTGGAAGGCCGGATTCGTGATGAACCCCAGGAGGAATGAAGGTTGAGACTTCCCTATAAATAGAGGGTCTCACCAAGGGAAGAAGACACACCAAAATCGAAGAAACACTTGGGCTCTCAGAGAAACTCACTTCTACCGCAAAGAAATCCCTCCCGAAGAAACTCCTCTCCAGCCGAGCTCCCCTCCGCAGTGACGATCTTCCTCCCACAGCAATCGACGACCGACGAACAAAGCTTCCAGCGTAAAAACAGAGAAGGAAACTCTGTTGGTATTTTTCGAAGGACGAAAGAAGAAGAAGAAGAAGAAGAAGAAGAAGGATTTAGGGCTCGGTCAGAAGGAATCACCAAACCGGTCCAACTTAAGTGAACCAGATCAAGATCCAGCCCTGTGAACCGAACCTGCCCAGTCCAGCACACCGAACCAGCCCATTTTATCAACCCGACCCAGATTCGTCTTTGATCCAATTAAGGTTTTCGACGGTGACGATATTCTGCCCAAATCTCTTTCAATGATTAATATCGTTATTTGCGGGAAATTAATAAATAAATTATTTTGGAAGGTTTTCGACGTTCGTTCAAGACTCGGAATTTTTCCTAAAGTCCTTACTCTCTCGGAATCCAGGTAAGTGAAACACTTACAACGTTTTGGCCATAGGCCCTACGTCACAAGACATATAGTACTTATTTTTTTTATTTTACTATTATTAAAGTTGTATATTTTATTCTGGCATGCACGATTAGACATTGACACATGATATAAATAAAGATAAAAATTGTAGATAATTTTGTATGCTTATGAATATGATGGAATTGACGGAAAATCTTGAGATGGCTAATGAAAGTCTGAACACATGAAACCTTGTGATGGCTAATGAGAGCCTGAAGCTTGGTAGAAATTTTGAGCTAGCTAATAAAAGCCTGAACGCATGAAACCTTGTGATAGCTAATGAAAACTTAAAACTTGGTAGGGCTGGAAAATGAATTCCAACCAGTATGTAAATTTAAGTATAAAATTTGGTGATGTATGAAATTTAATATTTATGCACGTGTTTTCCCTTACTGAGTTTACCTCACTCGTTTTAGTCTTGTGATGTAGGTGAATTTTTAACAGATGATGATTTTGGACTGATCGAGGATTTTCCCGAAGTAGAAGTGCATACAGAGGGAAATATTGAATATGTCAACGATGGGTCCGAATATTAAGTTTTATTGCAATTTTAATATTTCAGAAAAACTTTATTTAATGTTTCTATTTTTAAAAGTACTCGAATAAGTTTATTATGTATTGAGGTTTTCAATAAATTATGTTTGATTTAATAAAGTCTTAATTAAATGTTTTGTTTAATGAGATATGATAAATAGGATTAACCCTAATAAATAACCTTAAACTATCCTGCTAATAAATATAGTTGTTTTATTAAATGCTTCCTCTATAAATAACAATTTTATTAACTAAGTCTTGTAATTGAGGGTTTATAACGACCAACTTAAACCTAATTTTGTAAATCAAATTTGGGAAAAAATTTTAGGGTTTTCAAAATTAGAGAAAATATAATTTGGGGCGTTACACAAGATTAGCTAAAATCGTACTTATCTTGACCTTTTCTTTTTTTTAAAAAAAATATTTTTATAATTCATCAAGAAATGTTTAGGCCATCACCATCATCTGGCAAAACACCCATGAAAACTTTTGGAACGGCATATTTCACGATCATAAGACTGAAGCAATTTGAACGATTTCATTTTTTCAAGTCTTCCTTCTCACCGGAAGTACTTGTTTTTGTAAGTTCAATAGGTCATTCAATCCTAAAGCAAGATCTAAATCCATGCAACAGCAAACTATCATAACATTCTCTTTTCCAATCTTTAAATTCATTCTATTCAGCACCTACGCGGAATTTAGGTTTGTACATACCATAGTAGCAATTACATTTACTAAATTAAAAAAAAAAATCATAAGCTTACATTTTAAATGCATATAATCAAGAAATAACTAAATTAAAAAAGGGTGAACTTATCACAAGATACCAAATATATCTTGACTTTTAGTTTATAGACAGAAAAAATAACTTGCAAATGGTACTCTTGGTAGAATAAACAAGGGTAATTATCAAATTTCTAACTTCAAGTTTAAGGTACTTTTTCTGAATCACCTTAAAGTTTAAATTTTTTAAAAAAACACCTTAACCTTTTCCAAGTTATCAAGTTACACCTTCACTTTAATTTTCCGTTAAATTTCCTCACTCTAATGCTACCAGCTGACTCCCGAAGACGTTCTGCAACTCCTATGCCGAAGACGAACCTGCGAAAGCGAAAATCGGCGAGGCGAACTCCGCGGAGACGAACCCTTGCTCTGCGATTCTGAATCTTGCTTGGCGAAGGCGAAAATCCAGTTGGTTTTTGTTCTATTCGGAGCTTTCCCGACGTAAAGATGATTTTATCAGTTCCTTTAGTAGAGATGATTTTATCAGTTTTGGTCGCCTTCCAATACCACGTTCCGTCCACACGATTCAGCCTAATGATCTGCAACTTGAAGTGATGACCGACCACTTGCCGGCACAAATATTGAACCAGAAGCTCCTTGTCCGTCAGAAAAAAAGGAAACCCAGAGGTAAGCCCATCTGAGCAACTGGGTCAGTCTCCAAAACACCCATTTCCAGCCGCAAGAATAAAAATCCGAAGAAAGCAATAAACTTTTGATATTTTGTCTTTTTTTTATTAATCCTCCGAATTGCAGCTATGGCGAACAGTTTATATAGAGCTGAAGTACGGGTGTTGTCTCTATCTATTGTCGTTGAAGTAGGACCCATTTGAGTTCATGTTTCTTCAAAACACGCCACCTAATCTTTCCTCTTTACAGAGAGGCGGGCCTTATCTAGCTAAATTACAGTTCAAGCTCTAGTTCTTGAATCATTTGTTTAGTGTTCACGGGTGAAAATCTCTCTCACCACCTTCTCTCTCCTCTAAAATTCTATCATAATCTAGTAGAACAGTAGGAGCCATTTTCATTCACTTAGGAATATTTTGAAGCTGTGATAATGCAGAGTTCTTCCAAAGTAGTCAAGAGAGGCCTGAGTTGCCATGAAAAGAAGTAATTAGATCGGAAGGACATGTGTCGAATAGACGATATCATCTTCTTCGATGACTAACTTTTCAAAATATGACTGCAGAAGGTTAATTCAGGAAGGAAGGAAGGAGGAGGCATTTTCCACCAGTCAAAAAGCAGAATGCCACCTGCCGCGGAGCAAGAGTTCGTCTTCGCGGAGTTCGCCTCACCGATTTTTGCCTTCACAAGTTCGTCTTCAGCACAAGTGCAGAACGTCTTCGGGAGTCAGCTGGTGGTGAAGAAAATTAACAGAAAATTAACGGGGAGGTGTAATTTGGTAACCTGGAAAACTTCAAGGTGTTTCGTAAAAAAGTTAACTATACGGTGAAACATAAACAATACCCTAAACTAAAAATGTGAAATTTGATAATACCCAATAAACAAATATTGACAATAATCTTGTCAAAGAATAAATCTATGTTTGAACTAACTTAATATTAAAATAGATAATTTAAAATCAATAATTTATAGATTATATATTTTTTTGAGTAAATTTTTTGTTTTAATCGAGGTCAACTTATTTTGTGTTGACCTAGTCATTGTCGTGAGTCGTGGATCTTTGGGCATGTGTGTGGATTCGGTCAGATGGGTAGCTCATGAATTTTTAGTCTCTATGCAGTCTAGGCCTGCGAGAAAGTACTCGATAAGTCTAAGTTTTTCTCAGTTTTATTTGGATCGACGTTTAAGTTTTCCTTTAAATTAAAATTTTTATTTAATATATATAATATAATATAATATATTATATATATTTAATAAAAATAATAAAATAATTTTCATTTTTAATTATAAGGAGGAAGGAAGTTTGGTCATGCAGAGGGTGGGGGGAATGAAACCTTGTGACGTGCGGAGGATTTCTGATGCTAGATTCATGTTCATGGCACTCCAATCTCTAAGTTTTGTGAAGGTTCCTCATAGGTACGTGTTGTTGTCAGATTCCAACTTGGAAACTCGAATCTTCATAGGTATTTTGGTGTTGTTTGTGTCGATTGAGAGCCCATGAGGGGGGTTTAGCCGATTGATTAGTGAAGTTGGCGAATAAAGACATTTTTCCCTTACACTTGCGCTGAGAAAACTATCAAGAGGCTCGCGGGCTGTGCGTCTGCAGATGCTTGGGTGTCCACTGTGGAAGCCCAGGCATCTGCACATACCTGGGTTTCCATCGCAGAAGCCCAGGTGTTCGCGGATCCATAGGCTCTGCATCCACTGCAGGATCCGATCAACCACAGCCTGAGCCCGGTTGACCGTAGCTGTGTCCTTTGACCGCTACGTGGACCCGATTGACCCGAATTAAGTCTCTTGGACTACTACTATCATGACCCAGTGGCGAGCCTAACAGAACCCCAAGTTTAATGACTCGATCCTCAAAAAGAACCCAATCGCTCAGTCCAAGATCAGGATGTTAGCGAAAGTCTTAACATAAATTTAAACCCAAAACAAATAGGTCATGGTCTACATAGTGATCATCAAGAGTTAAAAATAACGTAATAATAACAAAGAGAATAACAATGTGCTAGAAATGAAATCATTCAATACCATACAAAAAATTTAACAAACTAAAATAAAAAAATAAATCTTCACCAAAGACAACAAAAAAACTCCAAGAAGGAAACCAAATCCGAAGTAACTATATCTCAGACACCACACCTAACTACCATGATCAGAACCTCGGATGGAGGGGGTTATTGGAGTGAGTGACTAATTCATTAGGAAACTTATACTAAATGCAATGAAGATATAAAACTGCTTTTCTCCTTTCTCATTAAACCATGATCAAAGCAATGTTGTGCTCGTGCATGAGTTACAATCATTTTTAAAACATTATTGACCATCAAAACAAGCTCCACGATCTACCAATGAGATAATCATCAAAATGTCACTAGATACCTAATCAACTATAGTAAAATCAGCCAAAATTGTCTTTTCACAAGTTTAAAAAAGGATTTATCAAAAATGAGGGTCACTCAAGAATCTCTCCAATTCAAACACACAAAAAAGTGTCAGTCCGAATAAGACAATAACTCATGAACCTGGAGGAATAACTGTGAGGGCGACCCGAAGATCTAGCAACACCATAGGAGTTATCGGCTTACTAGTCAACGATGACACAACTCAAAACAAATACACTCTAATGAGGTTTAGGGATTTAAAACCCAAGGAGCGCATCATCATTACCCATTTGCGGTGAGAATCGGTGAAAGGGGTGAGTTTTCCAAGAGGTGCAAAAAAGCAATAATGGTGATAGGCGGTTGGTGGCTATTGACAAAACATAACACCCGATTTGGAAATACTGTAACTTTCGAAGTAGAGATTCAATTTAGGCCAAATTTGGAAGGAACACCAAAATAACAGAGGAGAGACGCTCTAGAAAAATTCACAATGAAAATCGCCAAGATGCAGAAGTCATGCTGAATAAACTCCACTTCCCGAAAGGGTGCCATGGAACACAGTTTTGGACACCCAAATTCAAGATGCCCTAACTTTCTGTAACGACCTGGTTTTTCTTACTTTTGAAAATGTGTAAAATTTAAAACTTTTTCTTTACTTTTATAAAAACAATGGAAGTCTTTGCATTATTAAAACCTTTTAGATTATAAATAGAATTCTTTTCTCAAAACTCAATCATTAAATTCTTTTACTTAAAACCCTTTTCCAAATTACAACAGAAATAAATAATATTATTTTTTTTACCATTAAATACTTTACCAAATTTCTTTACAAAACCATTTTCCCTTCTTTAACTCTTTAGCTTGGCCAGCCACAAGATCCGCGCATACAAATTCTTCATCAACTGCTTCTTAATATGTTCTCATGTTCTCGTGTGTGTACCTATATCACAAGACATAACTAATGAGTCTAACGCTCAGTAAGTGATATAAAAGAAAACTGTAAACATGCTATGCATATTTTAAAACCATGTGTCATTATCTATTTTCATTTTCTTTTATCTTATACAATTTAGTCTCTTTTTTGTTTCTGTTTCTATTACTGTTATCATTTCTGTTCCTATTTCCATTTCTGTTTCCGTTTCCATTTCTATTTTCGTTCTCGTTTTCATATCCGTATCTGTATCCATATCTGTTTCCGTTTTTGGAAATCTGTTTCCATCTCCGTTTCTATTTCTGTGTCTGTATCCATATATGTATCTTTAACCGTATCTGTATCCATTTCCGTTTCCATTTCCATTTCCGTTATTGTTACTGTTACTGTTTTCTTTATCTTTACTTTACTATTCTTTTCTTTTGTTTCTTTGCTGGGCATTACTTACCAGTCCACAAAAATTGTTATCTTTACATTTCTTTTGTTTTCGTGCCAGTTGACCTACCAGTCCACAAAAACATTTATTTACGTGCTTTGGTTGCCGAGCTTGACCTACCGGTCCAACCTTTTTACTTTACTTTACTTGATCATTTGCTTTATATTTATTCGTCTTTCGTTTCGTTTTCCATTTCCTTTTCAAAACCATGCATGAAAATCATTTTCGTGATCTTTTGAAAACCATGATGTGTGTCATGCTCGTGAATACATACAGTGTCTATCATATCATTACTATAATCTCTAAACATGCTCATCTATTAAACATATCATTAAAAGAACTTAATTTTAATAAACATGTAACAAGCAGTAGTACAATTCACGAAACATGCTCAATATTTGGCTATTCTAATAAAACAGTAAATAACCTTAATATTCTACTAAAGCAGTAAACAATCAGCATACAATTCATAACTCTTATGATGTAAGGCCCCAAAGACCAAAACACATGCGTATCACTTACCTGTGGGTCCATAATGCATTTTAGCACTTAACATTATCCTTCATCCAAATATCCTCAGAATGCCTTCACAATGAATAACGTTTAAACACTAACTGTCACGACCCGAAGACGGGCCTGACAGAACCGCCGGGTCAGGGGACCCGATCCTCGTAGAGAATTCGATCACCCAGCCCAAGGCGTGTGTTTTAGCGAAAGACTTATAAATATTCAATTCGGCCTAAGATAATATGGGCATAGGTCCGAGTAGGGATCATGAGAAAATAACAGTGCATAAATTAAAATGAAATCCAAGTACTGTGCAACAAGTCCAATTCAAATTGCATTTAAGGTTTACAGACCCAAATAGAAATATTAATGTTCTCATCAATGTAATAAATCACTCAAGTAGTAAAAATAGAACGCCCCAGCTCATACTTCTCAGCTGCTCTTACCCTTACCTATAGTTTTGGGGAGGAGTCATTTGGGGTAAGTGACTAACTCAATAAGGTATAGCTATACTAAAAGCACCTCAAAACTTGTTTTCTATATTTTTCGAAACCAGGGTTATACTGCAATTTTTCGTAAATACGTTTGTAAATCAATTTAAAACTCTTTATCATTTTATCAAACCGGCCCTTGGGCCCTCGATGAGGCTTTTATCACAAAACCTGCTGTATACATAGACAGCTATACCTCGTAAAATAGGCCATCATCGTTTTCCACTTGAAAACGTCATCAGTGAAAAAGGGTGGTCACTCAAGGGCTCACCCGCCACACAACAGAGAATAGGTGGCCACCCGTCGGCAGCAACACCTTATGAGGCAAGAGGAAGTATAAGTGACGGTGGTCCGTAGATCCAACACGTCACCCAGTTTGCCCGCGAGAACTCTGCGTCGATACAACTAATCTAGGGGTTTTCAAACAATAGGAGAACTCTGCGTCCTAATCTAGGGGTCAAATGGCGAGAACTCTGCAGTAACAATCCGTACGATAAAAATACAACGGATACGGTTGCTCGCCATATATGGACTTGGGATTAAGTCTCGGCGACGACTGACAACCGTCTGATCCGTGTGACAAAAACCCTGGCCAGGTTTAGGGGCTTGCGACCCAAGGAGACGTCATCACTCTCCCCTACTAATTTACGACTTTCAGGAGTTTCAACCTGAGGACACGTCACAATGCCCTACCTATATTTTTACACGCCAAACAATCAACCTTCACGCAGAAGAAGGTATTCAAGGGGATAGCTAATTTCATCCATCAATTTATGCACAATAAATTTCAAACCATGTACGGAATTTAAACTTGAGAAAACATACTACTAATAAAAACTAACGTGTTGTCGAACAGTCCCCGTCATTTTTCAAGTGTGGTATTCCACAAAATAATTATTTTGAAAACGGGTGGGGATGCAATGTAATGCAAGAGGTATAGAAATCCCAACCTCGACGACGATTCTTTTTGCCAATCGGTGTGACTGTCTCTTCGGGAATGGTAGCACACTCGCCAAAGTCGTCGAGGCCTAACAAGGGTATAAATGCATAAATTAGAAATTTAATTCTAGTAAATAAACGGATGGTCCTATACCGGGAATAGGAGCCCAACCGAAGTGTGAGTGATAATCTCAAATCCCAACAATTACTTTAAACCTTTTAACAACTTCTTTAACTCAAGATCCACTTTTGTCCCTCAACTTTGACAAATTCAATTTAAGACCTTCAACTCCCACAATTTATGAAACTAACCCATAATATAATTAAAACAATTCGTTGCCCTTAACATCATCCAATACGCAGTGGGTGAATAAATTCACAGGCTGAAAACTCATAAATATCCTTAACATTATCTTCTCAATCTTAACCAGACTCCTTTTATTTAGCAACCTTTAACACTTTAAATTTATCTATGATATCTGGTCTCTAAATCTAGCAATCCATATATGTAGAAAATTTCAAATTCTTAAACAGATTGTTATGAATTTAAAACCATCACAACCAAGCAAAATGCCAGACTAGTATCCAAAATAAATGAGAATGTTCTAACTAAAATCCTTCAACATAACAAAATCGATCTCAGTCCCAAATGACAGCAACAAATCAGTAATAAGCAGTTCACTAAAAGTTTCCTCACCAATAGGATGGGATTCGCGTCCCGTTTTTCCTCGCCGGAAAATCGGAAATATGTTCGTCGTCGGAAACGAAAGTCGGGTTCGGCCTCGGAGTTGCTCCGTCACAGATCCGAACTCGTCGCTGCAGGAGTCGGGAAATGGGTTCGGTTTCGGAGCTGCTTCGCCACGGATCTAGAATCGTCGTTCGTCGAAGTCGAAAAAAATCGGCTCAACTCGGAGTTCCAGTCACAGATTTGAACTCGCCGGATTTGCTCGGGATCGGGAGTTCGCCGGAATCGATTCGACATCTCCTAGTTGGACGCCCCGATTTCTACAGGAGTCGTCCTTGTCGTCAGCAAGACTCGTCGCTGCGTCGGGTTGCCATCTATCGTGCTCGCCGGCGATTTCCTCTCGCCGTCTCTCTCTCTCTCTCTCCTTTCTCTATTCAGCCGTTGCTGGGAGAAGCATGGGAAGAGGAACTGTTTTCCTCTTCCCAATTTTAGGGTTAAACCTTTTTCTATTTTTATTTTTATTTTTATTTTTTAACTTGAACCTTGAACTTTGCTGGTTCAAAGGCGTTGGGTGGGCTTTTTCCCCCAAACCTTCCCTCATCATTTTCTAAATATTTATACTCTTATTTCACTTCTTCCAAATTATTTATTTTCCTTAATCCCAATTTCCTAATTTCTTTTCCATTTAAAATAAATGTGTATCCCCAATTTTATACATTATCATTTTATAATCTACTCAAACTCTAAATCTAATTCAAACATCATCCATCGATGTTATCGCTCAATTTTGACTGTCCAATCTCGTTTATTAATTCAATTCTTTGCTCGGAAAAATCTAATTTCACTGACTTTGACCAGTTGACCTAATTTGCGTACGTGGACTTGACCAAATGACCAAATTTGCATACGTGGCCGCTACACGACAATTCAGTCTACTTCTTCAACGCTATGACCGATTTTCAACGCTAAAAATTTACACGTGGAATTTATCATTAAAATTTCACGGCTTTTACACTAACACTGTCAATTTTTTTCAAACCATTATTCCTTATTCATTAATTCAAACTCAACTTTATTAATTAATAGTTTTTAACACCCAAAACACATTCTATTAAATTAATTAGCTGCCCATTATTCTCAAGACCGTATTTGGGCAATACAATAACCAACCACTTCATTATTCCCAATAACAGCGAATGACAGAATATCACTCTTTCCCATTAGACAAGTGTTCAAACATAAACCAAATCCCTCACAGGAATAACAACAAAGTCCAACTATAGTCTCATTACATTTAACCGAGTAACAATAAATAGAGAACATTATCCAACATCAGAATATTAATCTTAAAGGAATGGAGGGCTTAACCAAATAATCCAGAGAACATATTGCTTACATAGCCAAATTCAATAACCATGCCAAACATCCATAACCTTTTATCCATTTAGAGTAGTAGATCAATGAAAGAAAACCCATTTTATACTCTTTGATTTATCATCCAAAATCCAACATACAGAGTATCATCAAGGGCATTAATCATCAACTGAAAATCATCCAACGACAGGGGAAGAATCTGTTACCTAAAAAGCTCCCAGCCATGAAGGATTCATGCACTGCCCATTATCCTTCACCAATGTCTTCCTTCTTATTTTCTGCTTGGGTTTCAGCTTCACCAAATCATATAGAAAACTTAACCAGAATCCCAAATCCCTAAATCCAAGGAGGAAAAAATTACTTGAAGACAGAACTAGATCTGCAAGGATCAAGACCTTCACCTTTGCGAAACACTCCCCACGCACGACTCACACTTTCCATTTTCTCCTCTTCTGCTTCTTCATAGCATACACAACACTTCCAGTGAGTCCACCTTCTCTTCTCTCTTTCTCTCTTATCGCTGCTCTCTAGTCAATTATTTCCTCTCCTCTTTTCCTCTCTTCCGCTCAGCCATTCACTTCCTCTAGAGAGCAATTTCTCCTTTTCTTTCCCTGCAACATTCTCTGTCTTTCATCTCTACACACACATTTTTTTATTTCCCCAAGAGAACCCCATATCCACTTCATGCATCTCAACACACCAAAGCTCCCAGGAGCAGCCACCTGCAACCAGGGAAAACATGTGTAAGAAACACCGCAGAGGAAAGCAGATTTTCACAAAACAATGAAGCACCGGTTGATAGACTAGGCGATACCTCGGTGGCAAGGCTATCGACCAGAGTAATGCGTTTAGCACTCCTTCCCCCAAACATTGACGTTTCCTTCTTCTCTTTTATTCATTTTATTTAATAATTCCACTCCTTCATTAAATTCTTTTTTTTTTCCTTCAATTAAATTCTCCTTTATTTAATTAAATTATATTCGACCTAATTCCAATTCCTGACTTATTCTAAACGTAATAATTATTGGTCCAATTTAATTTCTCAATTTTGTTTCCTAAATTAATTTCCATCAAATATAATTATCCAAATAATCCCATTGCACCCAATTATCCTTACTAAATTTTGTTACAGGAAACTGGGGTATTACACTTTCACACCCGACGTCCAATTGCTACCAAATTTGAAGTGTGCGTAAAATTAACAGAGTTAAAAATCTCCACCAAAAATCAAAATTTACTTCAGTACGAGGATGGAGTTATGCAAGTGGAAATAGACTGCCCGAAAAGACACCACTGAAAATAGTTTTGGACACCAATGACAAAAGTGACATAAAGTCTTACAATCGGGTCAAATCAGCATCAAACTTTGAACATTTCATTCCAATCCAAAGAGCAACAATGTCTTAAAAATCTAGAGCTAGAAACACGACATAAATGGAAGAAAAATTATTTCACACTTGCAAGTTGGTCCGATATCACCTAGAACCGACAATAACGACTTCAATGGGTCACTTATGCAAAAAGCAACTCCACCTTGTTTTCATGTGGTCTTCTAGCACCTCATGCCTTGAAATACCTCTGTAAGAGATGAGGAGGGAAGAGTATAAGTGTCTCTCTCCAAGACCAAATTAAGAACAAATGAGAGAGACGATTTTTGGTACAAGTTTTTCAGTTGAAACATAGAACAAGACCGAGTGTTTGAGAGGGAACCTCCAAATGAAAAGGCTTTAGTTGAGTTTTAAAATTCCAAATTATGTTTTAGGATAGCAATAAGGAAGTATAAATACTCCTTTAACAGTTGCCCTAAAAATCAAATTACAAAAGTAACCTTACAACAAGAATTGGACATGAATGCTTGGTTAACATAATAGCCGAACACCCCAAAATAACAACATTCCAACAACCCTAAAGCTATCCAAAAATTATCCAAAATCCAATATTCTAACAAAACATAAAGTCAACATAAATGTCAAGCCATTTAGAGGACATATCTTTAGCTAGGAGACCTCTTTAAGCTACGGTACATGAACATCAATTTGGTCTCGGGTGTTTTGTGCTAGCAGGGGGGTACAAGAGTGTTCCAGTTAAGTATGAGTTTTTGGCATTTCCTTATCTTCTTGTTTAGGCTTCTCTTCAAGTCCTTCAAGTATGATGCCCCCTACAAAATAATAGCTTGTTAGGAAAATAATGATCTTCTTTGCTCGGGCTGCATGATCGGGCCTTGTGGTGCATCAATGGACATCACATGTTTCAGCAGACATTGGGGCGGGACATCCCCTAGGCCGAGGTCGACTAGACCTACAATAGCGATCGACCAGGGACGATGTTTCCAGTGTAGAACTACGAAGAAAACTTGCCCCTTTCACCGATTCTCACCCCGAATCAGCTCAAACCTATGCATAAACTCTAAAACCACAATAACAACACAAAAACAACCAGTGGATTCTAGTTTCCAAGCTCGAATTTGAGATTGATACAAAAAAAAAATTTAAAAATGAAAAACAAAGTTAGAAAACGATGTACCCACGAAGTACCTTCAAAAGAATCAGAGATCGGGAGGCCATGAATGTGAATCAGATAAAAAAATGACAAGGTTCGCCCACCGGTCTCCCACTCTCTCTCTCTTCTTAGTCTCATCCTTTGACGAAGAGGAAGGATACTTTCTTTCAAAAGAAGGGCAGGACAAAAGAAGAATAAAAATAAAAATAAAATAAAATTTCATTATTTTATTTAATATATATAATATAAATTAATATCTTACATATATTAAATAAAATCTTTAAATTATATATGACAAATTAACCCTATGGTTACCGATAAAACTCGAAACTCAAACCCAATAACACGAACTTACCGAACATAAACCCATAGCTTCTGGTCATAGGAGAACACAAAATGAACCAATTGGATTATTGACTAAACCTTCACACATGGTTGAAGATCCACGACATGCAGCAAAGACCTGGTCAATGCAAAACAATTTGACCTCGATTAAAGTAAGAAATTTACTCAAAAAAAATATAAAATCCAAAAAATTGTGGATTTTGTAACTACGTTTTCCTAGTTGACCATTGTCGTGTTTTGTCGATGCAATGTGGTCCTAGTTAACCATTGTTGTTTCGTGTTGACATTGGTGGTCTTGGTTGACCGTAGTCATGTTTGGTTAACTCTTGCCATGTCTCCTTAACTGCTGAGTTGTTCGAGTCGACCGTTGTTGTATCTCATTTACTACAGTCATGTCTTGGCAACTGGTCAGGTTGACTGTTGATGTACCTAGTTGACCGCTGTTATGTCTTGATCAACCACATGGTGTGATTTCATAGGGTTTGAGTCTAGTAAGCTTTAATCGGCTTCCTTAGTCATATCTTGTTTCCAGTCTGGTTCTGAATCCAAGTTTAGGACTTGTGTTTTGTCCTTAGTTTTGATTTTGGATTTTGATGTCGGTTTGGTTTTAGGTTCTAACAGTGCTCCTAGTTTCAGTGCTTGTGTTCTATGGTGCGTGCAGCTGGTCAGCTAGGTTTCTATCTTCAATGAGGTAGGGATTTTTATAATATACTACATTGGATCATAGTTTTTCAAACTATTATTTTATGGATTGTCACATATTAAAACTTGATACGATTTGGTTGCCAGTATGTTTATTTTTACATATATGTATGTTGCTTTACACTTTATCTTATGCATGCACGGTACTTCATTTCATTTCATTTTGATGTATACATAGATATTGGATAAACCTCCATTGCTTTTGGTTGCATTAGGGCCCCACAACCAAAACAATGGGAGATTATTGTCCCTGGACACCTTGTGTTGCATGAAGGTTAGGTTGTTTGTACCCAAAATAGGTAATAGGGCATTGATGACATGTTCTTGGGTTTCAAATCCCTAAACTAAATGAGTAATAGGGCGGTGATAATGTACTCCTTGGGTTTCGAATCCCTAAACATAACCAAGGTATTTCGTCATTCTTGTTGATTTTTATGGGTTGTGTTGTTGTCTGGACTTTAGATCGCCAACAACCCTTGGTTGTTGATTTTACGGGTTGTGTTGTTGTCTGGTATTCGGATCGCCAACAACCCTTGGTTGTTGATTTTATGGGTTGTTGATAACTCTTGAAAAATGGTTATTATATAGTTTTATTTTATATAAATATTCCTACAAATGAGTGATTAAATAAAACAAATGATGTCTAGTTATAAAATATTACAACTTTATGTTTTTATTGTAAAAATCAATTTGAGTGACTTTTAAGGTGAAATTTCAAGTGAAATATGCATATTTATTATGTTTTATCTTATATGAGTCCCAAATGGACATATTAAAACTTATCATCATGTTAAAATGGGGAAATCATGGCAAGAGAAGATTTTAAGGAGGAAAGAAAAATTTATCAAGACTTGTATAGAATAAATTTATCCCATCAATAAATAAGGCGATGATATACTCTCTTATTTTTGAAAAAGTGCAATTAAGAATTGGTTGGAAATAAGAGATAAAATTACAACAACAAACTATTTTCAGAAAAAGAAATTAAAGAGTGAGAGAAATTGTCAAAACTAAAAGAGAAGATTTGATTTTCGAAAATAGAAAAAAAAGAGGGAAAAGGTTGAAATGGTGGAGACGTAGTTGGCTATAAATGAATAATACTTCAAAAAGAAAGCTTAAGGAGGATTAATACAAATTCGAGGAGGAATTACGGAGAGCTAAAATGAGGAAACAAAACCCAAAAAGATGAATATTCAAGGAAGAGACAAAGCAGATTCTTCTTCCTATGAACAAGTGGAAGAAATCCTAGTACGGGATCGCACAATCCTTCAGACATCAACTCTTATTCTTCATGGTAACTATTCGGGACACTAACATTGTTGCAACATCGAACAACATCACAAATAGAGAAGATTTTTCTTTTCTTTTTTTGCTTTTTGATATGTTAAATTCCAGTATTAATATGATTATCTTTATTGCTGTTATGAGTTAATTTTCTATTGGTTTGGAGGATAAAGTACCCAATTATATGAACTTTGTTATTTTTGCTAAAGTTTGTTGCACAATTAAAGTTGAATAATTTAATATGTTTTGAATGTCTATTTTATTTATTGTCGATAGGCATGAATAGATACTTGTGTTCCAATTATACTTATCGATAATCAGGAATTTAAGACCAATATTAAATTATGTGAGGATAACATTTACACATCATTTTGTTTTGAATCATATTATAATGACCCGATTTTTTATAACCTTTTTTAAAATGCGTTAAATTTAAAACTTTTCCTTTGTAAACAGCGGGAAATCTTTTCTTAGAAATAAAATCAGAGTGTCCTTCAAAAAGCCAGACCGTCAAAACATTTTCGTTATACACGTTATAAAAATCGAAATAAACTATTGAAAAGCTATGAATATAAGAATTTGTCAAAACACAGTGGAAGCGAAATTATTCATTTAAAGCGAGTTGTACTAATTACAAAAGTGCTCTCTTCACTTTCTTTACCCTGGCCAGCCACAAATCTCGCACGTGCAAATCCTTCATCCCTGCTTTTTTATCTGTTCATCATTTCCTCATATATGTACCTACACCACAAGTAAGGACGTGAGCCTAATGGCCCAGTAAGGAATTGAGTTTCTGCAATATGTTATGCCTCTCTTTAGTTCTTTTGGAATGGGTACCGCCCCAAATCAATCTTTTCATTACGTTCGTTTGTTCGTTCTTTACTCATACGTCGAGCGGAAGATTGAATGGTATAGTTGATCAGATTGAACCTCTTGTGCGCAACTAGATTTTAGTTCCCGACAAGGTATGGGCTTCGCCTAGCTACCAGACTAGATCCGCTATCCATCTGCCCCCAACTTCCTATTTCTTTTCTTTTCTTTAATTTTCTTTAACATTTTCCTCACATAATGCATATGAGTACCAACCCCGAAGGTGGTACTTCCTATTTGTTTCTATTATCATGATGCATGTATAACATAACAATAATTGAATAGCAGAAATTGAAAGCGCATAACGGAGAACAACTACAATATTGAATTGAAAATAGCGAACAACATAAGGAAATTACAACGAACATTAACAGCGAGCATTAAGGAATAACAGTAATTAAGCGCATATAATAGAACAATATACAACGAATTAAAACATCGAATGACATGCTTGAACTTATCGAACGCAATGGTAAAAGAAACAGCGATTGAAATATGCTATTAACTAAGATCATAAGTCAACTCACTATACAAACGAATAAGCATGCTTCACACAATATACATACCAATACAGTATGCTTCACACAATATTCAACCCAATAAAGCAAGTGACGACATTAGATAGATAAGGATAACATCATGGATCAAGTATAAGAAATTAGAACTAAAGGCAACATGCATATGAAAGTAAAGCATAATATAACAATATTGTTCTAACTAGAGTTAACCACTTAGCTCCAATTATTATTCAAGTTAATGAAAGTAAAGCATTAGAGTTAAACATGCTCAAGTGAGTAATTACAATTTAGTAGTCTAGTTAATTAAGCATGCTTAGAATTCTAGTTAATTAAACATCAGGTTAAAGGTCGTTATCTCAATTGTTATCCTAGTTAGTTATCCTAGTTAATTAACCTAGCAAGTTAAACTTGCTCAGAGTAAGAGTATAAGCATTTCTAATTATCCCTAAACATGCTTAGATTAAGAGTGTAAACATTTCTAGTTATCACAGAGACTTTAACACAATAATGGCAGGAAGAAATAGCATTGACAACTAGAGAAATTATAGCAAGTGAGACAAAAAATTGTATAGACCAGAAAGGAAACTCTTAGCTCATTTATGATCATTCATGTTTATCATGTCATTGTGTGTTCCTCAATTCAAAATTCTATTCTACAAGCTTAACGTTATAGATTATCATTAAGCAGTAAACATTCAGTAAGCATTCATCACCTCTCTAAGCATTCATCAGTAAAGAAATTGCAGGAAACTAACAACATTATATCAAATTGCAGGAAACTAACAATAAAGAAACTAACAGCAGTATATCAAATTGCAGGAAACTAACATTAACAAAATCTACACAACTCACGCACACTACTTGTGGGTAGGGCTTTGACGGCCAAAACACTACTAAATCCTTACCTCAAAGCTTTATCGTGTATTGCACTTAATCGTTATCCTTCTTTTTCCTTATCCAATACCTTCATAGTTCCATAACATCATGTCATTAATATCCCTTTCTCCATTAACTGTTTACAAAGTTTAATAGCACATATGGGTTTCAACATCTACAACTTAACAACTTCATCATTATCTATATCTTTATTCCTTGTTAGCCAACAACAACATCAATAACAATAGAGTGCTACATTCACAAATCAACCCCCAGAATATAACCCAAGCAACCAAATATTGATTTCCCCTAACATACACCCAACGTATTCAATTTATTAACATTTGGAGCAACAAAACCAGAGGTTATCACAACCAACAGAGAACTATCATCCAACAGAAACATATATTCCTCAACTAAACATTTTAGACTTCCAAATACACAAAACTAGTGCCAAACAGGTTAATATCCTATATTCAACAACTAACTTTAGTAACCAAATCTCAGAACACAAATCCAATATATTATTGTTGACAATAACAGAGTTGAGCAACCGTACACAATCCAACATACACACAAAACTGAGGAGCAAAGATTAACAGAGGCATAATTCATCAATATTATCATGAAATTCCAAGCCTACGTCCTAACAAAAACCATACATCTATAAATAGAAACAAAAAGACCAAAACATTTGGAACATAATCCAAAGACTGAACAACAAAGAAGAACCATACCAACAGACAGGGAAGCTCTGAAGCAACCCAGAAGCTCCAGGCCCTCCATCGGCTCATTCCTCACTCTCTGCCTTTCACAGCTTTCTTCCTTTTTTTCTCTTGGTCTCACATCTCCTCCTCATTTTTTGGACTCCACCTTTCCAGCACATTTTCTCTCCTCATTCTCGACATTTCAACCTCAACAGGGAACACTCCCTTCACTGCCATGGACAACCCTGGATGTTTCAAGGCCATGCCCTATCATCACCATACCTCAACGAATGTCCACCCTGTCGATTTCATCTAGAGCCAGAATATTAATTGGACCGGTTCGGGCCGAATAGTAATCCAGACCAAGCCTCACCTCATGAATCACCAGCTCTAGCACTCCCGATGCCTCCCTGTCCCGAAGCTTGAATCGCAGCCTCACCTTCGCCGACCCTTGTTGTCGTCAATCCATTGATGCCAGCCACCGAAATCGAAAGAGCATCAAAGTTCGCCGCTACCTCGATGCATCCTGCTAGCCCGACACTTCAATCATCGCCAGCTGCTCTCCGAACTGCGACGCACTCCCCATCACAACACGGGAGAGGACCGCCTGAGGCCTCCCGCCGTTCTCCTTCGTTCGTCGTCTCCTTCCTCTTCGGCATCGCTCACCCTTTTCCCTCTCTCTCGTTCGTCTCTTCTCGGGTTTGCTCATGCACAGAATGGCCAGGGGCCATTATGTTTCTTCATGTTTTTTCCCCAAACCGGTTCAAATGAGAATTTAGATGATAAGGAAGAATAAATTGGTTCACGCCTCATCTAAATTCTTATTCTATTCCTTTAATTTGTTTAATCCTCCCATTTTTAATATTCTCACATCTAAATTCCAATCAATTCCTCCTCAAAATTCTTAATTTAAAACAATTCCAATTAATCCCACTATTTTGCTAAAAACTGAGCCATTCATTATTTTCAGACCGAGCCGAACCAAATCGATTCAATTGATATTTCTCCCCTTAATTAATACTAATTATTATCTAATAAATTCCCATAAATTATAATCTTATGAATACCTATTTGGTAATACCCTGATAATTATTCAATTAATTCAAATACTCCCAATTACTTTCCAATTATCCTATTAAATTTTGATATAAAAAGTCGGGGTCTAACACATATGACATGTCACAACCTTGACCTCAAACCCTTTGAATTACGAGATTGTGATAAGGATTCTTCATCTGCAGAACAACACGCTTACATAATTATTCGAATTGAAGTATGACAACGTTCGATTACATCCTCCCGATATCCTTACAAAGGACAGTAATACAAGTAATCACAACGTAATTTATCATATTTCAGTCTAAGTAAAATTTTTCTTTTTATTTAATATGTACACTAAAACTAACTATGTGATTTCATTTTTTTTATAACAACCAAATTTTATCTCAACATATAGTAACAAGAGTTATTCAAAACCATACAATCTTTATTTTATTACAACACTTGGGCCACTATATATAACCCTCACACCAAATTATACACAATAGAAACTAAAACTCATATATATAGGATCCAAAAGTTAGAGTTCTACTCCTAGCCTGAGTGTAGTGACTTGAAATTTCATTAGATGGTATACTAAATTCTATATATGTGGTTAAATGACTTGTATAGTTGTTAATAGTATGATGCATTATTTATGGATGTTGGACAAGATTTTTATTGTTTAAGTTATAGTCTAGTAGTTGGAATATTGCTTGGAATAGTGTTGTGTTTGTAGAGGTAGTTAGTGAATTTTGAAAAGAAAGAATATAAACGTTTAGCAAGGGAAGCCATGTTCAGATTCTGGTTGGTTAGTGTAAATGTTGCAGGAGGAACATTTGGTTATGGAAAGAACAGAGCAGGGCGTAGATGGAAGGAAAAGGAAATTTGTAACAACCCAGATTTTTATCTTTTCTTTTTATTTTAGGGAAAAGCGAGTTAAACATTTAAAATTTTACTTTCGTCAAAACCTTTATTTAAAACCGCTTTCGATCAGAGTGCCCTTTTTAAATTTTGGGCTTTACTACATTTTCTCAAACTCGTTTAAATCATAAAATGTTAAATCCTCGATTTATTTTGGAAAGTATAGCAGAAACGATATTAGCTAGCGAAAATGGATTTGAAAACCATTTAATTAAAACATAAATTGAGATGAAACTCTAAAGCAACCTTCTTAATGTTTAGGACTAATCTGTCACGAGTTCAAAACATACAAATTAAAGCCATAGTTAATGTCTTTACAAAACATGCTTACAGTTTAACCCTTTCAAAATGTTCTTCTTTTTCTTCCTTTAAGCCATTAGTCTATGCCATCCTAGTCTTTGCCAGATAATCCGCAGGCTCCACGGGGAGGGCCTCCTCCTCTGCTCTTGGTATGACCATTTCATTACCTATACTACAAGTAAGGACGTGAGCCAATGGCCCAGTGAAGGGAATGGGGATTTATGCTTATGCTATGTCTCTCTTTTAGTTCGTTATGGACTGGGGGCCACCATCCCAAGCCTTTATTACATTCGTTCGTTTGTCTCTTCTTACTCGTACATCGAGTTAGAATTGGAAGGTTTTTCTTGTGCAATGGCGTAGTGACCAGATCTAGCTTTTCTCTTTTCTTCTAATTAAACTAGAACTCCCATACCCTATAAGGGAGGGGTTATGCCTAGTTTACAGACTACACCCGCTACCCATCCACTCCCAATTCCCTTTTCTACTTTTCTATTTCTTCTTCTTATTTCTTATTATTTTCCCTTAACAATGCATGTGAGTACCGCCCCAAGGCAGTACTCCCTATTTGTTTCTATTAGCATGATGCATGATGACTACTACGTAACACACATGAAAAGATAACACACAGAGAAGTATAACGCATAATATCAGAGCAATATAAAAGTGAAACACATATATCGAAAGAATTCGACAGAAATGAAATGAAAAGACAATTTACTAGTTACAAACTAAACTATGGTACACAAGAAGATCGAAGCATAGATCTAGAGCATCTAAAAGAGACATAACGAATAGCGAACAGAATAGAAAAAGATAATTCTGATGAGGAATACGAACTAGATTAACATGCTTGGTATTAAATGAGCATTTGCAATGAGAGACAATTAACTAATAATGATGAAAGATATAACTGGCTAACGGAAATAATTTGGCATATGGGACATATTTGAAGATTACATAATTAGAAATTTGCATGCTTGAAGATAGTAGGTATTGTTGCATAAAAACTAATTCAACATGTTAAGAATTGATAGTAATGCATAACTAGTGCAAAGTAGAGGTTGATTAGCATGCACAAGAACTTGTATAATTTAATGTATCGGGAGCCTGTAATTTAATGTGCATAAGAATCAACATGGTACTCACGTGCTTGACTACGAGATAAGGGATAATCACTAATGGTCAAAGAGTATGCAAGTTAAGTGACTAATTATCATGTACCCCTGCAATTGATAGGTGATTATTAAAAGAGAATTACCAATTAGCTTGATTAGGGAAACTAGACAAAATGAACAATTCACACGCTGGAAGATTCAATGAGAAACAGTTAACATATTTGTAAGATCTAACTGGGTGGTGATTATCATATCTAATGGTTGACTATGGTTAATTAACAGGTTTGATATTTAAAATTTGTCAGATTGACAACCACTTAGAATGTTGGAGACAATCACAACTACTTGAAATGTTGGATGATTAACAATATAACTAAAACAACTAGTCAATAGATATGCTTGCAGAATATATTTTATAACCAGATCATAACAACAGAGAATTTCAGGACATATCTTATAACCACCGTATAACAACAGAAAATAGACAGTGAACAAATAGGGAATTAATAGAAGCAGGTACAGGACAATATGAACACAGCATCAAAGCGACATAATCTTTGAATTCAAAACACACATAATAACTTATCAGCAGGGCAGGTGATCTAGTCACGGGCTTCCACCTTACAAGGTCATTTCGTTTTCTTTTAATGACGTCTTACTTCGTTCATGGTTTCATCTTTGAGGCTTATCATAATTTCTCAGCAATTATAACACAATCATTGAAAGAAATTAACTAACAGCAGAATATATAGAGACAACTACAGAGGGATGACAGTAAGGAAAATATACAGAATGAAGAACAAAGTGTCACTCAGCAGAACGAAACCAATGTATAGAAATAAGAGCAACAAACTAGACTCACAGACGCACTCGATTTACTTGTGGGTAGGGCCTCCTCTTGCCAAGACTAACCCAAACCCTTACCTAAATTCTGAAGTAAATAAGCAGGGACAGCTGACTCCACTCCTGGCAATATCACACTCCGCCAGTGAAAGGGAGGAAGAACCAAACGAAGGAGGGGAGAAGAGAAAGATGTAGGGAGCAAAACTCCAATGGACGAAGGAGCTAAAGATAAAGGAGTCTTATTAGGCAATCATTGCATAGGAGAGGAGGGGAGGAATGATGGCTGGACTACCCGTATCTAGAGGAGGCGATTTCCTTGTCTGGAGAGAATTTCTTTGTCGAATCTCATGTAGTTATTGACTACACAACAAAACATTCGATTTTAAATCCCTTAATTTTTACTGTCCTGCGATCTTTCAGACGAGTGCGGATGACTTGGTCTCGTCTACTTGTCGTCCGCAAGAGCAAATATTGCAGGTTAAATTCTGGCTTCATATGAGAAATATCGTCCTTAACTGGTCCGTACTGTTTGAAGTTGGCGTTCGGACACCATTTGGTGTCCGTACGTGTCGTCCAAATCTGGCCATAAATTGGACAGATTCAAATCGGACGACGTTTCCTGTGACCGCCTTGTCATCATAGTCGTCCGTAAGTGTCCAGAATTAGGACAGAGTCAAATCGGACGAGTTCTTCTCACGTCTACGAACAACTAGACTCGTCTGAAAGTTCCAGACATGGACTGATTCGATGCGGATGCAGTCATCCTCGTCTGCATCATCCGCATGGCATCAGAAACTTCATGAAAATTTGAAGTTAGG
This sequence comes from Begonia loranthoides, assembly GCA_022433065.1. Classification (NCBI taxonomy): domain Eukaryota; kingdom Viridiplantae; phylum Streptophyta; class Magnoliopsida; order Cucurbitales; family Begoniaceae; genus Begonia; species Begonia loranthoides. The sequence goes on along the minus strand of CM039468.1, from coordinate 36,493,317 downwards.
ACGGTGAATTGCGTCCCAAAATGTCCCAAGGTTCGGGCAATGCTCTTGGTGTTTTGCGGACAACACTTCATGTCTGCAACGTCGTCTGCAGTCACCCAAACAGACCTAGATCCCCTTTTTCTTCAAATTTTTAACTAAAATTTTATCCCGTCATATTTTACCCCATGAATATACGTCATAATTCAACACATAATAGTACACCATGTAATGTATATTATTACCAAAAGTTTGATTACTTAGAATACATAGGAAAATTAGGATCGAGGTATTACAAAATTTCATAGAAAGGCTTTTCCCTTTTGGGCGAGATGTCTGCTAGGTGGAGTTTCCGTGAACAAAAATACATTTGCGGAAGGAGTTGAAAGAAGATGGGGAGATAAGAATTGTCAAATGGATGGAAAAGAGGGAATATGGGTCGTTGGATGGGGATTGTAGAGAGGAAGGTGTCCGTGGAAATGATTAGATCGAGTGGAGAAGCAACAGTCGTTGGATGAGAGGCATCGATGAGTCTAGGGTTGTCGAATGGGAAGGCAGAAGAAAAAATATACTCCTATAGAAGATAAAGATTTCATTTTGGGAGAAAGGATGATTGTCGAATGGGGTAGCGTGATTAAACGTAGACAGTAGGATGTTTGAAAAAGATACTTCCATAGGAGAGAAAGGTTTTGTTTCGAGAGAAAGGAAGATTGTCGGATGAGGTAGCATGATTAAATGTAGATCGTAAATGTTACAAAAAGATGCTTCCAAAAGAGAGAAAGGTTCTGATTTGGAGAAAGAAGGACTGTCAGATCGGGTAGCATGATTAAACATAGACCGTAGGATGTTAAGAAAGATGCTTGATGTGCCCCAAGATCCTGTCTCCTAAGCCCGTGCCAAGGGCTCCTTTGTTTTTTAACATTTTTATTTATTTTGTAGGTATTTCTTCTCTAGGTAACTTGGAGGAGAGTTTTTGATCAATTTAACAAAGAGGAGTTGGTGCATTTGGGCTAGTGGATGTTATGTTAATCATAGAAGAAATGGTAGGCTTTCCTCTCCGCCTAGAATCTGACCTCCGGGCTTTCAAGGGCTCTTTTGGCAATTGGAAAGGCTTCCTTTCACATTTTGTCCTTCATAAAACTTGTTGCAGACATCCAGAGGTTTCCAAAGAGGTATTTGGCGTCATATTTGGTTTTTTTTTTACTATGTGAAACATCCCCTTTACAGAGACCATAATCCCAACTCGGAATTATTGTGCTTGTGTTATTGTTAAGGATAGTTTTGTCATTTGCTGTTTAGGGTATTTTTGTAAAATGTAATGTTCCATTAGAGAGATATTTATCCTCTCTTTTGAACCCCATTCAAACCACATTGAATTTGGAAAACCCTAAAAGAGAGTGCCTCTTGTTCTTGTGTGAAGACCCGCAAAGATCTCCCACTCGGCATCTCCAATCTTCAAGTCTCCTCACTTGTTTTGCTAGGTCTCAAGTGCGTCGACCCTTGCTGCCTATTCTAGCTCCTACTCCATGCGTGGTGGTTCTTGTGGCGTGGAGGTAGAGGACCTAGCATCCCCCATTGGAGAGAGCCTTTCTTGGTGTTGGCCGAACTAGTCTCCCCTCTAGTGTTGGAGGTTTGCAGACTCCTTTGGTTTGTTTCTTATTTTCTTTGTGTATCTATTGAAAGGGGATTTCGGTTTCTTGAAGATATTGATCTTTATTTGTGATATTCTGGATTGGATGTGGTTTTGATGATATTTGGATGTGGTAGAGATTATTTTTGGAAGGAACTATATTAGGCCGATATTCTGTTTTGAGCACGGGACAGATTTGGTCCTATTTTGTGGTTGTATTTTGATCTATCTATGTTTGTTGGATGAAGCTGAATTTTGGTAGATATATTTTTATATTGTTAAGTGAGGATCCTCCAAATTTTGCATTGATTGGATAGATGCACGTTGAGAACTCGTTGAGTATTTTTAGGTCCCCTGAATTTGCCCAGAAAAACCCTAATCCGAGGGTTAATTTCATCTGAGTATATCTCCATGTTTAGAATGAATTTAAATCCGAATTTTTGATATGTTGCTCTCTGGAATGTTAGTGTGAATCTCTGAAAATTTCAGCTACTAATTCCTTAAGCTTTGGAAGTTACACTTATTTGGAATCTGAAGACCAGATGTGTTGTTTGAGTTTAGCCGATTGTACTTGTAGTCTTGGGATCTATCATTTGGTATCAGAGCCAATTTGGCTTGTGTATACTCTATTATTTGGTGATATGTATCCTATATTATGATGACCAGAGGCCACATGTTTTCGAGAAGTTACCTTATAGAAGAAGAAGAGTTTCTAGCTTCTGTTCCTTCCTTCAGTGGTTCAGAATGGATTGAAGACTATTTAGATTGAGAAGAGGAGTTGTGATGTGATCCAGGGTCGAATGACTCGTGCCCGAGCCAATAGACTTATTTCATCCTTAACTCATTCTTATTTTGCAGGTAATACTAAACTATAGAGTTCTAAGGAGGAAGCCACTCATGAAGACCAAGAGAGACCATTTCATGTTGTCACTTGGATCGGCTCATCACCAATGGACTAGCATATTTGTTTCCTACCTTGAGTCATTTTGAGGTTACGTTTTGTCAACAAATTAGTCCTTATTTATTTGCAATTTTCGTATTCAAAACACTTATTAGTTCCAACCTTGATGTGTTGAATTTTATTTTGGTTGGATTTGAGTTTTAGTGAGCTATTTTTGAGAGGTGGGTGGTTTGCATATAAACCGCGCCCTCATGCCCAATTTTTGGCTTGATAAGGGCATTTTAGTCTTTATCCTTATTGTAAAAACTTTAGGGTTTATAACCCTTTTTGCTGCAATGGAAGATCACTTTGAGATTTTGAACACAAAACCCCCCCCCCCCCCCCCCTTTGTTGAAGAGAGAGACCCGCGGATTTCACCTGCCTTGGCCACCTTCCGATCGCCCGAACTTCCTGCTCTTGATCGCTTCTTGAGCAAGTTGGAAGGGCTACTATCTCTTCCAAAGCTTCACTTTTGTGGAGTGTTTGTCATGTGGAGATAGGAGAAGCATCAAACCCCTTGGAGAAAACTCAATCATTGATTGAGCCAAGAAATCCGTCCCTCTCACGGTATGAGGCCAAAACGAAACTCTAGGGTTTTCTTTTATTTGACGATCAAAGCAGGTGTTTTTCTGGATTTCTTTATTCTGATCCCTTTTAATCTGGTTGCTATTGATTTATGTTGGAAGAATAAATTCGTTGCTCTTGTTGATTTGGAGTTTTTATTGGATTTCTTTCTTGGCCGCAAATCTGTTTCTGTCTTGTGCTGCTGGGTGAGTTCGGTTGGGGCTCTGATTTGAAGCCCGTGCGTTGTTTGTATCAATTTTGTTTCTTCTGAAGAATTGTTCTATAATGAGCTACGTTACTGATTGCAAATTTTGGTTTTCATTGGTGGTGTATAAATCGAGATGTTTACGTTTGAATTTTGGTTGTCGGATCTGAACTGTTACCGCCCAGGATTTTGAGTTGTGTTGATTTGTTTGTAACTGGAGTTTCAGAGTGGATTATAAACTAAAATTTCTACACGAGCTTACTGGTTGAGTTAATTTGGTGCCTACAAAAATTCAGCTAAAGTTCACGTACAGTTTGGGAGATATATTTGTTTCATTGTTACTGTCTCAGAATATTTAACAGATTTGCAGCCGATTTTCTATATTGTGCTCCCAATCATCTTTGGAGCATATCATTTGGTATCAGAGCTGTATTGCACGTTTTCTTGCTGTCATTATTGGAGATATTATTTGTCATTATGAGTATGAGAAGTGGAGCTCAGTATCATGGTAGTAACGATACGAGAAACAACCCAGGTGCACCAACCAAGGAGAGGCAATAACAAGCCAAGACTAGTTTGCATGGGAGGTTAGATGATATGTTTGAAATGATCCAAAAGCTTCAACAAAAATTGGAAGCTTCTGAAAATGATCAAGTTCGTGGTCTTAGAACTCTGAGGCCTAGAAGACGGCTTAGCAATTCACTTGATTCCTGGGGTCATGTTGTTAGTGATTTTGGTGAAGAGTGGGAGGACACCGATGACAGTGATGCATCTATTCCGAGGAGACAACCAAACAAAAAACATGATATGAGATATGTTAAGGTCTCTATTCCTTAGTTCAAGGGCTCTAGTAATGGTGGGGATTTTCTGGAATGGGTTGAAAAGGTGGACCAGATTTTCGATTGTTATGATTATTCTGAAAAGACGAAGTTACAAATGGTTACATTGGAGTTCTTTGGATATGCTAGTATTTGGTGGGAAAACCTTAAAGCACAAAGAAGAAAAATGGGGGAAGTTGAAATCCGAAGTTGGGAAGCCTTGAGGGAACTCATGAGGGGGCGATTTGTTCCTCCCCATTACAAGCAAGAATTATTCCTCCAACCACAAAACCTTAAACAAGGTTCATGATCAATTGATGATTATTTGACCGAATTTGAAATTTTAAGGATACGATGCAAAGTGGAAGAACCTATGGAACAAACCGTAGCCTGTTTCATTAGAGGATTGTAAAAGGAGATTAGTGATGTGGTGGAGTTACAAACTTATAATATACTCTTGACGAAGTTGTTCAATTGGCGTTGAGAGTAGAGAGACAAAGAAAGAGGAGGATAAAAGAAAGTGTAACTCGTCCTTTCCAAAAGGGCAATAACCCTCCAAAAATGACTCCAAAGTGGGATGGAAAATTTAATACCATGAAGCCTAGTGAAGAAAAGAAAATTTTTTGTGATACAAGCAAGCCGAGATTTAGAGACGTCAAGTGTTTTAAGTGTTTGGGTTTCGGTCACATAGCTTCTCAATGCCCGAATGCAAAGGTGATGATTTTAAAGGCAGAAACCAATGAGATAATTAGTGAAGATGAGGTTGAGGTATTTGTTGTTGACAAAGGGGAAGATGAAGAAGAAACTTTTTATGCTCCGGAAGGACCTCTACTTGTTGTTTTGAAACGTTCTATGGCTATCCAGAATCATGTTGATGAACTACAACGAGAAACCATTTTCCACACTCATTGCATGATTAAAGAAAAGATTTGTTCCTGGTTGAATGATAAAGATCCAATCCAAGTTACTAAGCAAGTCAAGGTAGCCTTTTCCATCGGGGGTTATGAGGATGAAGCTTTATGTGATGTTGTACCAATGACCACTAGCCACCTTTTACTTGGGAGGCCTTGGCAATTCGATAGGAGGACCAAGCATGACAGGTATACAAACTACTATTCTTTCAAATTCAAAGGGAAGACAGTTAACCTAGCACCCCTTAGTCCGGATCAGATTGTAAAAGATTATGAAAGTATGAATAAGAATAGAACCGAAGCTTCTCTTATCATCACGAAAAGGGAACTTAAAAGGTCTTTACTACAAGGGGGGCCGATTATTCTTATGATTTTTTTGAGAAAGATTGGAAGAACTGGGAACTATTCCTAACTCTGTTCGAAAGTTGCTTATCGAATATGAAGATATGTTTCCAGAAGAACTACCTCAGGGACTTCCACCTTTGAGAGGAATAGAACATCAGATAGATCTTATGCCTGGAGTTTCTTTGCTAAATCGGCCTTCTTATCGATTGAGTCCAGAGGAGTTTAAAGAGTTACAGAAGCAGGTGACTAAGTTACTTGATCGGGGCTACATCAGAGAATCACTTAGCCCATGTGCCGTTCCCATGTTATTAGTACCAAAGAAGGATGGTACAATGCGCATGTGTGTAGATAGTCGGGCCATCAACCAAATTACTATTGAGTATCGATTTCCGATTCCCAGATTGGAAGATATGCTAGATGAACTTAGTGGAGCGGCTATTTTCTCTAAGGTTGATCTAAAAAGTGGTTATCATCAAATTCGCATGTAGGAAGGCGACGAATGGAAAACGGCCTTCAAGACTAAATACGGCCTATATGAATGGCTTGTTATGCCATTTGGATTATCCAATGCTCCGAGCACGTTCACTCGAGTAATGCACCATCTCCTTCGGGATTTCTTGGAAAGTTTATCGTCGTTTATTTCGCCGATATACTTATTTATAGTGTGGATATGTCGGCTCATCTCATACATCTTTGGTTATTATTTGAAGTTCTACGCAAGTCTCAACTGTATGGCAATCTCAAGAAGTGTTCATTCATCCAAGATCGCGTCTATTTCTTGGGATTCATTATTACTAAGGATGGTATGGAAGTGGATGAAAGTAAAATAGAAGCTATTCGAAGCTGGCCGATTCCAAAAAGTGTCTCCGAGGTGCGTAGTTTTCATGGTCTAGCTTCCTTTTATCGTCGGTTTATTAAAGATTTCAGTTTTATCATGGCACCTATTAGGGATTGTACTAAGAAAGGAAGGTAGTTCCATTGGTCCTCAGCTTGCCAGACTAGTTTCGAGGCCATCAAAGAAAAACTATGCAATGCTCCTCTACTATCCCTTCCTGATTTCGCTTAAGTCTTCGAGATTGGATGTGATGCTTCTGGATTAGAAGTTGGAGCCGTACTAATGCAAGAAGGAAAACCCATCACTTATTTTAGTGAGAAGTTGAAAGGTGTTGCCCTAAATTATTCCACTTATGATAAGGAGTTCTTCGCTGTAATACGAGTCTTAGAAGTATGGCAGCACTATTTGTTGTCCAAAGAATTCATTATTCATTCAGATCATCAAGCCCTGAAACACATCCGAAGTCAAGGCAAACTTAATAGACGTCATGGAAAGTGGGTGGAGTTTCTGGAACGATATCCGTATGTCATTAAATATAAGAAGGGGGAAACGAAACCAAGTAGCTGATGCTCTTTCCAGGAGGTTTGTTCTAATGACCGAATTAAATGCAAGACTCTTTGGTCTTAATTGGATCAAAGAGTTGTATTCCAATGATATGGACTTTGGCGGTATTTATCAAAGTTGTGTGAGTAAAGCAGAATTTCCTTACTCTATCGCGAATGGATTTCTCTTTAAGGGAGGAAAGCTATGTATTCCTATTTGCAGTCTACGTGAAGCACTAATTTTGGAGGCTCATTGTGGTGGCTTGGCTAGTCATTTTGGTAATAAAAAGACTATAGAGGCGATTCAGGAGCATTTTCATTGGCCACACTTACGACGTGATGTGCAGAAGATTGTGGAGTGGTGCATTATATGTAAGAAGGCCAAGAGTCGTATTCTTCCGCCCGACTTATATTTACCCTTACCCCTGGCCACTCACCCTTGGGTGGAATTAGCATTGATTTTATATTGGGCATTCCAAGAACTTCTAGGGCCAAGGATTCTATAATGGTGGTTGTGGATCATTTCTCTAAAATGGCGCATTTCATTGCTTGTAACAAAACCGATGATGCTCCACATATAGCTGATTTGTTTTTCAAAGAGGTTATTCGATTGCATGGGGTTCCACGTTCCATAGTCTCGGATCGTGATACCAAGTTCTTGAGTTCGTTTTGGAAGACTTTATGGCTCAAATTGGGTACCAGACTATTTTTTAGTACTTCTTTCCATCCACAAAACTGACGGACAAATTGAAGTTGTAAATCGTACTCTCGGTGCCTTGCTCAGATCCGTGCTCAGTAAGAAGTTGTCTGATTGGGATGTGCAACTGCCCTATGTGGAATTCGCATACAACTGTAGCGTACATGGAACTACAAGACATACCCCTTTTGAAGTAGTATACGGATTCAACCCCCTTACACCTATGGATCTTCTTCCCCTTCCAGTATCTGAGTATATTAGTGAAGACGGTGCCGTGAAAGCTGCCAGAATTAAGTCCCTCCACGAAGAAGTTTGGAAGAGTATAGAAAAGAAGAACTTGGAATATGCCAAAATTGGAAACCAGGGCTGAAAGGAAGTTATTTTCAAAGTGGGAGATCTTGTTTGGCTGCACTTAAGAAAAGAGAGATTTCCTCAACAAAGGAAATGCAAAATTTTGCCGAGAGCTGATGGTCCTTTCAAAGTATTGGAGCGCATTAATAACAACGCGTATCGTATTGAGCTTCCCGAGGAATATGGCGTGTCATCAACCTTCAATGTCCAGGATCTATCACCTTATCACGAAGAAGGAGAATTACAGGAAGACGACATGATGGAGCAACCTACGAATTTGAGGTCAAATCCTCAATCACTCGGGGAGGATGATGTGATCCAGGGTCCAATGACTCATGCCCGAGCCAAAAGACTTATTTCATCCTTAACTCATTCTTATTTTGCAGGTAATACTAAACTATGGAGTTTTAAGGAGGAAGCCACTCATGAAGACCAAGAGAGACCATTTCATGTTGTCACTTGGATCGGCTCATCACCAATGGACTAGCATATTTGTTTCCGACCTTGAGTCATTTTGAGGTTACGTTTTGTCTACAAATTAGTCCTTATTTATTTGCAATTTTCGTATTCAAAACACTTATTAGTCCGAACCTTGATGTGTTGAATTTTATTTTGGTTGGATTTGAGTTTTAGTGAGTTATTTTTGAGAGGTGGGTGGTTTGCATGTAAACCGCGCCCTCATGCCCAATTTTTGGCTTGATAAGGGCATTTTAGTCTTTATCCTTATTGTAAAAACTTTAGGGTTTATAACCCTTTTTGCTGCAATGGAAGATCACTTTGAGATTTTGAACACAAAAACCCCCCCTTTGTTGAAGAGAGAGACCCGCGGATTTTACCTCCCTTGGCCACCCTCAGATCGCCCGAACTTCCTGCTCTTGATCGTTTCTTGAGAAAGTTGAAAGGGCTACTATCTTTCTAAAGCTTCACTTTTGTGGAGTGTTTGTAGTGTGGAGATAGGAGAAGCATCAAACCCCTTGGAGAAAACTCAATGATCGATTTAGCCAAGAAATCCATCCCTCTCACGGTAGGAGGCCAAAATGAAACTCTAGGGTTTTCTTTTATTTGACGATCAAAGCATGTGTTTTTCTGGATTTCTTCATTCTGATCCCTTTTAATCTGGTTGCTATTGATTTATGTTGGAAGAATAAATTCGTTGCTCTTGTTGATTTGGAGTTTTTATTGGATTTCTTTCTTAGCCGCAAATCTGTTTCTGTCCTATGCTGCTGGGTGAGTTCGGTTGGGGCTCTGATTTGAAGCCTGTGCATTGTTTGTATCAATTTTGTTTCTTCTGAAGAATTGGTCTATAATGAGCTAAGTTACTGATTGCAAATTTTGGTGTTCATTGGTGGTGTATAAATCGAGTTGTTTACGTTTGAATTTTTGTTGTCGGATTTGGACTGTTACCGCCCAAGATTTTGAGTTGTGTTGATTCGTTTGTAACTGGAGTTTCAGAGTGGATTATAAACTGAAATTCCTACACGAGCTGACTGGTTGAGTTAATTTGGTGCCTACAAAAATTCAGCTAAAGTTCACGTACAGTTTGGGAGATATATTTGTTTCATTGTTACTGCCTCAGAATATTTAACGGATTGGCAGCCGATTTTCTATATTGTGCTCCCAATCATCCTTGGAGCACATCAAGTTGGAAGAATTTTTTTTTTAATTCATGAATTTTTAGATCATAGAAAAGTTAAAATTGCTTCTTTGCGACTTAGAGGAAAAACTAGCCTTTGGTGGAGAAGAATAAATTCTGAGAGAAGAGAAGAGGGCAAAGAAGTTATAAGTTCGTGGAAGTGGATGAAGAGATATTTGAGAAGCAAATATGCTACGAACCTTACGACGGTAGTCTCATCTTGTCGACGACCAATTTTATCCAAGAAGAGTGCTTCAAAAAGGTAGCAAGCCCAAGAGTTGAACTTCAAGGGCTCATTGCGACATATAGCTCAACAACTTGACAAACTTTCAGCCCCTATAAGATCTGCAAACTCTCAACCTATGCAACCAATTGATCATAAAGAAATAGTTGAAGAATATGTGGGGGTTGAAGAAAAGAAGAATGATAACTCTTTGGATAATGTTAAAGAAGACTTTGAAGAAGTTGTATTTCCACTTGAAGGTTCACTTCTTGAAATTGAATCTCGTATGGAAAAGGAAGTCAGTTTTGAATAGTTGATTAACCCGAGTTGCTCCAACCAAACTCTTCTTGTTTTAAAAACAGTCGAAGAACTAGTACATAAGGAGGAATGTAAATATATCTCTTTGGCAGCCACCATTGAGAAGGAAGAAGTGTAGGACACTGAGATTGAGTTCCAGCATGCTGATCAACTATTCGAGATAAGTTCAAAGTTACAGACAATTGTAGAAAAAGAAGAACATAGAGAAAAGATTGTTTTGCCCAATCCGAGAGTAGACTTGGAATTCATCCACCCACCTTCACTCATTGATACTGAATTGAAGTGTGCAACATGCGAAACGCCTCTAGTGATGGCAAAAAGGGAACCGTTAGTTTTGACTAGACTTCGAAGGGAGATTGAAGAAAGAAAAATGTCGAATCAAATTTGTAGATTGTATACATGATGGGAGGAGAACGTGGATTTTTATCCTTACATTCGACACCATAAGAAGAACACAGTAGAAAATGCTACTTTACTTATATTTGGAAGCGAGCTACTAAACTATCATCCATATGCGATCAAGTACAAGAACAAGAAGACGACAATATTGACCGGTGCACTAAAATCAAGGTACTCTCTCTTATCTGAGTTAAATGCTAAACTTTTTGGATTTTATTGGATTAAAAGGCTGCATATTGATGATAAAGGCTCTGGTCCTTGGAATGTTTTATATACTAAAGAGCTTAAGGATGGGTATGACCCCATGGAAGACATTTTCTTGAAAGATGGCAATCCTAGGATACTAACGAGCGGGGTTCTAAAATCCACCGTATTTGTAGTTCAAGGTGGGGATCTAACTCGCTACTTTGGAGAAAAGAAGATTTGTGAGACTTGGTGGAAATTTTTCTTTTGGTACCACAAGCATGAAGAAAGTGCATGGAAACAAAGCCGTAATAGCTGAAAATGAAGGATCGACTATCTAGATATGATCATTGAAGGCTTTATTATTGTTCTTTTATATGGGCACTTTGATAAGAATGAGTTGACTCATGATGTCAACAAATGTTTCCTATTTGATCCAGGAGGAAGATTTGTGGAAGATAATGAAGTACACTCCTGGATTTGAGGACAAATCCTTTTCAACCCCAGGAGTATGATGTGCCCCAAGATCCTGTCTCCTGAGCCCGTGCCAAGGGTTCCTTTGTTTTCTAACATTTTTATTTATTTTGTAGGTGTTTCTTCTCTAGCTAACTTGGAGGAGAGTTTTTGATTAATTTAACAAAGAGGAGTTGGTGCATCTGGGCTAGTGGATGTTATGTTAATCATAGAAGAAATAGTGGGCTTCCCTTTCCGTCTAGAATCTGACCTCCGGGCGTTCAAGGGCTCTTTTGGCAATCGGAAAGGCTTTCTTTCACATTTTGTCCTTCATAAAACTTGTAGCAGACATCCAGAGGTTTTCAATGAGGTATTTGGTGTCATATTTGGGTTTTTTGTATTATGTCAAACGTCCCCTTTACAGAGACCAAAATCCAAACTCGGAATTATTGTGCTTATGTTATTGTTAAGGACAGTTTTGTCATTTTCTGTTTAGGGTATTTTTGTAAAATGTATTGTTCCATTAGAAAGGTATTTATCCTTTCTATTGAACCCCATTCGAACCAGATTGAATTTGGAAAACCCTAAAAGAGAGTGACTCTTGTTCTTGCGTGAAGACCCGTGGAGATCTCGCACTCGGCATCTCACTTCAACTCTCCTCACTTGTTTTGCTAGGTCTTATGTGAGTCGACCCTTGCTGCCTCTTCCAGCTCCTCCTCCATGCATGGTGGTTCTTATGGCGTGGAGGTAGAGGACCTAGCATTCCCCATTGGAGAGAGCCTTCCTTGGTGTTGGCTGAACTAGTCGTCCCTCTAGTGTTGGAGGTTTGCGGACTCCTTTCGTGTGTTTCTTGTTTTCTTTGTGCTATCTATTGAAAGGGGATTTGGGTTTCTTGAAGATACTGATCTCTATTTGTGATATTCTGGATTGGATGTGGTTTTGATGATATTTGGATGTGGTAGAGATTATTTTTGGAAGGAACTATATTAGGACGATATTCTGTTTTGAGCGCGGGACCGATTTGGTCCTGTTTTGTGGTTGTATTTTGATCTATCTATGTTTGTTGGATGAAGCTCAATTTTGACAGATATAATTTTGATATTGTTAAGTGAGGATCCTCCAAATTTTGCATTGATTGGATATATGCACGTTGAGACCTCATTGAGTATTTTCAGGTCGCCGGAATCTACCCAGAAAAACTCTAATCTGAGGGTTAATTTCGTCTGAGTATATCTCCGTGTTTAGAATGAATTTAAATCCAAATTTTTGTTATGTTGCTCTTTGGAATGTTAGTGTGAATCTCTGAAAATTTCAGCTCCTAATTCCTTAAACTTTGGAAGTTACACTTATTTGGAATTTGAAGACCAGATTTGTTGTTTGAGTTTAGCCGATTGTACTTGTTGAGTTCCATAGAGTCTTGGGATCTATCAATGCTTCTACAGCATGGAAAGATACCTTGCGGGAGGAGATAAGGATGCACGGAGAATTAAATATTGAATTTGATTAAAGAAAATGTGTGATGTGGTTTAGGTGACAAAGCTGAATGTCTCCGTTGAGATAAGAACGTGCATTAGATAGGGGAAGTTGTAAGAGCATAAGCATCCGTAGCACGAAATGCATTTGCAGGTTAAATGAAATGATGTCGTTTGGACTCGGGTTGCAGAGGAAAAAACGGCTGGAACAGAAACATATCTGACAGCAAAAGTGAATGCAACTGCAAACCCAAAATGCAGTCGTTGAAGTTAGAAAATAGCAAAGGGAAGTGCACTCTAGGTGTCTATGGTAGGGGACGCTTCCACGGACGGTGACTGTTGTGCTCTAACCGAGAGTATAAAATGGGAATTTTGAATATAACAAAAAAATTGTTTCATTAGAGGTGGCCATAATAAATTTGTTTGAGAGTGTTGCAAGGAGATGGAGTTCTCGGACGACGAAGGAACAAGCTGAGGGAGAAGTTTTTTGCACTAGAGAGCTTAAGGTAAGTAATGCTTATGTGTTTGTGGCCTCATAGACTACAACAAAAGGTGCTAGGATGTTGAGTTAGTTTTGCTTACTATCTTACTAATAACCTTGGAGGACTTGTTGTTTGCTTGCTATGTCTATTTTTTATGCTAATTAAACTGAGGTTGTGGTGGTCTGTTGAGTGCGATGAAGGAGGTTATGCCTGTTTCTAGCTACGGTTGATATCGAGGATGTGATGTTCTATTTTACTGTGTTTATTCATGCTTATGGAATCGAGGATGTTATTGCTCTGTATTGTATGAAGATAGACATTGTTTATTTTCAGTTTATATTGTTACTGAGAATTTGTTATTTTGCTAGTTGAGTTACTATCTCTGTTTACTGTAATAGATGTTGTTGAGCCTCGGTTTTTACGGTTTGCTAATGTTGATTTTGGGTTTAGTGATAAAAGTATTCGAGGATATGTTATTGTTATTTATTATATCATGCTCTGTTGGGTAATTTCTTTCGAGGATATGTTCTGCTACATTTTGAATGCTATGTTTTGTTGCATTACTTTGATATAGCTCTCTGTGTTGATGGTCAATGATGAGTACATGTTTCTATTGCAATAAGATGATATGATACATTGCATTTCAATGCTATATGCATGCATGAGTCTGCATTTAAGAGAGATAAAAGATGATAAAATGTATGTAAATGGGGACCGAGGATAGGTTGTCCCAAAAGGGTGAATCGGTGTAATATTATCTTGTTAGCTTGCTTTCGGTGCAACCCAGGGCTGACTCGCACAAGAGCTGCTAGGTTGTCGTGCATTTAAATGCACATTAACTAATGGAGGGCTCCTGAAAAAGGTGGAGTCTATCTTCACAAGGGTCGGACACTCTCTCAAAATGGTGGAGAAAGGTGGTATATGTTCCATTGTCGAGCCTACTCATATCCGAAAGTGAAAGGAAAATAAAAGAAAATTAATGAAGACAGAAAGAGAAACTAATGTCATGACATTTTATGTTCACAGTCTCATGCATTACTTGTTAAGTTTTAGAATTATAGACGAACTTTGCATTGTATGTGAGGAAGCTTTGGAGGAACTGGCCATGAATAGCTAACATGTTGAGGATGCTTGCCCGTGATGATGACTTGGGGGTTGTTGGCCTATTGACCGTGAGTGGTGGCTCTTAATATTGCTATTTTTCTTCTAACTATTTTCAGAATTATGGATTAAAAGTTGGAAGTTGTAAGTAACTGAAGAACTAGTGGTTTTAAACTTGGTACAATTTTCCCTTGTATTTTCTCACGCTGGATCCTTTGCTGTAAGGGGTTCTCTTTTAAGGTATGAAGTAATATTCCTAATGATGGACTTTTATACGTTGTAATGGGATTTGAACATCAGATTTTCCAAGCTTGTTTTGATATTTTTTTTTAAAGTCATGGTTTTTATCTTGGATAGAAACAAGGTAACAAGGAAGTCGACTTAACGAAAATTTCTATTTCAATACTGTTTTATGACAACTGTCATTGCTTTTTTTTTTTTTTTTTTTTAAAATTTACATTACAAAAAGGGTCGTTACACTGAGTGCTTACCTTATTGCTTTTGATCTGTCTTTGCTTTGTCCTTCTAGTTACTCTCTGTGTAACATCTCGTAATATTTTTACTGTATAAAATTTTTGTATCTTTTAAAACACTTATGTGAGGGAATACCAGAGTAAAACAAAGCGGAAGTCATAACCATATAAAACCATACAATTCACTAGTTTGAAAACATTTAAAATAAACCAACATTGATACTTGAAAACTACTTAAAACATTTGTCTCAATTAAACATCATTTAAAACAATTGAAATATTCCTTGAGCTATAACCCACCAAGGTCAATATCGTCAATAGCACAAACAACTCAACATGGCAACACCCCATAAGCTGCATCCTTAACAAGCTTTATCCAATTATTGGCTCCTTACCTATATCACATAACCTAACTATGAGCCTAAATCTCAATAAGCGGTATAAATATAAAAAGTGCTCATGCAATGTTCTTTTAAAACATATACAGTTTTCAATGTTCATTATTCCATTATCATTTCCTTTACCATTACCTTTACCGATATTGGAGATGTCAACTTGACAAGGTAAAGCCCACATTTCACAACATCATTTCCATTTATTCACATGTGTTCCATTTTCATTTAGTTCCAGTTATCCATCCAAGTGTTAGAGATGTAAACTTGACAAGGTAGAGCAGTTTATGCACAAGACATCCATCTCGTGGCACACATCTAAGCAACCAACTCAATAACCCACATCTCTAAACACCTATTTACGTTTATTCATAGTGTTCTGTTTATATCTTTGGTTTTTATGCAGGGCTTAACCTACTGGACCACAAAAATAAATATTTACTTATCTTTGGTTTCTGTGTCGAGCTTTTCCTACTGGACAACAAAAACAGATAATTATGTTTATTCTGTTTAATTAAGTTACATTTCAAAACAATGCAGAAAACCATTTTCGTGTACTTTAGGAAAACAATGATGCATAAATGCAAGCATAGAATTCTATGTAACATGTCTATCTACCGTATCCTTAAAACATGATCTATTCTTAGCTAAGAAAACTAAACTTAAATCTAATAAATAAACAATTCCCACCAAGCAATGAATCAACATTACATCTCCCAAATAACATTATCATAACCTATACATCTAGTAAATGTAGTAAATGCAAGCATCAAACAAACCCTAATTCCTGAGATGTAGGTCCTTTCGGACAAAACATATGCAATACCACTTACCTGGAGTCCTGAGCTTTAAAGAGTTAGCACATAAAATTATCCTTCTCTAAAACCTATTCACAATCAGATAAATATTTACTTATCAATAATAATTCTCCAAAACTACTATTTATCAATAGCTTACATATCTCCAACACCTCAAGGAATATTATCCCAAAACCACTACTTAAACAGGACATAGCTCTCACCATAACATTACTCTCAACAAGTCAGGTTACATTCTACCCACTCCTAAAAGTTACGCAACAGAGAGTAATAATGATTCCAATAACTAATAAATATAGTTTTTCCTCCTTATTCAACAATTTACAGAACAATAGTCCTTTCCACTACATCCAAGAACTATCATTTATCAACTGAGCAAAATATTCAAGCAGTACCCAAAATAATACTTCCTCAACCTTTATCACATACAGATCCTAACACAATATGCAATATTTTTACATAAATTTCCAACTTCATGATCATAATAAAACCAGAATAATTAACCAACATATTTTCATTAGCCTCTAGCAGTAATGACCCCCATATTTTCCACTTGCTAATAATAGAATTTATGAAATCGTATAGGCAGTAACCAACAGACAAAATTCTACAATCAATAGAGAACTTAATAGCAACAAAACCTTCAAAATCCAACAAGACATTATGGAAGAGTGTCTATTACCGAAAGCACCTATGAACTGAAAACTAAACACAGAAGCAAAGCTCTATTTTCCTTCTGAGACTTCCTTCTACACAGTCTCTTTCTCCCTGCTCGTTCACAAATTCCAAAAACTCATAAAATCACTTCTCCTCATCTCTCTCAGTTTCTCCCTCAAAGTTCTCAGCTTCCCTTCTCTGAAATTTCCAAACTACTTTCTCCCTTACAGTTCTCTTTTACTAAAACCTCAACTAACCATTCACAGGTCGTCTCTCTCTCACTCAAAATTTCTAGAGTTTCTCCACTATTTTTCCAAAACTCCCTACTTCACTCATTCTCCTTCTATTTATAGGCCACCTTCAGCGCCCCTTCAGTGACCAAATGAAGGTGAAGAGCCAAAGAGAGGGACAGCAGATCGTCGATGATGCTTCAAACGACGAGTCTTTCCATTTCTAGGCGACTCTCCATTTCGTCGGTCGATCAAACTCCTTCAGGTGATCGACCGTCAAAGTTCCAGAATAATGCCTAATTTTAACGTCGATCGATCGTATCCTTTGGATGATCGACTACCAATCACAAGATTCTTAATGTTCTCATCAATGCTGGTTGATCGTATCCTTTGGATGATCGACCACCATACTATTCACAATCAACCACCATATATTTTCTTCTTCTCCAAATCACTATATTTGCAATATATATATATTTCCATTGTAAAACACACTATTCCTATCCTTAAATTTATGCTCCTATACTTAAAGATATATTATCCGAAATACCTCATTCACATTATTCTTTATCAAACCCAATATACCTTTAAATATTAACAACTTTATTATTCTCAACCTTATCAACAACCGTATTATATCTAAATATAATTTCTCTTACCAATACTTTAAACAAAAGCTTTCATCCATCACTCTCAATTTCACTGACTATAAATCACTAATCCAGTTCTATTATCATCCTATCTAATTTTAAATATCATCGAACAATTCTCCAAATAACCATAACCTTTCCCCCTAAGCTAAAGAATTTGGGGTATCATAGTTCTCTTTATCCAAACACGTTTCTCTTGACCAATACCTTAAATTGTCCATTTCAACTCCTAATACCCCCAAAATTGTTACTTAAACCTTGCATTTAGCTCTACAAAAATCTGGGATATTACACTCTAAATCTGAAAAGAGAAAACCACAATTGCATTAGCTATAAAGCTTAGCTAATAAATCTAATACTCAAGATTTACAATTTTATATAATTTACAAATATAAGACCACACCATTTCCTAGGCTTATATCTAGATCTTTTTATACTATCAATATGGTATGCAACATGAATAGCACACAACTCCTATTCTTCTCTCCATAATGCAATGATGTTATAAATCAATGAAATGTCCATTTAATTTAAATGATGAAGTTGTTTAACAAATAATGTATTAGCATATTCATGAATATCAATATGCAGATCATATACTATCGTATGTAGAGTCACACACAACCAGGAAACCCCACTATATTAGCCAATGTTCAATAGGCATGTCCATGAACAAATAAACCTCTGAAGGGTTAGAGACTCTCAACCCAAGGGGGACCCATAGTCACTTTTGTAATACCCTAAAGTTACATTTGGTAAACGTTATACGATTGGTATAATTAGGAATAATTATTGAAGGTTTATTTGATGATTTAAAGTCAATTGGAATGATATTTTAATTGGTTAAAGATTAAAGTGTAAATTGTTGAGGGATTTAATAGAGCAGTGAAGGAAATGGTTGGGAAAAGGTAGTGGCTTATCAATATTTGGCAATGAGGGACCTGGAGGAAAATAGGACTGAGGCGAAATACATTGGTGGAATGACAAGTGCTCATGGGAGCGGTTGATCAATGATCAACCGCTGAAAAAGTGGGAGAATTGGATTGGTCGATCAAGTGATCTACCGGTTGCAAGAGATGAAAAACTCCAAAGGCCAAAATGCGAGGCAAAATTGGTATCATCTTATATTGTCAATCCTATGATTGACTGTTAATTTTGTGTGGCAGTCGAATGATCGACCGATTTCAAGTGATGAAAAACTCCAGAGGCAAAAATACAAGGCAAAATTGGTATCACATTATATCGTCAATCCTATGATTGATCGGTAATTTCGTGGAGCGGTTTGAAGTGTTTCTTCGCCTGACTCATTTGGAAATACATATCTTGAGGAGTGAAGTATTTTGTGATCCCTCCACATATACTTCCCTTTACACATGGCAATGCCTTGAGGGAGTTAGGTGAGTTTTTTTGGGATATGTGATGCTTGTGATGGAAGCCTTCAGTGAAGATGAAAAGAAACTGAGTGAGAAAAGGAAGAGAATGATAGAGGAGAAAAGAGAGAGGCTTCTGGTGAGTTCTCTGAAGAAATGGCCGAGAGAAGAAGAGAAGAGAGAAAGGCAAAGAGAAGGAAAGAGAGAAAGAGGAAGAAAGACAGAGAGTGTTCTACGAGAGTGAGAGATGTGAGAAGTAGGGGAAAAGGAAAAGAAAAAAGAAGAGAGAGAATGAGAGAGAGACAGAAGGGAGAAAGAGACAGAGTGAGCTTCTGAAAAAGAAAGAAAAATAGAGGGAAAGAGAGCAGAGAGTGTGAGAAGAAGAAGAAAGAAGAGGGGGAAGAAGGGCCGAGAGGAAACCTGTGAAAGAAGAAGAAGGAGGAAGATCGGTCCTGGAGTTTAGTTTTCTCCTTCTTCCCTTGGGTGTTCTTTAGTATGGAAATTTCTTCGTTTCTATTTATGGGTTTTATGAAAATAAAGGTAGAAGATAAATGAAAAGTATAAGTGCATTGTTGTTGGTTTTAGTTCTGTATGGTGGGTATTACTGATGCTTTCTGGATTTATGGATTTTAAGATAAAGTTATGTTAAGAGTAGTTGAAGGATGATATGGTTAAGGCTCTTAATGAATGAACCCTGTAAAGATATGGATTTTGGTCGTTGAAGAATATGAATGTGCCCTGTTGCTTGGAATGCTCTCTATTTACAATTTTGAAATATGCTCTATTGATTGTGTATGTCTGTTGGATTAATTTGTGCTTGCTGTGTTTAAATGATGAGCACCGTGAGGAGTATGTTTTGGTTAGAGTAGAATGGTTGTTAAAGGATTGTTATTAATAGTTAAATGTTATTAATTTTGAAGATATTGGAAAGGAAGAAGAACGTAAGTTCCAAAGCGCGTTACAGACGCCGAGTAAGTTGATATTGTATGTGTTTTGGTCTTTGGGGCCCTACATTGCATGAGTTAGGATTTGTATGATGCCTACATTTACTGCATTTACTAGATGTAATAGGTGGTGATTATGTCCTGAGGATGTATTGCTATTTTACGTTGTGTTTATTAGAATTAGGTTCTCTTAATGATGTGTTTATTAGTTTTAAGTTGAGGATAATGATAATGAGATTGATCATGCTTGAGGATTATAGGATTTTGATACTGATCATGTTTTGAGGATATAGAACTGCATGCATTCACGAGCATTCATACATCTTGGTTTTCAAAATGATACGAAAATGGTTTTCATGCATGGTTTTAGGAAATGGTTTAATGTATGCTCATACATACTAAGTGTACGGTGTTCTCGAGGACTGATCACTTGAAGCGGACAACCATCATTTGAGTTGTAGGAATATCCATTTTATTATTGAAAGTAAAACAAAAGTAGATAATAAAGGAATTAAATGGAATAAATGGATAATATGAGAAAGATAAGAGTAAAGAAAAATGTGTAAAGAAAACGAGAAGGGTTGAGTTGGATTAAAGTTCACCACTCATTCTTGAAGTGCTAGTAGAAAAAGAAACGGTAAAAGTTCATCGTGATGGCACGCTTTCATCATCACGATGAAAGTTCACTGTTGTGGTATGGTTCACCATGATGGCACATGTTCATCATCATGGTAAATGTTCACCGATAGGCACACGTTCACCAAATTAAAGTTCATTAAAGTTCATCATAGTTCCATAAGCAAGTAAAAGTAAAAGCAAACGATAACAAAAAATGGGAAACGAAAACAAAAACTACATATGGATTTTAAAAACTACATAGCATGTTGTATACTGCATGTTTTATTTACTATCACTTACTGAGCCTTAGACTCATAGTTTAAGTCTTGTTGATGTAGGTACATGCTAGAACATGTTAAGGAGCAGTTGATGAAGAATTTGCACGTGGGGATCTTGTGGCTGGCTAGGCTAAAGGGATTTAAAGAAAAATGGTTTGTAAAGGTTTTGCAAAGAAATTTAATTGTAGAAGAAAAATGTTTATTTATTGTATTTCTTAAATGTTTTGTTATATTATAAAGTCTTCCGTTGTATTTACAAAAGAAAAATGTCTTCAAAAGGATTTAAATATGAAAAAAAGTTTAAGTTTTATGCACTTTCAAAATTACACGTTTTAAAAGTAAGAAAAATCGAATCGTTACAACTTCCCTTCTATTTTCTCACTTTACATACGTCACACAATACATATCCTAGTGTAGCATATTAGGTTCCTCTATGACCAATATTACTACCCAGATAATATTTTTGTACATATACATATATTCATGATGCATGATTTGACAATCTCTTGCTATGCATACATTGAATAAATATAGTCATACTAATAATGTAATGACCCATAACTTTTTACCTTTAAAAACGTGTAAAATTTAGAACTTTTCTTTTTGCTTAAATCCTTTTTCTTTTCGATTGTGTAGCGAAAGACTGTTTCTATCATAAATCAGTTAAAAGACAATAATCAAATTATTTTCTTAAGAATCTTTTATGAAACGCAACGGAATATAATTAAAACAAGGCATTAAAGAAATACCATTCTTTTCTTTTAAAATTTAAATATTTTACAAACCCTTTACAAAATTCTTTACAAACCATTTTCTTTCTTTAAATCCTTTATCCTAACTATTCGCAAGATCCGTGTATGAAAATCTTTCATCAACTGCTCCTTAATCTGTTTTTGTGTGTGTACCTATATCAACAAGACTTAAACTAATGAGCCTAACGCTCAGTAAGTGATATAAAATAAAACTATACAATGCACATGCCATGTAGTCTTTAAAATCCATTTTTGTTTTCTGTTTTTGTTGCTATTCTTTTTTGTCTTTCCTTTATCTTGCCTTTATTTTCTTTATCTTTTCATTTTCTTGATCATGATTTTACTTTATCTTGACAGCGTTAGAGATGTCTAAACTTGATGAGGATGAGTGGCCAACCTAACCTCACATCTCGTCACATCCATTTATGTTCATTTCTTTACATTTCACAATCGTTTTGTTTCTTTTTCGTTTCCTTTTCAAAACCATGCATGAAAACCGTTTTCGTAAACTTTTGAAAACCATGATGCATGCCATGCTCGTGAATGCATATAGTGTCTATCATATTATTACTATAATCTCTAAGCATGCTCATCTATTAAACATATCATTAAAAGAACCTAATTCTAATAAATACCCAGCAAGCAGCAGTACAATTCATGAAACATGCTCAATATCTGGCTATTCTGATAAAGCAGTAAAGAACCTCAATATTCTACTAAAGCAGTAAACAATCAGCATACAAATCCTAACTCTTACGATGTAGGGTCCCAAAGACCAAAACACATATTATATCAACTTAACTCGTTTTTGTAGTGGGTTTAGCACGCAACACTATCCTTCTTCCTTTTCAATACCTTCGAAACAATAACATTAATCATTAACAATTATCTCACAGTCTCAGACTTACAATTTGATCCAATGGATGTACATTATAATTCTATTCCATATTTCTCTCAACTTCTCATACCTATCTTCTTCTATCAACCGCATAAACATAACAACTCTAACTAAACAGAGACTAATTCCAACCACAGAACATAACCCCCCACCATTTATTTCATTTCTTCATTATTTATTATCCAAGCAATACATCAAACAGAACATAAACCTTTCATTAACAGATCACACTTCATCCAAAATACCCTTAACCAAAACAGAGAACATTTACTATCACCCAACTAAAAATGTACGTGCACAAACTAATATCTAATTTAATTACCTAACAAGACCAAGGAGGAGTTAAACAACAAAGGCATTAAACAATTAAATCTCATAGTTTATCAACGCAGTAATCGGACAAAGAGAAATCATAAAAATCCAATAAACAGAGAGGGAATAAATCCTTCATACCAAAAAATGAGCGCTCGAGAGCAGAGGATAGTTCCTTTAGAAGCTCACTGCCTTCTTCCTACTTCTTTATTCCCTCTTAGTCATTTTCGCAATGACAGTATCTCACTCTCTCTCACACATTTCTTTTCTCTGTATCTCCATTTCTTCAAGAGGCTCACTCATTTTCTCTTCTTTCCTTCACAACTCTTAGCCTTTAGTTTTCTCCAAAACACTTTCTTCTTCTCTTCTTCTCTTATTTATCTTTTGAAGCTTTCCAACAATCCCCATAAACCTAACACTCCCAATAATTTTCCAGTTGTAAATGAGAATGACGAGGTGGAATCACAAAGATGTAGCCTCCCAGGGATCTCCACCTTAAACCCACAAACCGGGAAATAACATAAAAACCCAGCCGACCGAAATTTCAGTGGAACCGGTTGACATAGAGGTCGATACAACTAACGATCAGCCCAATGCAATTTAGTGCCATGCCATTTCTTTGCTTCAAAATCCTCACAGCCCTAGAGTGTTGCAAACACACACTCAGTTCATCCAAAGGGGAAATCCATCATGCAGTAATTCAAACACAGAACAGACAAACTTACAAGCATTGGAGGCTGAGAACCAAAATGCACTCGGGCATTACTTACCTCACACTATCGCCAAAGAAGACTCTGCACAACCATCCACTTTAGAGTCCTCCACCAGCCCCGCCAAGCACTTGCCTCAGCCCAGCGCTGCAACAGCGCAACCCACAGTTGCTTCGCTTGTTCGTTCCCGCAAGCTCAGTCACTTCGAGCCCTAGCTCCCGCAACTCGTCGCTCTGGCTCCTCGCATCGTCACTCGCTGCTCCGCCGTGAAGCCTAACCCACTGCTGAAATTGTCTCCTTTGTCCGAGCTCTCTTGAGTCTTTCTCCCTTGTCGCCTCTCCTGCTCTCTCTCTTTTCTCCAAAAATGGTCGCGGACCATTCCAACTTATTTCCCTCTTTTTCTCCCACCCAGACCGGTAGTTCAATGAACCAATTCAATCCTCCATCATTTAATTTCTTCTCTTCCTTTATTTTAATTCCCTCTTATTTCCCTTATATATATATATATATATATATATATATATATATATATATATATATGTATGTGTCCATGCACGTATCGTATATTTATCAATCCAAATTTCAACTTTCAACTTATTCTAAATATCAATTAACGATTATTATGGGTCCAATTTAAATTCTCTGATCCTATTTTCTAATTTAATTTTTCCAGAATTATAATTTAATATATTCTTATTCTAAGTTTATCGAGACCCAAAAGTTTCGGGTATTACAAATAATGCATGCAATATGAAGCATGCAAATCTTGTTATTAAACATACACAAATGATGCATGATTTAGTGTCATACATTTATCTAGACATGTTCTATCTATGTCTTTATTCTCACCCAAAAAGATTTAGGAGTTGGTTAAACAATTGGTTAAAAACTTAAGAAAATATCTCTAAATTTTAGGTATCCGGTCGCCTGCTCCCTAGTTAAGACACATCATGGAAAAATACCTACTTTGATCGACTAGTGTGGTCGATTACAAAATTCATAGATTCAAACTCTTTGTTGGGGTTTACCATTTTTGGTCGTCTGCGTTGTAACGACCCGGATTTTTGTAAATCCTTGAAAATGCGTAAAAATTCAAAATTGTCTAAAATGAATCAGAGCGGGATGCTAAACCCGGCTCGCTACCAACCATTTGGAAAACTCGTTATAAAATCAAATTGATGAAATGCGGAAGCGTTATGAAATCATTTATTTAAAAAGTTGCAGAAGCGTAAATAACGCATTGAGAATGGAAACTAAACTATTGAGTAAAACCGAAGTGCTAGACAGTTAAATACAATTTAAAATACTTAATTTAATTACAACTTTTTCTCTTTTACCCTCTTCATGCCTGGCCAGCTTCGAATCTCATTCTGCAAATCCTTCACCTCTGCTTATTATTTGTTCGTCGTTCTTGTATATGAGCCTATTATTATCTGTTCATCATTTGAACGTACACCACAAGTAATACGTGAGCCTAATTGCTCAGTAAGGAAAGGAGTTAATTCAATTATGCTTATGACTCTCTTTAGTTCATTTGGAATGGGGACCACCCAAACCAATCCTTTCATTAGCCATTTACCATTTTATTACTTTACTTTAAGTCATTTATTCATTACTCGTACTTCGAGTTGGAGATTGAATGACCCATATGGGATGATTTAGTTGGCCGGATCTAACCTCCTGTGGGCATACTAGGTCCTTGTCCTTGACTAGGTTGGGGGCATTGCCTAGCTACCAGACTAGAATCGCTACCCATTCGCCCCCAACTCCCTTATTCTTTTCTTTGTATCTGTGCCGGGCTAAGCTACCGGACCACAGAGGCCTTTATTATCTTACCGTTTTAGTCATTTTCATCATTTATTCTCACTCATGCATGTGTGCGGACCACCCCATGGCACTTCCTATGATTTCTATTACATGATGCATGACCATACATTTTCAACCTATCATGATGCATGATGCATATAACATAACTTTAACAGAAATTGAAGTGCGCATATAAAAAAAGTAACTGAAATTAAAAGCGCAAATAAAAGGAATAGCAGTAACTGAAAAAGCACACAAGGACAAGTAATAACAATGGAACACCCAATAAAGTATAGCATATAAAGGAAGCAATTACAGAACTGATTAAACAACGGGAACATGCTTGGATATGTAAATCACAATAATAAAGGAAATATAACAAATTAACAAGCGACGTGAATATGAAAGTAAGTCATAATTTAATTAACATGCTCAAGAACTTATTATTATTTACAGCTAAATAATTAACATGTTCAAGAAAGGATTATAATTATCATCTAGTTAATTATCCTAATTAATTTTCATGCTCGAGGGTTGATTTCATGTTTTTATCCTAGTTAACTAATCATGCTCAGATTTAGTGTCAACTAATCATGCTTAAGAATAATTTACATGCTTCGATGTCAATAACGTGCCCAATTAAATACTAGCCGTTAATCATATTGGGATAGTAAGTTAAACATTCTCAAGGGGTTTAACATATGCATAGCACTATCATTTCACCAAATAACTTACCTAGTCAATAATTAAGCATGACATGACTAGGTTGATTAATATGCTAATGTTACTCTTATTACTTGTATGCTCAAGTTTAGTTGATTAAACATACTTGCGAAATTAGTCTTGAAGACATGTGGGTAAATGAAACTAATTAATTAAACATGCTATGATTATTAAACTAGTTAATTATATGTGCTCAACCTAATCTAGTTAAGTTAGCTAACATGCTTGAGTCTCGTTAATTATTCTAATTGATTAATTGTTATGATTATTTGACATGCATCAAGACAAGTCATGTAATTTGAACATGCTCAATCAATTACTTTAATTAAGTAAATTAACATGCTCTTACAACATTCTAATCAATCATATACTCAAGTTAATTAAACATGCTAGTTAAGTACTTATTAAACATGCTAATAAATAATGGCAATTCAAGTGGTTTACAGGCTTGGACTACTAAATGAGTTGCTCAATTAACTATTATTTAACATGCTCAACTAATTAGTTATTAATAACAAACTAGTTAATTATCATGCTCAACAAATTGGTTAACATGCTAGTTAATTTAACATGTATATCAAAAAGAAATAACCGAACAATATATATATTGAATGAAAGAAATGACGGTTGAATTATCATAAGGAATGTAATCTAGTTAGCAAGTAGATAATACATGACAGGACATTTAGGAGAACTCTTAACCCATTCATGCTCCTTATCATTCACACCTTTGTCATTCTATTTTCATGTCATTTGGACATTGATAGTTCATCATAAAAGCTAAACATTTGCAATAAAGAGGATAAACTAACAAAGAGGAAAACCTACACTATCATCAAGGGAAATTGGCACAAGTAAGGGGAACAATCCAAACTATCAACCAACAAGGAATCAACAAGGAGATAACAATAATAGCGCATCCAAGGGACCATCAACTAAAAATCAACTAATATTAAGCATTACAGGAAACTAACATAGCACTCACGCACCCATACTTGTGAGTAAGGCCTCCAAATGGCCAAGACACACCCAAATTCCTTACCTCAAACTTTATCACGTGTCGACGTTTAACCATTATCCTTTTCTTCTCTCTTTGATACCTTCACAAATTAGTAACATTTATAATCAATAATTATGACTTATAAACTTTCCTACCCGTAATCACGTAGAAATTCTAGGAGTCCCTTAATACCTAACAAAACATAACATCCAACATAGGAGAAGGCCCCAACTATCGATTGAGCACATATCTATAACAAGCTAAGTCCAACATATTCATGCTTCGGGATTGGCTAACAAAACATATTATTCATTTATCCCTTTTTATTCCATTAACAGGGCAACGAATAAATCCTCCTAACGTGCAAGTTAACAACATGCTTCACAAATTATCATAATAGCCAAACTAATACAATAGAGGTCTAACATTCAACAGTAAGCTATATTCATGCATAATCACTCAACAGGAGGGCACACCTAGACCACATCAAAATAATAGAACCAAATCCAACACCAACAAAGCACATATTTAAGCACTTATCCAACGACAGGCAACAAATCCATAAACAACAGTGAATATCCATCTAACTGAGCAACTTATCCAATAACAGCCAATACAGAGTCCAAACTATTGAAATAGCTGAGAGAAAACTCACTAGTAGATGGGGAAGCACTCAGCTCAATCAACTTGGAGGAACTAAGGAGACCCGAGAGTTCTCCCCTCTAGTTTCTCCATCCATCTTCTCTGTCTCATGTGTCTACCCTCTCTGTCTCTATATTCTACAACCACCGACAGCATGCCCACAATCCTTCTAGCTTTTCAGAGGCTCTCGTTGGAAGGGGTGTACGGGGTTTTTTGCTCAGCAGACAATGAGCCGCCTAAACTGGACAGGCCGGGCTCGATCACACCCGGGTCGGAGTACCCGAGTAGCAGTCTACCTGTAACCTGACCCGATGCCAGAAACGCCACTGCCGATCCATGCCCTGCAGCGTCTGACCATCAGAATATAAAGAAAAAGAAAACCCGACCAACATACCTCCATTTCATCGCCGGAATCGTCACGAAAAAGGCTTCGAACTCGTTCCCTAGCCGCGACTCGCCATTCCGCTGTAGCTCCTCACTGGATGTCGGACAGCTTTGCACTGCCGTCGTAACAGCCGTCCCAAGCTCGTTGTCCTAATCGTCTTCGCTCGCGATTTCCCGATTGCCCTCCTGAGCCTTCACTCTCCCTCTCGTCCTCTGGTTCTCTCTCTTTGGTTTCGCTCTAGAAGAATGGCTGGAGGCCATTCTTCCCCTTTTTTTTCTTTTCAACCGGTTCACTTAGTGAATTGGTTCAAAAATAGCGTGAACCGGTTCAGGCAGTACTGGTTCATGCTCTCCCACATCCCCTCTTAATTTTTCTTTAACCCCATTCAATCAAATTAATCCCTTTTTCATTTTTAAATCCCTAATAATCCAATTTAAATCTTAATATTCTCCTTTCTCATTTCATCAAATGGCCGAAAGCCAAACAAAATGAGGAGTGTTGAACCGGTCCCTTAATAGAATCAGTTCAATTAATCGAAAATACAACTCCACTTATAAATATTAATCCCAATGAGTCACATATATTATAATTTAATTTAATTAACCCCAAATGATCACATACATTATAATTTAATTAATTTAATTAATATTTATTTTAATTACATTAATTTCCATAAATTATAATCTAATGAATACGTCACTAGTAATACCCCGATAATTACCCAATTAATCAAATACCTCCAATTACCTTCCTATTATCTTTATTAAACTACGATATGAAAAGTCAGGGTATTACACGCGTCCTTAAATTTCAATGTTTGGTCGACTGTACTACGACCTCGGTCGATCACACTAGAGACAAAGTGTCAAAATCCTTAGACATATCTTCTTATCCCTCACACCAAACTCAATTATAACTCAACCAATCCATGATATAAATGAACCATAACATCTAGTATACAGATTTCAACCATTCTAGTCTAAAATCACCACCTATATCATGTAATTGACAAAACAATATAACTCTTTAAGGATTAGAATTACTTACCTTGATTTTCAACCCTTTCCAACTTCAAATTTTGCTCCAAAACTACACCTCTCCCTTAAATTCCAAGTGCTTTAGAATTATCTTCACATTTGCTGCAATTTTCTTTTGAGACTCAAGCTCAAAATCTCATATTTTCCCCAAATTTTCCATTTTTTCCTCAAAACTCTCACTTTTTTTTTCTCTCTCTCACCTCTATTCTTTAGACTTCCCTCATGATTTACCTTTTCCTTCTGTTAAGAAGGAATTAATCCAGACAATTCCTTGACCATTTACCATTTTGGCCTCCATTGTTTAAGCAAAAAAACCAATTTGCCCTTAAACTTCCATTATTTACGGTTTAAGCTGCTTGCTTCAGCTTGACATGTGGCATGATCCCATTGGTGACAATATTTTATTACATGACATCATAGATACATGTCTTAGAAAACTTTCATATGGGATAACATCTTCAAATTCTTACTTAATATGTCCGAATTAAGTATTTAACAAAAAACATATAATAACGTCACATACACTTAGTCTGACTGAAAAATGATATAACTTTTACTATGCAAGTTCAATTTACATAATTCTAATGTCCTTCTCTTCCTTAGGATGTCTAGTTCATCACCTTAAAATTTCATCCAATTCCATACACATCTGCATATTCAACTATGTTAATATATCTAAACTTTATAGAAAAATATTTTATCTCCAAATCTTAATTATACATAATTTTTTAATTTCAAATTTTACACATCACTTATATTTTATTCATAAGTATGTAAAATTTCAAGTCATTACATGACACGTTTAGAAAGACATTTAATGGAATTTCCTAATATATTTATCTTTTATAAGCTTGGGAGAAATTATTAAGGGGAGATATTAAGCTACTCAAAGGAGTCTTGTATTAGAAAAATAATTCTAAATCATTCAAATGTTTTGTTGCAGTATCCCATGGCAATAGTAGTAAATTTCACATAAAAAAAAAGTCAAATTCGAGTCATATTCTTATAATATGATTTTCTCATCTACTTTATTGTGTTGCAATCTAATTATTTAGTATCTAAATTATCATTCCAAATCAATTTTAATTTTTATTTCATTGTTTTGCATAGATATAAATTTTGCTAAATTTGTCCTCGTGGGATCAACTTTTATTCATTACTATTACTTGTTTTGCGACATGTGCACTTGCGTAAAGTGTAGTTCAAACAACTGTCTATGTATACATCAAGATATTAATCATTGCCGCATCAATGGTGCGTGGAGCCTATTTTGATAAAATGGGAAAAAGAGATTTTTTTAAGTGATTTTAAATCTATGCATGATACTTCATTTGATCATGGTTTTGATGAGAATGGATAAAACTAGTTTTACATGCACTGCATATGGTATAGATTTTCTTACTGAGTTAATCACTCATCTATCCCTTCCTTCCTAGGTTTGATCGGTGTATGGGGTGTCTATATTTCATGTTGAGGATTTTATTTCTCCTTAGTTATAAATTTATTTTATGATGTTGAATGATTTCATTTTCTACACAATATTCTTCTCTTGGTTATTATTACGCAATTTATTCCTCTTGGTGATTTGTAATGCTCTTTTTCGTAAATCTCAACTTTTAAAATTTTTTTTTTAAATAACATCAATTAAAATCATATCTTTAATTAAATAACCATAAATCAACTATTAAATCATGTCTTTACTTTAACATAGTGGAAATCGTGCATTTCATGAAATAAATACAACAGAAGACTTAACTAGGAAACCCATCAGTCCATTTATTAAATAAATACTCACGCCAACACAAAACTTTTCTTAAAATATTTCTCATTATAAAACACATCTAGAACTGTTTCATAAAACCATAAATAGTTTACTTTCACATTATAAATATCTTATTTCTTTTAAATTCTCTTCATTTGTAAAACCACATACATCAGATCTAAAGTCCCAACAACATCGAGTGCTCACCACAGGCATGACCATCAACCTGCTTCTACATCATAAAATTCATCATAAACTTCCTCACCCACAACACAAGGTTTATCTATAAGTCTAAGACTTAGCAGACAATGCATGAGACCGTGAACATTTGAATGTGCATGTTGTTTATAAAAACTTTTATAGTTTGTCCTCCCTTTTTTGTTATTCATTTCGTTCATTCTTTCATCTCCATTAGGATTTGACACCAAGCTAAATCATTGGGGAACAAGTTCTCCAAAGCTACATTGGGAACCACATCCACCAACATCGAGGATTAAAACCCAAAGCTACATGGATTGTCACCAAAGCTGCTTTCATTTTTATCGTTCCATTCATTTATTCATTCTTTACCATTGAGATTTGGTACCAAACTAAATCATTGGGGAACAAGTCCTCCAAAGCTACATTGGGAAACACATCCACCAAAGCTACATCGGGGATTAAATCCTTGAAGCTACGTGGATACTGAATTACCAAAGTTACTTTTGTTTTCTTCATTTCATTCCTTTGTTCTTTCTTTACCATTGAGATTCAACACCAAGCTAAATCATTGGAGAACAAGTCCTTTAAAGCTATATTGGGAAACACATCCACCAAACCTATATCAGGGACTAAACTTCGAAGCTATATGGATATCGAATCAACAAATCTACATTCGTTTTCTTTATTTAATTCATTCATTCCTTCTTTACCATTGGGATATACCATCAAAGTTAAACAATAAAATCTTTGGGAGTCATGACTCACCCAAAGGTACATCAACGGCCAAAGCCGTAGAACCTACATTGATGGCAGTATCGCCAAAGCTTCTTACATATCTTCATATTGTTCTTTATCTTTCTTACATGAAAAACATCATATGAGAAAACATTTTTGTATTCTTTCTTGAAAACCTTGATGCATGAACATACTCATGAATATACAGTGACACCCATTAAAATCCCTAGTATTCATTTCATAATAAACTTCCCATTTCATCATCAAAATATTATAGTAGCATGAAATAGATCCTTCAAGCATCAACACAGTATCATAAATAGCATAAACAGATCCTCTAGCAAATATTTCAACCACATTAACATTTAAAACCCCATATTTATTATCACGATAACACAAAAAACATATTAACATAGACGTGCCTCCAAAAGAGGGGTAAAAAATTGGACCAATGACAATGGAGTACTTCAAGCAAATAGCTTACTTGCAAGTAGGAGGTGGCAGCTGCTACTTTCCAGCAGCTGCTTCAGATTAGCGACAATCCAACTTCTTCTACAGAGCTCCAATGAAGTTGATTTTTGGACACCTCACTCTCACATATATCTATTTTTTCTCCTCCAAATTTTAGCTGAAAAGCCTGTATACAACTCGAGATCTCACACGAAAGCTGCCCAGAGGTCGGTGGGAATCGACAGATTGAGTCTTCAGCAAAGAAAGGTGTGTAACATTCGAACCCAAACTCCTTTTCTGTTGATTTTTCCTTCCTTAGAATCTTAATGAAAAAGCATGATTTTGGCGGTGGTTTTAGTAACTTTGGTGATGGAGATAATGGAGAAAAAACAGAAGACAAATTCGAGAGGAGTTAAAGGTGTACCAATCTGCACCTTTGTTTTGATTGAACTCCATAAGGAGTGTCTCCAACCAGGTTGGGATGTGTGTCTTACCTCACATACTCTCTAGATCTACTACCTTAGAGGGAGTAGGGCAAGGAGGGACAGTAAGATCTTCAAACAAAATGAACAAGGATTGAAGAAATGGTGGCTCACTCATTTGGATCTCTCCAAGAAAAGATTGGTCGATTGTTCCTCAACAAAGAGGTGAAGAGTTTCTCTCCAAAAGCTGGGTTTTTTTATCAAAATATTCATTAGCTGCTCAGCAGCTCGAAATGTAATAAATATAGTGCTCCATTAGGGTTACAAAATAAGGGAAAAAGAAAAATAAAATAAATGACAAAGAAAATGGTAATGTGTCACTCAGCTAAGGCATTGTGAATGGCCGAGTATGCTTAATTTGTGTGGTCCATGGATTCTAGCATCACCACTTCATTTCTCATGCGAAAGTTCATTTTCTAAAACCATGCAAATCTTTAAAAACACCAGCATGCTATTCTCCCAAAAAAATCAGCATAAATTATACCAAAAGAGGATTGAACACACAGCCTAGTGGGGGTGCTTTTCATGAGGGCGGAGAGGGACTTCACTTGAGGTGTCTCCTCTATGTGTCCAAACCAATAAATTGAAGGGCTTCTCCATGTTTTCAAATGTTGGTTCTCCTCCAAGATTAGCATAGAATTGATCCCCTGCAAAATGAGCAAACAAGTTAGAAATCTCCTAGGCTCTCGATCTAGTCAAGGGACCTTGCAGCATATCATCCTCTCGGAGTAGTTAAGGATTTGTCCCCAAATCAAGCTCTTCCCCTGAATTCTCTTGGTCATTTTCAACTTCTATATAGGGTGACAAGTCTTGTACATTGAAAGAGGCCGACACTCCATAGTCTCCGAGAAGGTCAATTTTGTATGCATTGTTGTTCACCCTTTGTAGTACTCAGAAGGGTCCACCAGCTCTGGGCATGAGCTTGGATTTTCTTTTGTTTGGGAACCTCTCCTCGCGTAGGTGAAGCCACACAAGATCCATTTCATTGAAGATCACTTCTTTTCTGCCCTTATTGGCTTGCTTAGCATAGGATTCATTCTTCTTTTCAATTAACTTTCTCACCGATTCATGCAAAGATTTGATGTGTTCGGCCTTGGCTTCTCCCCCGGTATTGGTCATCTCCTTTGATCTAATAAGAATGAGGTCCAAGGGAGTTAAAGGATGATTGGTGTTTTCTGAGTGGAAGTGTGCATGCTTCGATTATATGCAAACTCCACATAAGGGAGTTGTTAATCCCAATCCTTGAGCTTCCCTCTAAGAATGCTCCTTAATAGTGTTCCGAGAGTCCAATTAACAACTTCTGTCTGGCCATCCGTTGGGGGATGGAAGGAGGTGCTAAAAAGGAGCTTAGTGCCAATCTTCCTCCATAAACTTCCCCAAAAAGCACTAAGGAATTTGGTATCCCGATTTGACACAATAGACTGGGGAACACCCTGAAGTCTCACCACTTCTTGAAAGAACAAATCGGCAATATGGCTTGAATCATCAACTTTGGAACAAGGGATGAAATCTGCCATCTTTTAAAATCTATCCACAATCACAAAAATTGAATCTTTGGATCTACTAGTGCGTAGCAACCCCAAAATAAAATCCATGCACACCTCAATCCATGGATGAATTGGAACCGGTAATGGCATATAAAGTCCTTGGGGTAGTAATCGGCTCTTGGACTTCTTGCAAGTCATGCATTTCTCCACCACTTTGTGAACATCTCTTTGAAGGTGTGGCCAAAAGAAATGCTCCTTCACAGCCTCTAATATCTTCTTTTCACCAAAGTGACATGCTAAACCTCCCTCATGAGCTTCCTTTATCAAAGACTCTTGAAGGCTCCCCCTCGGCACACAAATCCGGCCACTTTTACAAAGATATTCATCCATGAGATGGTAAGTACCCTCGGTCCTGCCTTGAGATAAATTTTGGTAGATCTCCTTGAAGTCTTCATCTTCCAAATATGCACATTTGATCCATTCAAATTCCATTATTCTTGTATTCAATTCCGTTAGAAGGTTGCACCTCCTAGAAAGTGCATCGGCAACAACATTGGTCTCTCCTTTCTTGTAATTAATGATGTAGGGAAACCATTCAAGAAACTCAAGCCACTTTGCATGTCTTCTATTCAACTTGTTTTGACTCTTGAGGTGCCTCAAAGCTTGTTGGTTCGAATGAATAACAAACTCTTTAGGAAGTAAATAGTGTTGCTGATATGCCCCAGGGTCCTCTCACACGGAGTCGAGCCAAGAAACTCATAGCTTTCCTAACTCATTTTTATTTTGTAGGAGATTTCAAGATTTGGGATTCTTTAAAGGAAATATCACATGACGATAAAGGAGTTCCATTCCATTCGATTACATGGGAGCATGCTCGACCAACCTAAACCGACATCCAAGTGGCCTATGTAGAATGTGGACTCGAAGACTACAAGTAAAATTTGAATTCTTGATTTGAATTATTAGTAGACTCACTTGATGAAAACTTTTACTTGTTTTTTTTTTATGTTGTTGTTATTTTTGGAGTAAGTGTAGAGAGGTGCGCGGTTTGCTTGCAAACCCCGTCCTCATGCCCAAATTTCATCATTAAGGGCATTTTGGTATTTTTGACCTATTTTGTAAACATTAGGGTTTAACTACCCTCTTTTGGAAAGAAGGAAGGAGTTTTTTGATTGATTAATATTTGGAGTCTCCTTGAGATCTACCCGCGGCCATCCTCCATAGCACCAATCCTTCCATTCCCTTGCAAGGGGTTCTTGAAGCTTCTTTTCCTTGCAAATCCAGGGTTATTATCTCTTCCAATCCTTTATCCTTGTGGTGAGGATTGTGGCGTGGAGGTAAAAGAAAGTTTCCATCTGTGGAGAGTGTTTGTTTTTCTAGCAAACCACAAGTTGACCCTCTTACTAGGAGGTGTTCGGACTCCTTGTTGTTCTTCTCGATTCTTGAAGCTCCTATTTGCTGTTTCTGGTTGTTTTTGGCATTTACAGGTTCTATTATATGATTATTGGTGTGGTGTTTGGTTGCTCATTCAAGAAGTGCGAGTTGAGTAATGTTTATTGTTGAATCTCTTTTAGCCGCAGAATCTGTTTTTATTTGTGGATTGCTGGAAGCCTGATTGCAGCTCTGTTTTGATAACCTTAAGCTACTTGGATCAATTTTTTATCTTCTAGAAAGTTGTTTATTTCTGAGTTAGTTGAATACCCTCCAAATTTGGGATTATTTTGTTGTAAGAACTTCGAGTTATTTGCGTTTGAATACTGAAATGTATTTCTGCCCTACTGAAACCCTAGTTTCGGGTTGATATTAATTTCGACATATCTCCTAATCTTGAGTGGTTTTTGGATTGAAATTTTGAAGCAACTCTTCTGCATGTGTTAGGTTTACGTCCTCCAAATTACAGCTCTAGTTCACGTGTAAATTTGGAGCTTGATCCATTTCATTGCTACTAGCTCGGGTATTGATAGTTTTTCTGGGACAGATTTGAAAAGTATATTTTTGGGGATTTTGGATTATATCATTTGGTATCAGAGCCGATTTTCATGTTTGCTGCTATTCTTGTGAATTATAAGATTGGTTATGAGTACTAGAAGTGGTGCTCAATATCATATTCCCCGGGAAGTGAGAAATAATTCTAGTGCGCCACCACCCGAGGAAAATCAAGAGCCAACCGAGCCTTCCATGAATGAGATGTTTGAAATGATCCTCAAATTGCAGCAACAAATTGGATCTTTCAATAATGATCATGTACGGGGTCCTAGAACTCCAAGATCTAGAATGAGAATTAGTACTTCTAATGAATCTAGAGGATGCGATGCTAGTGTATTCGATGAAGATTGGGAGGAACCCGAAGATTCGGATTCACCAAGTCCTAGGAGAATAGCATGCTAGTGTATTTGATAATAACAAGCCTAGATGCCGTGACATCAAGTGCTTTAAATGCTTGGGATTCGGTCATATAGCCTCTCAATGTCCAAATGCAAGGGTGATGATTCTTAAAACGGAAACTAATGAGATAGTCAGTGAAGATGAGGAAGAGGGTGTGGCATTGACGAAAGATGATAATGTGGAAGAAACATTCTATGCTCCTGAAGGTTCTTTGCTTGTAGTGATGAAGAGATCTATGGCGATTCAAAACCAAGTCGAGGAATTGCAGCGGGAAACTATCTTCCATTCTCGTTGTCAAGTTCAAGGAAAATTGTGTTCGTTGATTATTGATGGTGGTAGCTGTACTAATGTCATATCGTCAGAGGTTGTTGAAAAATTGGGGTTGACCACCTCAACTCACCCTACTCATTATCGATTAAATTGGTTGAATGACAAAGACCCGATCAAAGTTACCAAACAAATGAGATTGTCCTTTTCTATAGGTGGCTATGAGGATGAGGCCACATTTGATGTTGTTCCAATGACGGCTAGCCATTTAGTACTTGGAAGACCTTGGCAATTTGATAGGAAGACGAAGCATGATGGGTATTCTAACTATTACTCCTTCAAATTCAAAGGAAAAACTGTGAATCTAGCTCCTCTCAACCCGGATCAGATTGCTAAAGACTATGAGAGCATGAATAAGAATAGAACCAAAAACTCCCTTATAATCACAAAAGGGGATCTTAAGAGGTCCTTAATGCAAGGAGGGCCGATTATTCTCATGTTGTTTCAGGAAACATTGGAGGAATTGGGCACTATCCCCGATTCGGTATTTGGCTTGCTTAAAGAGTTCGAAGACATATTTCCGGAAGAGTTACCTTTGGGATTGCCACCTTTGAGAGGAATTGAACACCAGATAGATCTTTTGCCAGGGGCTTCTCTACCAAACCGGCCAGCTTATAGATTAAATCCTGATGAGTCGAAAGAGCTTCAAAAACAAGTCACCGAACTACTTGACAAGGGTTATATTCGAGAGTCTCTTAGTCCTTGTACAGTACCTACCTTGTTGGTTCCTAAGAAAGATGGTTCAGTAAGGATGTGTATTGATAGCCATGCCATTAATCAAATCACTATCAAATATCACTTTCCTATTCCCAAGCTTGAGGATATGTTAGATGAACTCAGTGGAGTTGCCATTTTTTCGAAAGTTGATTTGAAAAGTGGATATCATCATATTCGAATGCACGAAGGGGATGAGTGGAAGACAACTTTTAAAAGAAAGTATGGGCTCTATGAATGGATGGTCATGCCATTTGGTTTGTCTAATGCCCCTAGTACTTTTATGTGAGTGATGCATCACCTTCTTTGAGATTTTATGGGAAAGTTTGTCATCGTTTATTTCGACGATATACTTGTTTATAGCTCGGATATCTCCAGTCATCTTGCACACCTATGATTATTATTCGAAGAATTACGGAAAGCTCAGCTATTTGGCAATCTCAAGAAATGCTCATTTGCTCAAGATAGAGTCTATTTCTTGGGATTTATTATTATTAAAGACAGAATGGAAGTCAATGAATCAAAAATAGTGGCAATCAAGGACTGGCCGATTCCAACTTGTGTCTCAGAAGTTCGAAGTTTCCATGGCTTAGCATCCTTCTACCGACGTTTTATAAAGGGGTTCAGCTCAATCATGTCCCCTATCACTGATTGCACCAAGAAAGGAAAAGATATTGTGTGGACTTCATCTTTCCAATCGAGTTTCGAATCTATTAAAGAAAAATTATGCAATGCTCCTCTTCTAGTGCTTCCAGATTTTACCAAGGTTTTCGAGATTGAATGCGATGCCTCGGGAGTGGGTATTGGTGCTATTCTTATGCAGGAAGGCAAGCCGGTTTCCTATTTTAGTGAAAAGCTAAAGGGGGCCGCCTTAAACTATTCTACTTATGATAAAGAATTCTATGTAGTTATCTGAGCGGTGGAAGTTTGGCAACACTATCTCTTATCTAGAGAATTTATCATTCATTCGGATCACCAAGCATTGCAACACATTCGTAACCAAGGGAGGC
This sequence comes from Begonia loranthoides, assembly GCA_022433065.1. Taxonomy (NCBI): domain Eukaryota; kingdom Viridiplantae; phylum Streptophyta; class Magnoliopsida; order Cucurbitales; family Begoniaceae; genus Begonia; species Begonia loranthoides. The sequence continues at coordinate 36,454,991 of CM039468.1, read as the reverse complement.
TTAATCGTCGTCATGGCAAATGGGTAGAGTTTCTAGAACGCTACCCCTATATTATTAAATATAAAAGGGGAGAATCTAATCAGGACGCAGACGCTCTCTCTAGGCGTTCTATTTTGTTGACAGAACTTAATGTCAGACCTTTTGGTCTAAATTGGATCAAGGAGCTTTATTCGGAGGATAAGGATTTTGGTAGTATTTACTCTAATTTTTTGCTCAAGCCGGATTTTCCATACTTCTTGGAGAATGGCTTTCTTTTTAAGAATGGCAAGTTATGTATTCCTATATGCAGTCTTCGGGAAGCTCTCATCCTTGAAGCTCATTGTGGTGGTTTAGCAGGGCATTTCGGCAATAAGAAAACTATTGAAGCCATTCAAGAGCACTTTCATTGGCCTCATTTGCGCCTAGATGTACAAAGGATTGTGGAGCGTTGTATTTGTTTGTAAAAAGGCAAAGAGCCGAGTCCTTCCACAAGGTCTCTATATGCCACTTCCTATGGCCACTCATCCTTGGGTGGAAATCAGTGTTGATTTTATCCTAGGAATTCCCCGCACTCCCCGAGCTAAAGACTCTATCATGGTTGTTGTAGATCGTTTCTCCAAAATGGCTTACTTTATTGCCTGTAACAAAACTGATGATGCCCCTCACATAGCTGATTTATTCTTTAAGGAGATCATTCGTTTACATGGAGTTCCTCGCTCTATAGTGTTAGATCGGGATAAGAAGTTCTTAAGTTCATTTTGGAAGACTTTATGGTGGAAACTAGGTACTAAATTGTTCTTCAGCACTTCTTTCCATCCCCAGACTGACGAACAAACGAAGGTGGTTAATCGTACCCTGGGAGCATTACTAAGATCGGTGCTCAGTAAAAGACTACCTGATTGGGACTTACAGTTGCCTTATGTGGAGTTTGCTTATAACCGGAGTGTACATGGGATTACTCATCATACACCATTTGAGGTAGTATATGGATTTAATCCTCTTACGCCTATGGATCTCTTACCACTTCCAGTGACTGATTATGTGAGTGAAATGGAGCTGTGAAGGCCGAGCGAGTTAAGTTATTGCATGAAGAAGTACAGAAGAGTATCGAGAAAAAAAATTCTGAATATGCTAAGCTTGCAAATCGGGGGCGGAAGGAAGTTATTTTTGAGGTGGGCGATCTTGTCTGGTTACATCTTCGTAAAGATCGATTTCCTAATCAGCATAAGTGCAAGCTATTGCCGAGAGCTGATGGTCCCTTTAAAGTATTGGAACGTATCAATAATAATGCATATCGGATTGAACTACCCAAGGATTATGAAGTTTCGGCCACCTTCAACGTTCAGGATTTATCACCATTCCATGACGGAGACGAGTTTTCTAACGAGGATACTTTGGAGCATTCTATGGATTTGAGGTCAAATCCTCAATCACCCGGGGAGGATGATGTGCCCAAGGGTCCTCTCACACGAAGTCGAGCCAAGAAACTCATAGCTTTCCTAACTTGTTTTTGTTTTGCGGGAGATTTCAAGATTTGGGATTCTTTAAAGGAAATATCACATGACGATAAATAGTTCCGTTCCACTCGATTACATGAGAGCATGCTCGACCAACCTAAACTGACATCCAAGTGGCCTATGTAGAATGTGGACTCAAAGACTAAAAGTAAAATTTGAATTCTTGATTTGAATTATTAGTAGACTTACTTGATGAAAACTTTTACTTGTTTTTTTTTATGTTGTTGTTATTTTTGGAGTAAGTGTAGAGAGGTGCGCGGTTTGCTTGCAAACCCTGCACTCATGCCCAAATTTTATCATTAAGGGCATTTTGGTCTTTTTGACCTATTTTGTAAACATTAGGGTTTAAGTACCCTCTTTTGGAAAGAAGGAAGGAGTTTTTTGATTGATTAAAATTTGGAGTCTCCTTGAGAGCTACCCACGGCCATCCACCATAGCGCCAATCCTTCCATTCCCTTGCAAGGGGTTCTTGAAGCTTCTTTTCCTTGCAAATCCAGGGTTATTATCTCTTCCAATCCTTTATCCTTGTGGTGAGGATTGTGGCGTGGAGGTAAAAGAAAGTTTCCATCCGTGGAGAGTGTTTGTTTTTCAAGCAAACCACAAGTCGACCCTCTTACTAGGAGGTGTTCGGACTCCTTGCTGTTCTTCTCGATTCTTCAAGGTCCTATTTGCTGTTTCTGGTTGTTTTTGGCATTTACAGGTTCTATTATATGATTATTGGTGTGGTGTTTGGTTGCTCATTCAAGAAGTGTGAGTTGAGTAACGTTTATTGTTGAATCTCTTTTAGCCGCAGAATCTGTTTTTATTTGCGGATTGCTAGAAGCCTGATTGCAGCTCTGTTTTGAGAACCTTAAGCTACTTGGATCAATTTTGTATCTTCTAGAAAGTTGTTTATTTCTGAGTTAATTGAATACCCTCCAAATTTGGGATTATTTCGTTGTAAGCATTTTGAGTTATTTGCGTTTGAATACTGAAAGGTATTTCTGCCCTGCTGAAACCCTAGTTTCGGGTTGATATTAATTTCGACATATCTCCTAATCCAGAGTGGTTTTTGGATTGAAATTTTGAAGCAACTCTTCTGAATGTGTTAAGTTTACGTCCTCCAAATTATAGCTCTAGTTCACGTGTAAATTTGGAGCTTGATCCATTTCATTGCTACTAGCTTGGGTATTGATAGTTTTTCCGGGGCAGATTTAAAAAGTATATTTTTGGGGATTTTGGATTATATCAGTTGCCATACCTCCAATGCTCGGATAACCACATAGAATTTCTTGTCATAGGTTGAGTAGTTGAGTGTGGCATCCTTCAACGTTTCACTAAAGAAGGCAATTGGCTTGTCTTCTTGCTTTAGAACAGCACCAATCCCCAATCCCGAAGCATCACATGCTAACTCAAACACTTTATTGAAATCGGGTAGTCGAAGGATGGGAGCCCGGCACAATTTATGCTTGATATCTTCAAAGCTTCTTTGACATGCTTCACTCCATTGGAATTCTCGCCCTTTCTTTATACAATCAGTCATGGGAGCCATAAGGGTGCTAAAGTTTTGAATGAACCTCCTATAGAAAGAGGCTAATCCATGAAAACTCCTCACATCCTAAATGCTCCTTGGAATCGGCCACTTCTTAATGGCCACCACCTTGGTTTCATCCACCTCCATGCCATCTTTTGAAAGTATGAATCCTAAGAAATGCACTCTTTCTTGAGCAAAAGAGCACTTTTTAAGATTCCCAAATAACTTCTCCTTTCTCAAAGTCTCAAATAGCAACCGTAGATGCTCCACATGCAAAATCAAATCCGAGCTATACACAAGGATGTCATCAAAGTAAACCACAACAAACTTTCCCAAAAACTCCTTCAACACAAGGTTCATTAATCTCATGAAAGTACTAGGAGCATTTGTTAAACCGAAAGGCATCACTAACCATTCAAAGAGACCATGCCCAGTCTTGAAAGCCGTCTTCCATTCATCACCTTCTTGCATTCGGATTTGGTGATAACCACTCTTCAAATCCACTTTGGAGAAAATAGCCACCCCACTAAGCTCATCAAGCATGTCTCCCAACCTTGGTATGGGAAACCGATACTTAATAGTAATCTGATTTATAGCCTTAATATCAATGTACATTCTCATAGTGCCATCCTTCTTAGGCACCAACAAACAAGGGACAACACAAGGACTCATTGATTCTCGAATGTACCCTTTCTCTAGAAGCTCTTGAACCTGTTTTTGAAGTTCTTTGGCCTCCTCCGGGTTTAGTCTATAAGTGGGACGGTTTGGAAGAACTACTCCGGGCCCAAGATCAACTCTATGCTCAATCCCTCGAAAGGGTGGAAGGCCTTGAGGTAACTCCTCGAGAAAAATATCTTGAAACACTTTAAGGAGTTGTGCAACTTCCATAGGAACCACTCATAGCTCCTCCATTCTTTCTTTGAACAAAATGAGGACAATCGGCCCTCCTTCACAAAGACTCTTCCTCAACTCATTCTTTGACAAAAACAAGTTGGTCTTGGACTTTTGTTCCCTCTTAGCTTCCTCATGTTTTGCTAATTGCTTTGGACTAAGAGGCATTAAAATGAAAGTCTTGCCTTGGTGCTTGAGTGAGTACTCATTGGTGTAACCATCATGTAATGCTCTCCGATCGGATTGCCATGGTCTTCCCAACAAAATATGGCTTGCACTCATTGGTACTACATCAAATAGGGCTTGATCTTCATGGCCCCCAATAGCAAAATCAATATTTACTTGCTTGGATACCTTCAACACTCCACGGTCATTCAACCAACTCAATTGGTATGGATTCGAGTGCATGGTGGTCTCCAAATTCAACTTGTCCACAAGCTCTTGAGAAGCCACATTTGTGCAACTCCCTTCATCAATGATGAGTGAGCACACTTTATCTTTGATTAGGCATCTACTAAAGAAAATATTATCCCTTTGCTCATTGTCTCGATGGGTGTGAGCAACTAGAGATTTTCGAATCACCATCAACAAAGGTCCTTCTTGTGCCAAGCATCTCTCGGCCATATCAACTTCTTCCTCTCCCTCTTTAAGGGTGGTGGATGCTTCATCTTCATCCTCGCTAATTAACTCATTTGTGGCCTCCCTAAAGATCACAACTCGTTTATTGGAGCATCCACCACCCTTGATCTTCAAGGGTGGTGGATGCTTCATCTTCCTCTCCCTTTTGCGAACTCACAATTCTTCTCCTATCTTTGGCAAGACGGTTTGCAAGTTCCTTTATGAAGAAATTGCCTCTAGGTGGAAACAAAATTTTTCCATTTGATCTGGGTGGAAGGCATGCAAAGAAGATAATGATGAATACTCCTTGGATTTGAGGGCAAATTCTTTTCAACTCCGGGAGTATGATGTACCCCAAGTTCCTATCGCCTGAGCCGTGCCCGGGGCACCTTTATTTCTAACTTTTTATTTGTTTTGTAGGTGTTTAATTTTCTATCCAATTTAGAGGAAAGCTTTATTCAATGTCACAGAGAGGATTTGGTGTATTTGGACTAGTGGATATCATGCAATCATAGAAGAAAATTAGGAGCTGTCCAAATCCGCCTAGAATCTGAGCAGCAGATGATCAAGGGCTTTTTTGACAACCGAGACGGCGTTGTTTCAGCTTTAGTCCTTCATATCAAATGCAGCCAACATACAGAGCTTTCCAAGGACATATTGGACGTTTTATTTGGGTTTGGTTTACTATATCTAATATCCCTTTTTCAGAGACTAATTTTCAAAATCGGATTTATTGTTTTGTTATTGTTAATGGGTTGTTTAGGTCATTTTCTAATTAGGGTTATTTTAGTCTTTTTTTCCCTTTTGTGTACAAACTCTTAGGGTTTTAAAAAGCCCTCTTTGCTGCAAATGAAATGAGTTTTGAATTGAAGACAACTTTTGTGTTTTGGTAAACACTAGCCGCGGCCTCCCCTCCCCTTTAGCACCGATTTCATCCATCCCCCAAGCAAGGCCCCTCTTGAAGCTTCTCAACCTTGCATCCTTGGGATATTGTTTCTTCCAATCCTTATCTTCGAGGTAAGATTGTGGTGTGGAGACAAGAGAACTATCCAACCTTGGAGAGTGTTAGTTTTCGGCTAACCCCAAAGTCGTCCCTCTCACTAGGAGGTCGGCGGACTCCATTGTATTTCCTCTTGATTTTTGTGGCTCTTTTATGTTCTTTTCTTGCTGTTTGGATAACCTATGTTCTGGTGATTAAATGATTGTTATGTGTTGAAGAAGCCTTTTGGAGATTATTGATTGTAGAAGGTTATTTTCGGATTATTGTTGAGGTGTTGAAATCTGTAATTTTGCTGGATTGTTGTTAGCGCTGATTATAGTATCTGTTTTAGGCCCTTACGATGTTCTTCTCTATTTGATGCCTTCTAGTGATTTGTTCACAATTAAGTCAGTGAGCTACTCTCCAAAAATGAGCTTCATTGGGTGTATGTAGCTCAAGTTATTCCGTTTTGAATCTGCAATGGTAAATCTGTCCTGCTGGAAAACAGATTTCGGGTTGTTATTGAAATTGATAGATCTCCTAATCTAGAGTGCTTTTTGGGCTGGATTTTTTATCAAACTTTCCTGAATATATTAAGTCTATGTTCTCCAAAATACAGCTCTAGTTCACGTATATATTTGGAGCTTGATTCATTTTATTGCTGCTGGTTCGAGTATTGATAATTCTCCGGGACAGATTTCTTTAAGGCTCTCCATTTGTTTCTTGGAGCCTATCATTAGAGCTTGTAATTTTATTGCTGGGAATGATTTTTTGAATAAGAATTCTATTAGTGAATATTCTGTCATCTCATAGGAGAAAGTGTATTGGTTTTGTGAATGAATGCAAGTGTTTATTAGGAGGAAACATATTTAGTTACTAGAAGCAGTGCACAATTTTATTGAGAGAGGAGGAAAATTTTATACCAAGAGTTTTCTAGGGGAAAACGTCAATGGAAGGGTTGAAAGGAGAAGGGAAATAAGGGTCATCGGATGGAAGGGCGAATGAACCATGTTTCGTCGGATGGAGTGTTCGTGGATAGAAAAGTGTCTGCAAAAATGCTTAGATCAAGTGGAAAATGCAATGGCTTTTGGATGAGGGGCACAGATGAGTTTAGGGCCATCATATTAAAAGGTGGAAAGGAAGATGCTCCCACATGAGAGAAAGATTCTGTTGCGGGAAGGAGGATGAACATCAAATGAGGGAACATGATTAAACATGGACCATAAAATGTTATAAAAGATGCTTTGATAGCGTGGAAAGATTCCTCATGGGAGGAGACATGCAGAGAATTAAGCGGTGTCGTTTAGCTGAGGCAAATGTGTGACATGGTTTAAGTGATGAAATTGAACATCGCTGTTTAGATAAAAATGTGTGTTAAACTGTGGAAGTCACGAATGCGTAGAAGTCTGCGGTAGCAAGCGCTTTCGCGATGAATAGTGGGAATGAGTGAAACGTTGTTGTTCAAATTATGCCACATGGGATTGAAGCTCAATACATTTTCATTTCGGAGGAATAAATCCGTGAAGAGAATCTGTGGTGCTGGAGCATAGGGTTTCATGGCATGGAATGCGTCTGCAGATTTAATGAAATGGTGCCATTTGGATTTGGGTCGTTGGGGAAAACTTGGGTGGCGCGGAAGTGTACCTGTATTTCTTAGACTGAAGATATGATGCCATGTATTTGTGTTTAGTTTACATTATTGAACTTAGGAGGAGATGATATGTTTTACTGTGATATTTTACGTGCTATGGCCCAAGGATGTTACTACCCCGTATGGTAAGAGGATAGACGTTGCTCATTTATAGTTTATATGGTTATTAAGGATCTATTCTTTATACTGTGGATGTACTGTTTATGTTTACCAAATAATGAAGTTTGAGGATTATGTTGTAGTTCTTAGATGAATTTGTTTTTACAATGATAAGCATGTTGAGGATATGTTATTGTATTGGCTAATGCATTGTTCTGTTCCTTGTTATCTATGATGATAAGGATTGATTTTGTAGTTATGTTTGATGATGTTCTGTCATTTAGGATCTGTTATATGTTGTGACAGTGAGTTTTATGCTGATGAATAGTGGTACGAGGATCTGTTATGTTGTTACCTGGAATTGTTCCTTCTATTTACAATTTATTGATGAGGATATCTTTCCGTTGCATCTTGATGATTATGTTTTTGCATGAGTCTTCATATAAGAAAGATAAAAATGATGAAAAATTGTATGTAAATGGGTTAGGAGGATAGGTTGTCCCATAGGAGAGGACCGGTGAGACATTAGCTTGTTAGCTTGCTATGATGAGGTTAAAGCTGGCTGGCACAAAGGGTTACTAGCTCGTCATGCCTTAAATTGCATGGAAGCCAACAGAGGGCTCCCAAAAAGGTGGAGTCTGTCTTCCACATGAGAAGAGACCTCCCACAAAGAGGAGGGTTGTGCTGTGTGCCCACCGTTGTGCCTACTCATATCTGAAAGATAAAGAAAAGAAATGAAAGAATAGAAAGAGGAAAGAAGAGAGATGAACTCATGTCATGAATATTAAGTTCACAGTCACATGCATTACATGCTAAGTCTTAGACTTATAGATGAACTTTGCACTATAGGTTTAGAAGAAATGGAGGAATTTGCTATGGATGACATACAAGTTGAGAAAGTTTGCCCATAATGAATATTTGGTGGTTGTTGGGTATGTTTCCATGATTTACGGTTGAGAGTGACAACAAACTTTTGAAATGGTTTTATGTCAAAATCTATTTGAAATTGGATTCTTTATGTTAAGTAGATGATTTTATTTATATATTGTAAGGGACTTTTAAACTTGGGTTTCGTAGGGATTATGTTGATTTGATAAAAAGTCTTCCACTGTAATGATTTTAGAAATGCATGGTTTAATAGTTGATTTGGAATATGCTTTTATTTCAAATGGTTTTAAGTGACAGGTTTTTATGTTTGTGTTTAATATATATATATATATATATATATATATATATATATATATATATATATATATATATATATATATATTACTTAAAATTTAGCCATCTTAAAAGGGGCATTACACCTACACTTCCACGATGCTCACCGTTCTCTGCAGATCCTTAATCCAAACGACGACGTTTCTTTGGTTCGTGGATGCTTTCCTTTCCTTTCCATGGATGCCTACACTTCCGTGACACTTGCTTTTAATCACAGACTCTCACTTTGAAATGATGACATTCTGTGCTTTATGCATTCACCATGGAAGCGTTCACTTCCACGGATCCTCGCACCCCTTGTATTTTAATCCAAATGACAGTGTTTCCCGCATTCCACTATTCCCTGCAGACGTGTTTCCTCCTAAATGAATTTCCTTCTTAATGGATTCTCCATGTGAATGATGACGTTTCCTTCGATTTGTTGACCCGTTCCTTTGCACGAATGCCTACACTCCCATGACTTCCACTTCTCATTGCGGATTTTCCATTCTAAACGATGATGTTCTTGCGCGAACACTCTCCTTAATATAAAACAAATACTTTTACTTTTATTTTACTTAACTCTTGCCATGTGGCATCCTTCCTTTTAGCATAGAATCTTTCATTTCCACGAAAGCATCTTCCTTAAATTCAACGATTCATGTTTCATCATTTAATTCAATCCAATCGTCCTTCTTTCTCCCGAATCTTCACTTTATCTTTTCTTTTCGTGGAAGAATCTTTCCTTTTATCAAACGATTCCCATCTCGTCTGCCCTTTCAATCCAATGACCCTCCTTTCTTCTGTATCCTTATTAAAAAGATCACGTGTTTTGCATGAAATCTTTAATTCTCCTCCCTCCGCGCCTTTCTCCATCTTTGATCTCAGCCGTTCATTGTCCTCATCCAACGGCTGTGGTTTTATCCAATCTTTCCTTAGCTAGTCCTTTATTAAAATGACATCGTTCCATTCGCAAATACTTCCTTTTTGTGGATCCTTTCCCTTCCTCAGGAGCCTACCCTTCCATGCTAGCATGCATCTCTTCCTTCAATACGATGTCATTCATTTCATTTACTTTTCCGTAACACAATATTCCTTTCTATGCTCTTCATTCAGCGATCCATCTTTCATTTGATCTTTCCATCCAACGATTCTCATTTCATCTGTTCCTTTCATCAATTCTGCTAATACTTTCCTTTCATCTTAACTTTTCATCCCAATGACGGACATCCCTCAGCACTTGAAGAACATCAGAGGCCTAATTCTAATGGTTATCATTTCATCCGTCTCCTTCATCCATTAGTCTATCTTTCATCTGATTTCCTTCATCTAGCAGCCTCTCTCGTCCAATCTCCGTCATCAAATGTCTAAACTTCATCTGATCACTTCAACATTCCGTGGTCAACACTTCATTCGTCCCCTTTTTCCCTTGGACGTCCTTAAGCTTAAGACCAACGTTCCCCCCTTTGTAAATTTGTGGACACCCAAGTCACAACTAAATTTCATTATCTTGTGCATAATTTCACTAACATATTAAGAACATCCAATAAATCACCATTCGTATACACTGGAGAAAAAAATGCCTTTTATTACTCCATTGTGGTCGTTACATGATCACTTTGTGGACCTCGACCTATTTATTTGGGTTTTGGGCTTTTATTGTGCTAAGTCTTCTACTGACATCCTAGCCTTAGGCAGAGCAATTGAGTTTCTCCAAGAATTAGGTCATTCGACCCTATATTTTTGTTAGGCCCGTCTCCTAGTCGTGATAGACAATCTAGGAATCATCACATATTTATCAACACAAGTATATATGTGGATTGACCAAATATTAACATTGCTTTGGGCTTCATCATTCATATACAAGCTAAAATATAAATATTAAATAATTAATTTTAGCAAGAGAAATTATTTTTATAGCAAGTTACTTTAATTAAATAAATTTAAAAATTATATACACAAATAAACAAATGCTAAATTAACAAATCAACCAATGTACTTTGTGATCAATGACAAGTCAACTACTAAAGTATTTTTGCTAACAACATAACCACTGAACTATGGAAAATAGATACCACTGAACTATGGCAAACATCACTGTCACGTTTGTAGTTAAACATTTCATTTTCGTTCTGCGTCGGAACGCTACAGGTTCCTCCGCGAAACATCAAGGCTAAATATAAAGGTTTTAGCAATAACGTTCCGCGGTGAAAAGTGTAATGTTCCGCCATGGAACATCATGCATCGTTCAGTGTTCCGGTGCCCTAGTATATATAATGGACATTCAGGCATCTGGTGAGTTCACTGATTCCTCAGCGAACAACGAAATCCTCGGCAAACTTCATACTCTTAGAGCAAATTTCCTCACTATTTCATCAATTCTAATGGATTTTACGACAAAGAAATTGACTCTCAAGCATATCCATCGCACTCTCAGCCGTAAACTCAGGTAGAAACGATGAACTCATCTCGTGAATGTAGACAGCTTGCAACTAAGTTTACTATCAGTCAGTTGCACTGCAATGTACCTTCCAGGGTTGAAGGTGTAACACCTGTGATTGAAGGTGGAGCACTCGTGGTTCAAGTTGGAGTACCCGCGATTACTTCTGTTGCACAACCTAAACCTCAACCTCAGCCTCGACAACGACCAACAGCAGGTCAATTAGTTCGTTTCCAACCTGTTACAGACAAGTTCCACTCCCCACTCTTCAAAACTGCCAAAGCGAACGATTGATATGAAGCCGATATTAAATATCGTTCAATTATTATATTTAGAAGAGTAGATTTTGAGTCATTGGCTGAATTGGAAATAGAAGAATTGGTTGATGGGGCTGACTTAGCTAGTTTGTGCAAGTTGGGTGAAATTTTGTGTGAATGGATTGTGAAATTGTTTTATGCCAATTTGGAACTATCCACCCAACTATTAGAGGTCTAGACTTATACGTTTGGATGGGAGTTGAGAATGACTCCCAGAGATATTAATATGATGCTTGGATGTTCGACGGAGAAACAAAGCGAGCAATATTACCATGTGTCTAGGGAGCCACCTTTCAATAGAACAGGAGAAGGGCTGACAATGCTTAAATTGTTGCACCATGATCCCGAGATTACAGTGTTCAAGAAGTCAAAGTCCAATGACTTGAATGCCAAAGCCCGAGTCATCCACAACACCATGACGCACACCATTTTGCCTTGGGATGGACATCGAGACTATGTTGGCTGCATGAATCTCTATATGCTGGAGAATGTGTTCAACCGAAAGAAAGTGAAAATTGGCCATGTTATTTTGAGTCACATGTATGAGGTCCTCAACACCCGGCCAAGTGTCTGCCATTTCACTAGTTCATTCAGAGGATTTTTTAGCATTACAGGATACTGGTCTCAGATGAAGAGTTGAGAATCGAAGAGAAGACCACCAACGTCTATAACAAATTGAGTTCAAAGGATGGAGGACTGACTTGTACAGATGGAGGAGCACTATCAAATGGGGCTGCAAAAGATGCAAATAATAGAGAAGCACCATCAAATGGGGCTATGTGTTTACCACTTATAACTGTGTGTGTGGTACGTCTTCGATTTGGTTAGCTACGTGTTTACACGTATTCATACCTTATTACTCTGACAGTAACTTGTCAATGTTTTTTGCAGCCAAGTAAACTGATGGATCTTTTCACGACTTATGTTCGTGCAAATACCCGGAAGAACCTAGAGACGTGTGCAATTCTTTCAGGAATTATGGTAGGCTTTTTTATTTTGTATCAGTAACTATTTTGGACTGCATACTTAGGATATTTTGCCTGCTTTTTCATTTTCAAGTTCAGGATGAGTAACACATCACTGAGATCATCTTCTTGGAGCAATAAACGATGGTAAACATAGTGAGAATTACGTTCTGTTACATTAAGTAGTTCAGAAGCTTTTATCTTTGTACTCATCTTGGCATTGCATTTTTTGTATGCAGTGCTATGCGTTGGACGAAGAAGAATACTTCAATGTTCAATTTAAAAAATCGCTAATGACATTAGGGTGGATTCACGTAAGTAAACATCTCACCTTTCCAATTTGTCTTTCATGTTTAAACAGGGTTTACATTTGCGTCACACCCAAAGTAGCCGTGTTTTATGTCGTTCGTTGACTTGCACACTCATTACCCTTACCAAGTGCTGCTACCTGAAGCAATTACGATTGTCGTAGAGCTGACTGACAAAGAGAGGTACATCTTTTCCCTTGTGTAGATTCATATTGCTTTCCGCTTATAGGCTGATTTTTCCCTTTGCATTTAAGCCCACATGGCATCTTTCGATGTACGAGTGACAAGTTAGAGTTGCTCCGAAATTGCAAGGAGCCCGACTTCCACCATCATGAAGATCTAACCGATAAGAGTCTGTTGTTTACCATAGGGTCCAATGTATACGTGGACCCACAATTGTCATTTGCGATCACGAATTTGAGGAAGAAATCTTGCAAGAAGGCGGTGCCAATGTAGTGTACTTGAGATGTGTAGGGATACAGATTGAGATACTGAAATTTATTGTCTCTTTATATGTTTACTTAGTGTACTTGGATAATATATGTTCATGTTTATATTTACTTAGATAATATATGTTTATGTTTAGAAAATATCTATTTGGATTTTTGGTTTTGATAATGCCACATGAGGGATAGACTAAAAGAAGGGAAACTCATGCAAAATTTTCATTTTTTTTGGAAGAGAAATAAATAAACTTTAACTCAAACCAAATTATTTATTTCATTCATCATCAAAAAACAATTAACATATTCATTGCAAAAATTTAAGCAACATATGCATAACATCTAAATATATAAGACAGAGGAATCCGAGCGTTCTACCGAGGAACGTCGATGTTCCGCTGCGAAAATAGGTCATTTCGCTACAAAAAGTATGACATACTGCCGCAGAATGTCAACTTTTTGCCGTAGAATGTCAACTTTCCTGGGCAGAACATCAGAATTCTGCGGCAAAAAGTAAACTGCAATTCCACGTACTTTGGTTCTAATCTGTCTCACTTTGTCTAAAATTACATTTTCGTCCTAATCAATTTTCATTCATTATCAACAACCAATTTATCAATTCCATTACAACCTTATAATGTACATATGTATTACAAACACAAACTAATTTATCAATTCAATTAGAAAGGCAAGCCTCCAGACTTTCACCTCCAATTCCATCAATCAAAACGTGACATTAAGCAACTTCTAGGTGACTTTTGGTATTACTGGCCGATCACCTATCATCACCTGATCGACCACAAAACAGTCAGAGACAAGACTTTGTATATTCTTTAGTATACCGGTCGATCACTTGCTTCAATACAAGATGCAGTAGTATCTTATCGTTCATTTAACTTCTTTGTATATCTTTGCCCACCAACAATCAAGAAAGGTTAAGGTCCACATTTGTTTTTGTTTTTGTTTGTGGACCTTGCACATTATACTCATGCATAACACATAGCAAATAAAATTAATACAGTTAAAATAACATATGAAAATGTAAACGTAATAATATGTTCACCTGCGTCTCGAGAACTATGTTAGGAACTGTCTTGGAGACTATGTTGGGAACTGTAAAACCCATAAATGTGCCCTGCGAGCTTCCTTTGTTGCCTTTACCTCTGACCTTGTGGCGGTCATATGCACTTGACTTCGGCCCTCCACATTCACAAGTGCGAGAATTGTGTTGCACACCCTCACACCAGCCACATGTCATGTTGAGATATCTCCTGGGTGGCACTTTCTAGCTTGAGGCCTTGTAAACATCCCTTATTCTTTATTTTCACGGTCTTCTAGGACGTCTCTTAAATGGCAATGGCATAATTGGATCAAGGTTCGTCACAAGAGGCCACATGATTTGTCCACTGATCGGGTGGACAAAGTGGGAGTACATCGTCATGTATGTTTTCTGGTGGTAGTACTCATGCACAAAGTCTTCAGGAGATGTCCTCCTAAATTGCATACACATGACTGCATGGACACAGAAGATGCCAATCAACTCCTACCGGTAACAGTTACAAGTACGCCTGTCAAAATTGACAGTGTACTATTCATTACCATTGCTCACCTCAAACTAGCCCGCGCCTATAAAAAGAAGAGTCCAATTTTGACCTGTAAGTTGTAGTCTGGCAAGTCGATTCTTAACTTGTGGACACAAAAGGTCCATCGAGTGTGCCATTTTTTGTGTTTTTTAAAGATCCTACACATGATGCTCTTTCTTATAATCTCGAATATATTGAGAATCAGTTTGTCTCGGGCTGGTAGGATGCAGGCGTTGAAGGACTCGCTCAAGTTATTGAGGCTTATGTCACACTTTGGGATGAAGCTGAAGGCATGTTTGGCTCAGAATCTTGCATCTATTCCTCGTAGATATGCATGAGCTGCCAGGTCAAGCAAAAATAGCTTCGCCATCTCTCTCAAAGTGCGCTGATGTTGTGGCTCTGAAGCGCCCCACATTGCATCCTTGAACAACTTGTCTTTAAATTGTTTTTGAAAATTTGCATATAGGTGTTGAATGCAAAAACGATGCTCCGCTTGCTCTTTAAACTCTCTGATAGCTGGCACCAGCCCCTACAAAAGATTAACAGTATGAGTCAAATATTGGTACACAATGCATAACATAAACATATATGGCAAAAGCAATCAATCGTATCTTTTGTTGGTCATAAATAATTGTCCACCCATTATCGGAAAGGGTGTTTAGATTCTTGAGCAACAATTCCAAAAATCAACTCCAAGAATCCCTACATTCTGCTTCAACCACTACTACATCAATTGGACAAATTCCATCATTCTCGTCGATGCTGATAGCAGTGAGCAGGTGGCCTAGAGTCGATCCCTTCAAGTGGCAACCATTCAAAAAAATAACCGGTCTATCACAGTTCAACAACCCCATCTTCCATGCAGCCAAACACATGTACATCCTTTTAAATGTACTAATATCTAGTTGAACACATAGCGAGGTTCCAGGATTAGACCTCCGAATCTTCTCGGCATACGACTATATGAGCTTGTATTGCTCATTATCATCCCCTTCATTCATTTTTTTTTACTTCATTTCTTGCCCTTCTAGCAAGGCTGAGTGTAATGTTCATGTTAAAATCCATCCTGACTGTCTCAATTATGGAAGGAATGTCTCAATCAGCCTGACTTTTAAATCTGTCTAAGTAATGCGTTTCCACCCATTTGGTAGAAGCATGACAACTTTCTATCTTTCTCAAGCTAGTGTGAACGTCGTTATAGCACTTGATATAAAACCTTATTTCACCTTGCATTTTTAAGGCTTGCATCCGCCACGTGCATCCTTCTTGGCGGGCAGCCCTCAATCGATGAGATTCATTGTGGGTGGATTTTATCCCGTACCCATTCTTCAACGCATGATCAATGATTTCTTCTCTAATTTTATTCAATGAACTATACTTTTTGCCAAGACCCATACCAGCGAATATTCATTTTGCTTGTGGTGGTCATTGAGACCTACTATCACCCATGTCCATGTCTCCGTCGTTAGATTCGCATAATGAACGGAGCTCCTCGTCTTCTAGAGTTCCTGAGATGGAATGCACCACTATAGCAACTTTATCTCCAATTGCATGTACATCATGTGCCAACACTGTGGAAATGAGCTACACTTTAAATGGGTAGTTAATAGATTCATCAACACTCCTAGACGCCATTGGTGTTCAACAATTGCTAACGCTTCAACTTCACCAATTTGCAGTACACTTTAGCTCGCAGAAATCTCTAGGGTTCAATAATCGTTGAGAAAATTGTGATGATAATAGTGTCAATTTATATAAGGCAGAGGACGTTTGACGTTCCGCGGCAGAAAGTTGCATGCCGCAGCGGAACCTTAACGTTCTACAGTGAAAAGTTACATTTTCTACCACAAAACATCAGTGCTAAAACCTTAATATTTAGCATTGACGTTTTTATAAAGGAATATGTAGCGTTTTTCCGTGGAACAAAAATTAAATGTTTAACGACAAACGTGATAGCGTTGTTTGCGGTGTTTATTTTCCATAGTTAAGTGGTTAAATTATTAGCAAAAATACTTTAGTGGTTGACTTGTAATTAATCACAAAATTACAGTGATTGATTTGTCATTTTCCCTAAACAAAATGTAACAAAATATGAATTTAAAATTTGCAAAGCTCATCCATAAACTGGAGGGCCAACGTGGAGGCGCCCTCCAAGTAATGTCGCAGCCTGCCAAACAAAGAAGTGGGTGCCATGGTCTCCTAATTCTAGCGTTACATCATTGACCACATTATGATTTGTGGCGTGGCGAGCCAAGCAGAGAAATTGGCGGTGCAACTTCTTGATTTCCCGCTGACACTGATCACACTTTGATCACTGTGGGGTGCCCATTCCTTAGTGTCAAGGTGCTCAGCATGGAATGCTTAGCATCACAACCTCCTTATTATGCGAATCGGTGTTGCGTACAAAATACGTAACATTGCGCTGCCTATTGTCCAATGTTGTGGTGCTACAACCATGAGCTCTAGAATCGCAGCATTACCTTATGTGCCGTGGCGCTGCGTACAGAATGTGAAATGTCATAGTGGCAATGTCCTTAAGCTGCGGTGTCCCATCCTAAACACAACGCCCTATCTAAAAATTGTTGTAAAAAATTGCAACAAAAAAAAGAAGAAAATTTTATTCCTACCCTAAAACTCATAGTGAATCTATAAATTTTAAAATTAGCTGATCTACTAATTTTAGCTGTACGTATAGATTCGTCATAAAACTCCAAATTTTAACTGTGGTCATTTATCTATGAAATGAAAACGAAAACCAAGATGTAGAATCAGAATAAAAAATTAGAACCTTAAAAGAGTTTTTTTTATTTTTTATTTTTATGGATCATTAAAAAAAAATTGTGGTTGTTCCTGGAAGTTTAACATAATAGGCGATTTGACAACACTTGTTATGCCAAAATCTTTAATAATTACTTTACGGAATTCTATATTCTCAAAATCTTTAATGTCATATAAATGGCAGAGTGAAATCAAGTGTTAAAATATACAAGAATCCATAAAATCCCTTACAGTTGAATTACTGTCGAGTCCAGAAGTAGCAATCGCAATTTTTAGATGCATAAGATCTATCTTTATCTCATCACTTATTTGGTTTTGAGTTGATGATAGATATCTAATGATATACAATTATCATTATACATATGATCCTACTAAATAATGGTCAATTATTTAACAATCACCTTCAAAAAGCAGTTGATAGAATAAAAAAAGAAACCAAGAGATAATCGCAAAGAGAGGAGACTAGGTTTGATCTAGTGTTTAGTGCATATAATTGAATTTAAAATATTAGTTACAGGCATTCAATGGAAAAAAGAACGCACAAATACTGGCATATCACCTAGGAACCAGCTGAGTTGCAGTAGAGGAACTGTTAAATTGGAATGAAGAGTGCTTACTTTTCTGTATATTGGAGGACGAAGCCTCCTCTGTAGAAACACCACCGCCCAAGCGTCGAGAAATTTGTGCCTTTTTATAAACTCCCGGCTTCGTTAGTATCTTCTCATTAAGCCGGACATCCTTGGAGAGCATCTCCACAACCTGTTTCATGCTTGGCCTCTGGCTTGCAGCTGCTTGTGTGCAGAATAGAGCAACTTTAATGAAACGCATCACCTCTGCCTCTGGATATTCGGTTAGGTTTTGATCGACAAGTTCGAGTAGTCTTTTTTCTTCTCTCAGCTTCCATGCCTGCATCATTAATATTCAACTGTTAAATAGCAGCTAACTTCAAAACTAAAGCTCAGTTTGCCAAATTCTCACAAAACTTGCTTTCACAGAATGACGGAAACACAAAAAAAGGTAAAAAATTAAAAATTCAATCAATAGAACAGTTTGTTTTGTTGGGCAGCAAATGATTCCATTGGATTAATGCAAATTTAACACCACACTAATTGAAAAAGAACACGCTGAAATATTGGCCTGAAAATACCGCAAGCAAATAGCTCGGAAAATAAAACTCTCTTGACAATAATTTTGATAAAATAATATGTACGTCCCTAATTTCATTCCCTCCCCTCTATTTATAATAATCCTAATTATAATATCTAAATTACCCTCCTGATTGATATCCCATCCGTCTCTACCATTTTTAAAGAACAATTGTACAGCTTACACACAAATAGCGATAAATTGCACATTAGAAAAGGTGAATAATCTATCAACTTACTGATAAGCTCAACCAAGGAGGTGTGGAATAGAAGTGGAATTAAGATTAAGGAAAAGAGAGAGGACATGATGGTAGTGAGGAAATGCAAGGTTAGTGGAATGAAATATTTTTTGTATACAGCAGAGGTTAGCCATTAGTGGGCCATCAAGGAAAAATTGGGTGAAAGGTTTAGGGAGGAAACAAGCTCTTCAAATTGCTTGTTATTTTGTAATTTCTGTTTTCTATTCAATCAAAACGATCAACCATCTTTGGCTGAACTTCTTCTTCCATTTTATTCTATATTTTGGTTGTTTCCAATTTATGGGGTCCTATCCCATACCCATTCCACAAGAACCATCAGATCCTCTCCAAATGCTACTTTACTGCTGCTGCTGCCACTAATTATTTCTAGCATTAGTACCCCAAAACTGTAGACGTCCGCCTTCTTTGTAAGTTGTCCAAAAGATGCATACTCAGGAGCCAGATAGCCTCTGTAAATAAATGATGTTAGTCATAATCACGGAGGTGAAGAAACTATGACATGAATTATCTTAATAAAACATAAAAGGTAATGGCTGTTTCACAGAAAAACAAAGTCTCAGTGTCTGAATCCTACTATTGCTCATCTACCCTGTTATTGAATCTCTCTTCATCTTTTAGAGACATCTATTTCTTGATATTTTCCATTAGCTTCCGTTGTCCTGAACCTATGTTAAACTCAAATTGCATCATGCTCATATAGATGCGAAAACACTAAATACATGCATAACAAAGACATACAGAATTGAATGAGAATCATGTTTCTCCTCAGTTATGATTCATGGAGATAACTAAAGATTAGATTAATGTCAGCTAATTCACTACCCACTTAGTTGTGGGAAACTGAATCATCAAAAAAAGAAACATCTTAATCCTGATTCCTTCTACTTAAATTTATGAAGCTCAAAAAAATTTATTCAAGCGTAAATATGATGCATTATTATAGGAAATGAAATACGAGGTTGTGCTTACATAGTTCCAGCCACTCGAGTACTTATATGTGTGACATTGTCAGGAAATAGTTTTGCCAGCCCAAAATCTCCTATTTTAGGGTGAAAGTTTGCATCAAGAAGAATGTTGCTAGCCTTAATATCTCTATGAACGATTTGCGGGTCAGCTTCCTCATGAAGAAATCTAAGGCCAGAAGCTGCACCCAAGCAAATAGAAGCTCTAATTGACCAATGGAGAGTTACATGTTTACTCTTTGAACCTGAATTGTTTGATGAGCATTAACTAATAAGGTAATGATTTCATTAAAAATCATCCAACAAACTCAGAAAATTAGTAATCATCCAACAAATAGAAGCATTAACATAAAACGTCAAAGATCTGATAATTACCGAACAAATTACTTGAAAGACTGTTGTTCTCCAGATATTCATACACCAATATTCTGTGAGTGTCTTCGATGCAACAGCCAATCAGTTCAACAAGATTAAGATGTCTTATATTCGAAATCATGTGAATCTCATTAACAAATTCTTGTGTTCCTTGCGTGGATTCTGCAGAAAGAGATTTGATGGCAATTTGAGTACCATCTCCTAGAACTCCCTGCAACCACAAATGGGTAGGATTTTAAGAAGCTTGAGAGGCACAAAAATATACCCAAATAGTAAAGCTTTAGGAGGGGGGAAAAATCAAATAAAGCACTGACATAAAGTCATTAGTCTCACTCTATAAACAGTTCCGTAACCTCCTCCACCTATTCTGCGTGATGGATGGAAGTTCCCAGTCGCTGATCTCAAAGAACTATAAGAAAACACCCTCACATTGTTGGTAATGAGGCCTAAAAATATTAAAACATGGAAAAAGAATGAATCTATTGAAAAAACAAGTGTCCAAAAACGCAGAGCGATGAGATGAAGAAATGAGTCTTAGTTTCTTGCCCATCACCTGACATTAAGATAATCCCTGGCTCCCCACAAAGAATAAAGTTTGACCCAGTTCATAATACAAATAGCACGGGGAGAAGACTTGAAAAAATAGAAGAGCCAGAGAGAGACTGAGAGATTCCATCCTAGCTCAACACAAAAGGGTTGACCCAATTGAATATAGGAGAAAGAGAGAGCTATAGTCTATCACGAGGAACTTGAAAACGAATGAAAAGCAAAAGGGTTTTACAAATATGGGCTTCCCAATTATTACAGATGATTGTGCCAAGACAAAAAATTTCTTCTCATGAGAGAATTACTTGAATGAAGAAACAAAACAGCTTGAATAATCATGCTCCGCAATTATCACTATTCAAAATACAAACTATCATAATCTATCCTTTGCCTAAACCATAAATCATGTAAATTAACCAAAAAAAAAAAAAAAGACAACTGAGGAAATCAACTGTTCTCTTTTTTCTCAATTCTTACCTTCTTCACTCGACTGAGGCTGAGCAGAACCACTTTTTCCTCCTCTGCACCAATTCAACATAATTAAGCAACCAGCAACCATAGCTAGTCACAATTACATCTCTTTATTTAATCCCAGAAATACTCAGGAAAGCACCGAAGACTTAGCAAATGATAATACCAAGCTTTTGCTGTGGAATCAACACAGGAATGAACTCAATTAAAGAAGATCATGAAATTCATAGCGCAGAAATGTTTTAAGAAATTTAAGCTCCAATTTCCATTTACAGGGCAACAATTATCTCAGAGAGAACAGATAAATTACCAAAAACGCATCAAGATTCTTGCAATAGTTAATTATAGGCGCACAAAAGAGTGGGCATCATTCAAAATTTTCAAGAGCTTGACAGCGATTATGGCAACACGCCAGTCAATCGCACTGAATAGAAGCAATCAGACATAGCTTCTGATAGCTAAATGTAGAACAGAAGATCTACACTGAAACCATTTCAGACTTAAAAGAATGATCGGGATTGATAATTGGCGGAATGGGTTTCCTACCACATTTCTTTTGCGAGCATCTCCTGGGAAAACGATGTAATATTTTAATGCTATTTATCTTTCCTGAAAAATTGAAGAAAGAAGACTTACTTTTTCTGGGCAAGGTTACGTCGTTGGTGATAATTTTCTGAAAAGTAGAACAGACTAGAATGTGGCACATCAAATTTCCGGCGATCGTCATTTCTTTCTTCCTGGATTAGGTGTTAATTTCATCATCAACAAGAAAGTGGGGTTTGGTTGAGGCAAAAAAATGGGCTGGCGGTTGGTGGACAACAAAGAAAAACATTCCCACTGTTAATTTTGCAAATGACCTGGTCTTGGATTAGTAATCGCGTTTGAACACGCGTTTAAAGGCCCTTAATACTCACGCAATTGGAAATTACGTTATAAAATTGGTTAAAATCATAGGGTCATATAAATTAAAATCATTTTATATTTACTCTTCATTTCTATTATCTAATTTTTATTTTATCACGTGATCAATATTAATTATAAATAATTAATTATACCTATCCATATTTGTTACGTTATGAAAATAAAAATAAAATATAGAAATAAAAATTAAATATAATATTATTCTATATATTATAATGAAAGATTATTGTTCTAACTTGATTTAAATAGGGTAAAGTGTTGAAGGGTGGTTAGTCCCTCTTATGATGAGGGACCACCATCGTAAATCCTTTGTTGAAAAAAATAGAAAGGAGGCATGCGACGCCTCCTTCTTATTTGATACACTTAATAAATTTATATCTGTTAGAGTGAGATGAAAATTGGTAATAATATTCTCATCTGCTTTGTTCTGTCTTCTTTAATGGTCGCTAGTCTTTCACCAATGGTCATAGCACACTGGTTATGAGTTGGTAATTAAAGATGTCAGACATGTTCTAGATATTAGACTAAATCTAATATCAATCGGTGCTCTTGATAATGCTGTATATAAGAGCAAATTTGCTAGCGATATATGGAAGCTCAGCAAAGGTTCGCTAGTTGTAATGAGAGGAAATAAAAAAAATCTAGCTTGCATGTGACTCATGAAAGAAGCATCAGTAAATACTGCTCAAGTTAACTCATCTATTGAGTTATGGGACAAACGACTTGGTCACATGAGTGAGAAAAGACTTCAACTGTTTGGCAAGGGAGAAAGTCTGTCAAATCTCAGAAATAAAGTTATGCCAAGTTCTATTCATTGTCTGGCAGGAAAACAATACAGAGTTTCCTTTCATAAGAATTTTACATCAAGAAAATCAAATGTGTTAGAAGTTATTTATTCAGATATTTGTGGTCCTATGTCAACGAAAACATTAGGCAATGCCCAATACATGGTCACATTCATTAACTATCATTCAATGAAAGTTTCGGCTTATGCACTCAAATAAAAAGATGAGGTGTTCAATGTTTTCAAACAATTTCATGCTCTCATAAAGCGAGAAACTAGAAAGAAGTTAAAATGCATTCGTACAAACAGTGATGATGAATACATGAGATCCTTCTATGAATACTACAAGATGCATGTAATACCCCAATTTTTGTAACCAAATTAATTAGAGATGATTGAGATTTATTTGATAAGAAAATTGATTGGGGGAAATATTTGGAAAATAATCTAAGTACGAAAAACTTAGAAAAAAAATGTGCACTGGTGAGTTTCGGACGACTGCAGACGAAGAGGATTCACGTCCGCATTGAATCTGTACAATTCTGGGACAATTCGGATGGTAGCGGATGAATGCGAATGAAGAAGACCATCGTCCGATTTGACTCTGGACAATTTTTGGACAATTCGGACGATTGCGGACTCTAAATGCGGACGAGAGTTATCGTCCAAAAGACACATGCGAACGGTACGGACAAAGGCTGGGGACGCATTTTCTTGTCCCAAATCGACTTTCGGACGGTGCAGATGAGGACTGCGGACTACTCGACTCGTCCGAATGTTTGGGAATTTCTGAGAAACCCATTTTAAAATCGGCTCTCTCTTCTGATTTCTTGCCTCACTCAACAATGTCTTCCCCTCTCAGTCTCCTGCAATGACGTCCCTTCCCCTTTGAGAATGTGGAGGACTTTCCACTTGGCTATTTTTCATTAGACCCTCTTCCCTTGAGAAGGGTGTTGGTCTAGAAAGCTTATCCCTGCCCTACAGCTGCCAGACTCTCTCTCTCTCTCTCTCTCTCTCTCTCCCTTCTGTCTATATGAGGTGAGTTTCTACTCTAGTAATGGGCATTTGTGAGTGTGGAGAGTGGTGTGATTGTGTTGGACGAATTGTGTTGAATGAGTTGTGCACTACAAGCTGTACAAGTTCTCCCACCTATGAAGATTTGAAGGAACCGTTGAGAGTTTGGAAGTATTCTGGATATACATTGGCTTCTATTTTATTGGATTTGGCTGTTGTCCTTCTTATGTTAAGCTATTGGAATTTTGAGGTAAGAATTAGAATTGTAGTTGGCCAAGGGAGACCCTACATTACGGGTTTTCGAATGGTTGATTTGCTTGTGGATTCTTGCATTTCTATTTTTAGTCGTTGGAAACTTGACTGTCATACTGTTACTTGCTTGTTAATTGCTTAGAGTGTGGAACTGAATATTGAAAAGCATGGAGAATAGTGATGGTTCTGTTTAGTTAATATTAAGTTGTAGTTGTGCAAGGGTTATTGTCTTTAGCACAGTTTCATCTGAATGTCATGGGGCCTAGATATTGTGTTATAAATCATATTTCTGCTCACATTTGATGTTGTTGTATCGAGAGCATGAAACTGAGTTTTGCTGCCAACCTGTTGAATAAACTGTCAAGTGTTTGAATTTGGTTATCAAGAGAAAATGCTATAGAATGTTAGATCAATGGACATGTCATATCATAGATATAAAAGTTAACCGTTTACCTGTTGGTTGTTATATGTTAAGGAAAGATAATCTGAACTGATTATAGCTTATGGCATCTAGGAGTGGAAATTGAGTTCTCGATAATAAGTTATGTTTCCTGCTGCAAATCGATTGTTAAGAGACTGTCTATTTGTTGTCATTCAGGAGAATTCTATATACATTGATGCGTATAGAGTAGGCTATAAGTGTATAAATGCTTGTTGTGTATAGAGTAATGTGTTAGTGATATGCTTAGCTATTGTCTTGTTACATTTGTTGTGGAGTTTGTTAATATATATATATGATTCATGGCACGCATACATCACCTTAGGAATTATGAAACTGTTTACATATTGTATGTCATACTTAATATATGTGAATAGGCGTGTGGGGGTTCGGGTGATCGGTGACACTTCCATACGCTAGTATACTCCCACATAGGGAGCAGTGAGATGAGAGTTAGCTACGTGGAAGCTGGGTTCACCTTTACCCCGTTCTGAAACCCCTAACGTTTTTTAACAAGAGTGAGGATACCGGCATGTGGAACACCCCCGTGGATATATCTCCCCATTGGAGTGAAATGGTTCAGCCACATGACCGTGGGAGTATTCCACCCTGACTTCCAGAAGAGATACGACTCTCTTTTGTAATTCATTGTGTGGTCACGCATTATTCACATTGCATTTAAATTCTGATTCTTGCTGGGCGTTAGACTCATTGTTTTCCCTGTAATGTAGGTATATGTGTGAGAACAGATTGTAGCCGTTGATGGAGTATTTGCACGATGGATCTTGTGGCTGGTTGGGCTAAAGATTTTTTAAAAGGGAATTTATTTATAAAAAGGATTTGTAAATTATTTAATATTCTTTAATGCTTTGTTTTAATTCTGCTGCATTTTATAAAAAGAATTTTATTACTTCTTCTACAAAATGTTTTAATTAAATAGTTTTAACGATCGGTTTTTTATGAAGAAAATTCTCACTCTGATTTTATAAAAGAAAAAAAAGTTTTAAATTGTACGCGATTTTAAATTGAATAAAAAACTGGGTCGTTACAATGCACGTGTTCAGACACGAAAGATTGGTTCCAAATACTCCTCAACAAAATGGTGTTGAGGAAAGAATGAATAGAACAACCATGGAAAAGATAAGGTATTTGTTATCACATTCAAAAATTTCGAAAACATTTTGGGGAGAAGCAATGACGACTGTAGTAAATATCATCAACTTGTCCCCATCAGCACCATTGAGTGGAGAAGTGCTAAACAGACTATGGACCTGAAAAAACATCTCTTATAAGCATCTAAAGGTATTTGGTTGCAAAGAGGGGGGGGCGAGAGTGAATTAGGCGATCTAAATTTTTTCATGCGATTTAATATTTTGAACCCTAAGTGATTTATATTAAAAATTAAATCAAATAATAGAAAATATAAGAATAGGGTTAGAGAGATTTGCAAACCGAATTTATTCACATGGTTCATCTACCTTTGCCTACGTCTGCGCTCCAAGTTTCCAACTTGGAGATCCTTGATCACCCAACCTTCCTGGTTTGTGATGATTGACTTCATAGGTGTCAACCAAACCTTTTACAGACTATTCTCAAGTTGTCACCCTCTGGATTGATCTTCACGGGTGTCAATCCAGCCTTTCAACATTTGAGTATAATAAAAACATAAAACTGAAATTCCTAACTCTCCCAAATATAAATTCTCAAGTTTGGGGATTAGAGAGTCAGTGTTTACACTCTATGAATGATGAGAAATCGAGTAATGATTTTGGTAAAGCTACACTTTGATTCTTGCATCGTTATAGTGAGCTTCAGAGGCCTTCTTATTTATAGACTCTATGCAATCGGTCAATCACCTCCATTTTGGTTGATCGCCTTTCGACCGTTGGAACTAGCCATTATGTTATAAAGGTTTATCGGTCGACTATTTCTTCACTTTGGTCGACTGCTTTCTTCAAGTTTAGTCCTTTTGCTAACTTTGTCCATTTCGCGGTCGATCACCTCGTCTGCTTGCTCAATGGCTTCCTCAGCCACAGACATAAGGAGCAATCTGTCTTATTTTGTGGTCGACCATTTCTTCATTGCTCGATCACTAAACTATTGAGCCTTCTGCCTTTTAAAATTGGTTGACCATTTCTCAGCTGATCGACCGCTTCCTCTGCTTTGCATAATTTTGGTCGACCTTTTCCATGTCTTACTTGAATTCTTCTTCACGTTTTGCATTTCTTGAGTTCTCTAAGTCCCAATAATTGACTTATAGGTTACATGGACTTAGATAAATATATTAGCAAACATTAATACCTGTATTAAGAGTATTTCCAATTAAGATCAATATGAATAACAAGATAATGCAATTTAACATATACAACCAATAAACAACTTATAATTACTATTAATACATTTATCATCAAAATAAATAAGCCTAATGACATTTAGGCTATCACAAGCTAGACAACAAAGCTAAAGAATGAATATTTCTCTGATACGAAAATGATGCATTCATATATATGCTTTGGGATCCAGTTGACAAAAAGATTGTTAGAAGCTGAGATGCTATCTTCTTTGAAAATTAGACTATTGAAGACTTAAAGAAAGATGTTGAGATCACTGATGAACATCTAGTAAGAGTTGATTATATGAAATCAATTTTTGATAAGGGAGATACTAAAAAATCTAGTGATCAAGCAGCTGATAACATTGATCAAGGAGAAGTAGAGACTACCTTGAATCAGTTGCAAAACTCGAGCCAAGAAGGTCAATAAGAGGTCTTCGACCATTGAAAATATACTTTGTAAATGAGTATGTTATGATCTCTAATGGCAATGAACTCAAGTGCTGTGAAGAAACTACAGAGTATTCACATAAGAAGAAATGGTTGGATGTGATGCAAGATGAGATAAAATCATTACATGAGAACAACACATACGATTTAGCTTCCAAAGAGGTGAAAGACACTTAAGAAAAAATGGGTATACTGGCTCAAAGCTGAAAAAAGTGTTCACAACCAAGGTATAAAGTATGACTGGACGTGAAAGGCTTTGGTCAGAAGAAAGACATTGACTTTGAGGAAATTCTTTCACCTATAGTGAAAATGTCATCCATACGAGAGGTACTTGGATTAGCCTCCAGTCTAAACTTAGAGATCGAATAACTCAATGTTAAGAATGCCTTCTTGCATGGTGAACTTGAAGAAGAGATCTACATGGAGCAACTAGAATGATTCATCATTGAAGGAAAGGAACATCTAGTATGTATATTGAAAAAGAGCTTGTATGGATTAAAGCAAACCCCATAACAATGGTTGTAATATCTTGGATTTTCGTAAGCTAAGCACAATGCTTAAATGATGATTTTGGAGGCATTAGGAGTAGAAATGGATGATTAAGATGTTGGTCAAGAGAAACGTATTTGGATGAAATGAATTATGATATCCCAAATTATGTTCATATTAAGCTTAGGAGGATGATTAAGGATTTATTGAAATTGACTTGGATAATTTAAGTGTTGGTTAGGGAAAATGTAATTGGAAAATAGTGAATTACAATACGCGAGTTGTTGAGAATAATAAGGTTGTTAATATTTAAGGGTATATTGGGTTTAGTAAAGAATAAAGTGAAGTAAGAATTGTGGATTATATACCTTAAGTATAGGAGGATAAGTTGAGGTTTGGATAATTTGAAAAAGTAATTTATGTTTATATATATTTATATTTATAAATTTGGAGAAGAAGTAATAGAGCGGTTGATTGTGAGGAATGTGGTAGTCGATCTCTGAAGACAGGAAATATTACAGATTGTAAATAAAGTTGAACTAGTCGATCGTCCAAAGGGGATTGATCGATCGATAATTCACTTAATAGTGAAAATTAATGATTAGCGGTCGATCACTGATTGACCGGGACCAAACAATTTTGAGAAATACTGATTAGTGGTCAATCATTGATCGACCAGGACCAAATAGTTTTGAACAAAATACTGATTAGAGGTCGATCAAGTCGAATTGGATAGTTGACTAGAAATGAAAAACTGTCACCTAGAGATGAAATGGTTCGACGTTTGATGCTTCAAGGATGATCAAACATCCCTCCTTTGGCCTTCCACCTTCATTTGGACGCTGAAGACACGAGGTCATGTTCTATAAATAGTTGACTCTAGGGGCGATTTCAATTATAGTTGTTTTCAATTATTTCAATGCACTCTTCAATTTCATAATCGATAGAGGGTAGAGTGATAAAGAAGGTGAGAAGAGAATAAAGTAGACGTAAATAAGTTAAGGGCCACAAGGGCTTCATTTGTTATGCAAATGAATGTTTTATAATTGCTTTTGTTATTGTCTTCTTGGTATTGCTTATGATTTCGATTTCGATTTCCTGTCCTTAGCATGTTAGTTTCTCTAAGCCAAAGCATGTTTAGTTAAGTAGGATAAAAGCGTGTAACAAATCCGGAAGCATGTTAATTTACTTTGATTACTGATTAGAATAATTACCTAGAATACTAAACGTAGGAAGCATGAAATGGACTAGGAAATTAACTAGAAGAATTAACATATCAGTTAATAGTATTGTGTTCTAATAGTTCAAGCATGCTTCCCTGTTTAAATTCATTGTATAGTGTGCTGAATGGGTGTCCAATTGATATTACTTACCTTGGGTGCACTTCCAATTACTATTATTCTTTATTGTGCTTTCAATACAGTTACTTTCTTTATGTGCACTTCAATTATTATGAACACTATGTTATAAAGCATCATGCATCATGTTAGGTTAAGAATGTATGAGCATGCATCATGATAATAGAAACTAATAGGGAGTGCCACGAGGTGGTACGCAAGCATGCATAAGTGAGGTAAGAAGTTAAGAAAAAGAAGAAGAAAAGGGAATTGGGAGTGGATGGGTAGCAGATCTACTCTGCGATCTAGGCATAGCCCCTCCCTTATAGGGTACGAGAGTCCTAGATACGAGGAAAAAGGCTAGGTCAGACCACTATGCCATTGCACGAGAAAAACCTCCAAATTTCAGCTCGAAGTATGAGTATGGAAAAATGGAATGATAGAATAACAGATCCCAAGGGATAAAAAAAAAAAGAAGTAAAGTAATAAACGGATTAATGACCTAATGAAAGGATCGGTTTGGGTGGCCCCATTCCAAAAGGACTAAAAAGTGGCATTCATGTTGCATTACCCTTTTTCCTTACTAAGCCACTAGGCTCACGTATTACTTGTGGTGTAGGTATAGGTACTGAAGTCCATGCATAGTCTAGGAGTAAAGAAAAGAAAAGAAGAACACATAATATTCAAGCAGGGATGAAGGGATTGCACGCGTAAGGGACTCGTGGCTGGCCAGGCAAGGGTGAGAGAGAAAACAGTTGTAATTAAATGTTTAGTTTCTTTCATTTAAATGATTAGTGTTTCTTCATTAATGATTTATTTATGCTTTCGCATTTTATTAATTGGTTTTCATAATGAGTTTTACGAATGGTCAGTAGTGATCCGGTCCTAAGTGCGCTCTGAATTGTTTTAAAAAGAAATTTCAAAAAATTTGGGTCGTTATAAGTTAACTAGGATATTTAGCATGATTAATTAATAGTATGTCCCGATTTCTTGTTTTGTTTATTGTTGTGATCTATATGTTCATGCATGCCTTTATTATTAACGTCTCATGCATGCCTTTATTAATACCGTCCATGCGTTATGTAAGGATTGATTGCTTTTATTTTTGTGTGCTTTCAATTATATGTTGTATTTTATTCTATGCGCTTTCAATTTCAGTTGGCTTTCAATTACTTTTTTTCAATGATCACTTCAATTATTATGAATGTTATGTTACAACGCATCATGCATCATGATAGGTTGAGAATG
The DNA here is from genome assembly GCA_022433065.1 of Begonia loranthoides. NCBI lineage: Eukaryota > Viridiplantae > Streptophyta > Magnoliopsida > Cucurbitales > Begoniaceae > Begonia > Begonia loranthoides. Next base: position 36,424,685 of record CM039468.1, on the reverse strand, counting down.
TATGGTCATGCATCATGTTAATAGAAATCATAGTAAGTGCAACCTTGGTGGTGGTTTGCAAGCATGCATAAGTGAGTTAAAATGTTAAGAAAAAGAAGGAAAAAAGGGAATTGGGAGTGGATGGTAGTGGATGTAGTCTGTAACTAGGCGAAGCCCCTCCCTCATAGGGTACGAGAGTTCTAGCTTGCAAGAAAAAAGTTAGATCCGATCACTATGCCATTGCAGGAGAAAAACCTCGTAGTTCTAGCTCGAAGTACGAGTAAGGAATAAATAGATTAAAGTAAAAGTAAAGTAATAAACAAACAAACGTAATGAAAGGATTGGTTTGGGTGGCCCCATTCCAAAATGGACTAAAGAGTGGCATTCATGTGCATGAAACCCTTTTTCCTTACTAATCCCTTTGAACTTACAGTTGCTTGTGGTGTAGATGTAGGTATGTGTACATGGAATAAATGCACGGACTAGGAGTAGTGAAAAGACGAACAAAGATGAACAAATATCAAAACAAGGATGATGGATTTACACGTGCGAGGGAGCTCGTGGCTGGCCATGCATAAAGAGGGTAAAAGAGAAATAGTTTTAATTAAATTAAGTTTTCTAAATTTCTAACTAAACGGTTGGTTTATTTCATTAAAATATTTATGCTTCCGCACTTTTACAAATTTAGGTTTTCAGTATGAGTTTAGTAAATGGTTAGTAGCGGTTTGGCTTAGCGTCACGCTCTGATTTGTTTTGTTTTCAAAAAGAAATTTCAAATTTCACTCCTTTCCGAGGATTTACGAAAAACTTGGTTGTTACAGTTGGTATCAGAGCGATTTCATTTTGCTTTACTGCGTTTTCAATTAAGCTCTGATACATTTTGCTAAGTAAAAAGATTTTGGGAAAAAGTCAAACTAGTAAAATAGCCTACCTGCCAGCACCAGCCTCGACGTGGGAAATCCTTCATCACTATAAGTACAGTTCCTAATGCTTTCCTAATACATGACTCCCTTATTTTATTTTGATAATGAATTGTTAGGATATAACATGGAGAAAGGATCGATGAACAGAATTGAGATAATTAGTCGGTGATAGATTACATGGAGAGATAGTTCCGACTCATTAACGATCTAGTGAAGGGAATGAGGACATCTGATGAGCAGTTTGTGGAAGACTTGCTGTCACTGTCGAATGAGGATGGAGAACCTAGCATTAGGAAGAACAAGAGACCCGGAGAGGACAGTGAGCAACGAGAGGACGGTAAGCGCCTTAGAGTGGATGATGTTGTTGTGGTGAGCATGATCGTGTCACCATGGGGGAAGCCGTGCCCAAGGTGTGCCAAGATGCACCCCGGTTTATGGTTGGCGGGGATGGGCCTGTGTTATCAATGTAAGAAGTATGGACACACGGCCCGACAGTGTCCCACACGACAGAGGAAGGAGTTCTTTGCCCTATACTGTGGAGACTCGAGCTAGTAAACTTAGTAGCGATTAGATATCTTTTGGACGTGTACCCCTCTACCTTTTAGATATAGTATGCTAGCGGGATACATTTGTGGATAATATATTTTGGATGTAATGGTATTAGTAAATATAAGTGAATATCCTGGAACTTTTTTGGGATTTTATGCAGGATGTATGTAGCTTTCGGGGAGTGTAGAAATAGAGGAGACTCTTCCCAAATTTTTGGAAAATAAATGGAAAGAGAATCCCAAATGAATTTAGATCAACTAGATAGCTAACCGAAATCGTCTAGGTAATAACAGAGTAGACCAACAACATAGATGAATGTGGTCGCCTAGATTAGCTGCAGGAATAGAAGGACACTTTGGACCAAACCGAAGAAAAAGAATAGGATCCCATTAACCCAAGTAATTGCCCACTTAGTGTTAACCTTGGGGAAGAAGAGAGAATGGAGTTGGGCCTTTAGTGAAGAAAGTTAGATGAGGAACCGGTTGAATACGATAGATGGATCCCTACATAGGTTAGAATTCTTGTAAGAACGAGAATGGGTCATGTAGGGTAGTTAACTAAGAATGCGCTTAGGTTAGACTTCCTACAAGGACGAAAGGTTTGACGAGAGGTTCAAGGTTTAGCCGGGTAGTGTGACCAACTTGGATTTGACGGTGGCTTTCGACATAAGTGGAGTAACATTGGATTTGGATTGAAAGGAAGATGAGACTTATGTCGGACTTGGATTATGTTCTCCATCTCGATTCAACTCAATCAAGGTGACCAAGAACGTGACTATATAACTGTATGGCAAAAGCTGATTCAATTGGTTGAGCTTCTCCTGAAACGAGTACGGAAACAGAGGCGGGAGCAGAATTGGAACCGGAACGGGAACAAAATCAGAAACGAGAACAAAAAAGGAAACGGGAATGAAGTTTCCAAAATAAATTTTTGGAAATGGATATAAGAACGGAAACGGAAATGAGAACGGGAACGGGAACGGAGACAGAAACGGGAACGAATACGAGAACAAAAATAGAACCAGATCAACAATGGGTACAGATACAAAAAAAGAAACAAGATGGAATGCGTCCTACTCAGCCATGTAGCGATTTAGTTCATCGCTCGGGAAAGCATGAATGGACGGATTTGATGGTGGAGAGTACGTTCGAGTATGCCAAAGTCGTGAAGCATGAGAGAAAAGTGTAAGTGTTAGGTCTTAAAGTGCAAAGGGTTTGAGAAGTAGAATCGTATAGGAAAGGCCGATTCGACGTCAAGTTGTGAGTCTTGGCGGTGTGAAGGTCATGGGGACACTTCCTTGGCATTGAATCAATCAGTTTTGGTAGAAAAATTTGATGTGGATTGTCAAATTTAGGAGAAAAATCCTGTGAATTCAGGAGTTGAACGACAACTATGAAGTATGTATTGGATTGAGGCGATAATTGGATGTAAGAGAGTTGCCATTTTGCTCTTGATGTCGAATAATGGCTATGATTAACGCAATGCTTTCCTTGGAATTGATGAAGTTAGAGTGTTGCAGCGGAAGTGTGGTGAGTAAGTACGGTGGTCCGATCGACTTTTGGCACTAAGAGACACATTTGGACGAAGTTAAGTGGATAGTTATAAGCATAAGGGAGTAGGAAGGGCAAATTTCGAGGACAAAATTTATTTTAAGGAGGGGAGTATGTAATACCTCGAATTTTTGAGTTGGACAATTATCGGGGTATTACTGAGGACGCTCTAGAGAGTGAAGTCTAGGGGTAATTCTGTTATATTTTCCCCATTTACGCGATGTAATTAGATGGTGAAGTGGTTAGGACATTACATTGCATATTTATACGTGTTAGTTATGAAGTTTATTTACGGGAAAAATATTATGGGGTAGGAGCTAAGTTGGAAAATGTGACGAAAAGCTGTCTAGGGTGTTTTCAGACGACTGCGAATGAGTCATGTCATCTGCAAATGTTTGAAGCATCGCCCTTGGCCTGGGGATGACTTGGGGATGAGACTTCACGTCCTGACTTCACTGTGCAATTGAGTTGTGGATGAGGTCCCGGACAATACAAACACGAGTTGCTTCGTCCGCAACGAATCTGTCTGAATTCTGGGGACTTTCAGACGCATCGAATCTCGTCAAATTGTTTACTAAATTTAGCTGTTGTTTTCCATTATTTCTTTTCTCCAATTAAAAACTTTGGTGGGTTCCCTCATTTCTCTTTACCCTTTTTAAAACTTATAAAATCTAAGTAGCTTTGGTATTATTTATCATCTCACTTAATCAACAAGAGGTATCTTTATCCAAACTTAGTACTATCACTTTTTCTATAGAGCCACTTACTTAAAAAATTTTCAATTTGTTCTTTTATTCCTATATATATTTATGTGGTGTATTAGCAAATTAAATTCATATTTTTTGAGAATATTAATAATTTATAAATTCTTCGCAAATTTATTAGCATAAGGGAAGTAATAATAAATTATTATTATTATTATTACTTATTTATTTTAATTTAATTTAATTTTTTTCCACAAATAAAATACTCAAAATAATTCAAGTAGTACTTACAGTTGATGGAAAATTTCCACGTCGAAGTTTGTGCTGGCAAGTAGTATACTTAATTGATTTTAAAAACCCGGGACACTCTTATACCAACTGTAATGACCCCGATTTTTTATTTACTTTAAAATCACGTGAAATTTAAAACTTTTTCTTTTATAAAATCAGAGTGAAACTTTTCTTATAAAAACCGATCGTTAAACTCTTTACTTAAAGAATTTTGCAGAATAAGTAATAAAAATTCTTTTATAAAACTCAGCGGAATTAAAACAAAATATTAAAGAATATTAAATAATTTACAAACCATTTTACAAACCATTTCCTTTTACAACTCTTTAGCCCAGCCAGCCACAAGATCCACCCGTGCAAATCCTTCATCAACTGTCTTTGACCTATTCACCTGTTTCTCGTATGATACCTACATCACAAGACCTAAACTAATGAGCCTATTGTTCAGTAAGTGATACACTAAATGCAATGCATATGATGCATGATCACACAATGCATTATAGAGGAGAACTGTATCTCGTCTGTTAGTCGGGATAATGGATAAGTCATTTGCTCTCAAGGATTAACCTATGGTTCTGACGAGGAACCACGCCAATAGGAGTGTCACCACGAGCCATACTTAGTCGTTTTGTTGATGACATTTGGGGATTTCAGTACAAGAGAATTGAGAATCTTATGATTCTCGTGGCTTAACCATACCTCACCGCTCCCTAAGTGGGAGTAGGCAATCCAATAGGGGTGTCACCACGACAACCATTCTCAATCCTCCCGAACCCCCACATGCCTATTTACATATATTTTAGGATGACATACAATATACTCGTGCCTAAATACAGTCCTATATGATGATAATAATAAACACATCATTAAAAGAACCTAAATCTAGTAAACACACAACATGCAACCCTAATTCTTGCGATGTAGGGTCCGAAGACCAAAACACAGTAAGTATCAACTTACTTGACGTCCTAGCGCGGCTCAGAAATTAACAGTCTTTCTTCTCTTTTATACCTTGAAAATAATTATAATTTATTTATTAATATTTTTGTCAATCATAAACCTTAACTTTAATATTGTTATTCATCGTTTATTATTTAATAATTTAATTATCGCTTAACGAATTTCTATTAATTTATCTTCATTAACTTTATAGTCAATAAACAAATAACCTTAATTTATACTTTCCACCCCTAAACAAATAACCACAATTATTCATTGATAACATAATTTCTAACGCTTAGCAAATCTCATCAGTCGACCTAATTACTTAGCAACCACGCAGTAAACATGTGCAACGAGATAACGATAACCAATAATAGTTGCTCATTCCATCAATGTGACCCAATAATAAAGAAAATTTACTTTATAAAACCGAATAATATTTTATCACGAAACCTTATTTTTCATAGCAAAGTAGAGAACCATTTAATTCCAAACATAGAGTCAATCCTAACAACTTCTTATTATCCATCAACTAAACGTTTTAGACTATTAATTCGAGCAATAGAATATTGATCCAACATTCAATCCAACGTACACCGCATCTTTACTTCAACGAAACAACAATCATTTCCAGAGAGCAATGTATTTTCTATCATTCAGAACCCAAACAAACATATAGAATCTGACTTCTAGAACATGGCATATTTATCATACGAAATCCAACATAAACATATTTACAGTCTGGAACCCATAATGAACAGAGAGCACTTATCCAAATGTCTAAGACTCAAACTTCTCAACCGAACAACGAGTCTGAAAGAATGGCTCATGGCAAAACCAACGTTCTAACAACTATACAGAGTCAAAACTCCTACAGGATAAACAGTCCTACAACTTTACAAGATAACACAGAGAACAGAGAATGTCATTCTCACCAGATAAATTCGAAGATCTGAGGAAGAGTAGCAGGGCACCACAGCCATCACTCCATCTCCAACACTTGTTCACAGTTCACAAAAGTTCATGGTTCACAGAGAAATACTCACACACAAGGGCAGAATCTCACCTTCCTCACACTGCTCTCGGCCCTGTCACAGAAAGCACACCCACTGTCCAATTCCCCTCTCACTGCCAGCTTCTGTCATCGATTTATAGACAGCAGGAAGAGGAGACCACTTCGAGGTGGGTGGTTCGATGGCCAAACTCCACACTGGAGATTCGCTATCGTTTCGGGAGAAGGAAGAAGTCAGGTCATCAGAAGAAAAATGAGTCGGTTCAATGTGGAAACCACAGGTCTAGACCTGAGCCCAAATCGATGCCAGCGACCCAAAGCCCTGTCACCGGTGATTCGGACCTGTCGAACGCCAAATCGCCGCTTCCTGCGCCCATAACCAGAAGTCTAGAAGGGAACATAAAATGCTGAGCATCGACTTACCTCCACCGGCGAATCGCAGCTCCAATTCTGACATTAGAGGCCGAGGCATCCGAGCACTAGCTCGCCGCACGAAGCATCGCCCTCAACCGGACAAACTTCGTAGCTGAAACATCGCCGCAACTCCCGTCGCTCGCCATTGTCCGTTGTCCGTTGTCTCGCAGTCGCCTTCCCGATCACTGTCCCAATCGTTCACCTCTCTCTCGCCGTTTCTCACGAGCTCCCTTCCCCTTCTCTTCTCATCTCCTTCTAATTTCTTCAATTAATTGAAATAAAATCCCAATTTAATAATTAATCCCCAATTAATAATTAATCCAACCTCCGTATATTAATTTCTTTCTTCCATTTAATTAATTTCTTCATGTCTCAAATAATTAAATTCTGCATTTATTTATTTTCTTCACAATTCAAATTTTCTATTCTCCAAATATTCCTTGATGATAATTATCAATCCAATTAAAATTCTTCAATTCGACTTCCAAAATGATTATCCAATAATTGATATAATTATCTCCCAATAATTATTTTTCTAAACTTATTTTCATGATAATATATTCCATATCAAATTTTGCCGAACAATCCAATTATACCCCAATTAATTTCTTGTTAAATAAATAATTGATTATTATCCAAATATTTCCTCCAATCAATTTTCTTGTCAAATAAATCTCGATTATCCTAAATTAATTATGTTTACGAAAATCGGGGTATTACAATCCTCCCACCTTATATAAATTTCGTACTCGAAATTTGCTTAACGTAATTACTTTTATGATCTAACAACCCAATTAACCATTAAATTCAAGAGTCGCTGTCATACTGTGAGTCTCTTCGCACCAAAATATATGAACTTCTGAATGCCTATATTTAGCATAACTTTTCAACCAGTATCCAGAATCACGTAATAATACCAAATCCTTTGACTGTCATCACATCAGCTATAATAGAAAGGCTTGTAACCAAATTGTCCTCTCTTTTTATCTGACAACATAACTTATTCTTGCCATATGACCAACTTGACGGCATCCAAAGCTTCATTTCGTACCAAAACTGTCGATCCTACCCGTCAAACTCCATTTTTATTTGTATTTTCCATAATAGAGAGCACATTTAGTGCAACCATTTTTTGTTCCTTAAGCCAAAATTGGACTATCTTTGGACAAATGATCATCCTTATTACCTTTAAAACATTGTTTTGAATTAATATGTCACCTTCCTAGACGACTTCTCTGCACTAAATTCCAAGCATGACTTATCATTTATTATTTCCATCGTCCAACTTTATCCAAATACACATCGCATCGATCACAGTCTTCCAAACACAACATTATTTGTCCTTATCGTGTTGGTTAAATAGTTGTCATAAAAGATAGTCTAGAATTCCGTCAATGTCATTGTAGTAATATATTTACTTATCTTGATGAAATCCCACAAAACTTCACATCCTTAACCAATAAGAACACCACACACGCTATCCTCTCTACATCTTTTATCTTAGCAGATGCTAACATATTCCAATAATTTACTAATTTCGTACTTAATTAATCCAAAATATTTGACTAATTAATGATGTTCCTAATCACTTTTAAGTATTCCCTCAACTTGAAATTCCTTTATTTACTAGTTTCCAAGTATGTCTTTAAAATCTAACTTAGTCTGGAACCCTCAACTGTTCTTTTTGTCCATTAAAATTATTTTCCCATCTAATTATTTTCAACTAACGCAAATCTCGTCAAATTGTTTACTAAATTTAGTTTCCCATTATTTCTTTTCTCCAATTAAAAACTTTGGTGGGTTCCCTCATTTCTCTTTACACTTTTTAAAACTTATAAAATCTAAGTAGCTTTAGTATTATTTATCATCTCACTTAATCAACAAGAGGTATCTTTGTCCAAACTTAGTACTATCACTTTTTCCATAGACCCACTCACTTAAAAAATTTTTAATTTGTTGTTTTATTCCTATATATATATTTCTATGGTGTATTAGCAAACGAAATTCATATTTTTAGAGAATATTAATAATTTATAAATTATTCACAAATTTATTAGCATAAGGGAAGTAATAATATATTATTATTATTATTATTACTTATTTATTTTAATTTTAATTTTAATTTAATTTAATTTTTTTTCCACAAATAAAATACTTAAACTCAAAATAATTCAAGTAGTACTTACAGTTGATGGAGAATTTTCATGGCGAAGTTTGTGCTGGCAGGCAGTATACAGAATCGATTTAAAAAACCCGGGACGCTCTGATACAAACTGTAATGACCCTGGTTTTTTATTTACTTTAAAATCGCGTGAAATTTATAACTTTTTCTTTTATAAAATCAGAGCGAAACTTTTCTTATAAAAACCGATCGTTAAAACTTTTTACTTAAAACATTTTACAGTAGAAGTAATAAAAATTCTTTTATAAAACGCAGCGGAATTAAAACAAAACATTAAAGAATATTAAATAATTTACAAATCATTTTACAAACCATTTTTTTTTAAAACTCTTTAGTCCAGCCAGCTACAAGATCTACTCATGCAAATCCTTCATCAACTGTCTTTGACCTGTTCATTGGTTTCTCGTACGATAGCTACATCACAAGACCGAAACTAATGAGCCTATTGCTCAGTAAGTGATACACTAAATGCAATGCATATGATGCATGATCACACGATGCATTACAGATGAGAACTGTATCTTGTCTGTTAGTCGGGACGATGGATAAGTCAGTTGCTCTCAAGGTTTAACCTATGGTTCCGACGAGGAACCACGCCAGTAGGGGTGTCACCACGAGCCATACCCAGTCGTTTTGTTGATGACATTGGGGATTTCAGTACAAGAGAATTGAGAATTTTACTATTCTCGTGGCTTAACCGTACCTCACTGCTCCCTAAGTGGGAGTAGGCACTCCAATAGGGGTGTCACCACGACAACCATTCTCAATCCTCCCGAACCCCCACATGCCTATTTACATATATTTTAGGATGACATACAATATATTCGTGCCTAAATACAGTCCTATATGATGATAATAATAAACACATCATTAAAAGAACCTAAATCTGGTAAACACCCAACATGCAACCCTAATTCTTGCGATGTAGGGTCCGAAGACCAAAACACAGTAAGTATCAACTTACCTGGTGTCCGTAGCGCGGCTCAGAAATTAACAGTCTTTCTTTTCTTTTATACCTTAAAAATAATTATAATTTATTTATTAATATTTTTGTCAATCATAAACCTTAACTTTGATATTATTATTCCTCATTTATTATTTAATAATTTAATTATTGCTTAACGAATTTCTATTAATTTATCTTAATTAATTTTATAGTCAATAAACAAATAACCTTAATTTATACTTTCCCCCCTAAACAAATAACCCATAATTATTCATTGATAATATAATTTCTAACGTTTAGCAAATCTCATCTGCGACCTAATTACTTAGCAACCACGCAGTAAACATGTGCAACGAGATAACGATAACCAACAATAGTTGCTCATTCCATCAATGTGACCCAATAATAAAGAGAATTTACTTTATAAAATCAAATAGTATTTTATCACGAAACCTTATTTTTTACAACAGAGTAGATAACCATTTAATTCCAAACATAGAGTCAATCCTAACAACTTCTTCTTATCCATTAACTAAACGTTTTAGACTATTAATTCCAGCAACAGAATATTGATCCAGCATTCAATCCAACGTAGAGTGCGTCTTTACTTCAACAAAACAACTATCATTTTCAGATAGCAATGTATTTTCTATCATTCAGAACCCAAACAAACATATAGAATCTGACTTCTAGAACATGGCATATTTATCATACGAAATCCAACATAAACATATTTACAGTCTGGAACCCATAATGAACAGAGAGCACTTATCCAAATATCTAAGACTTAAACTTCTCAACAGAACAACGAGTCTGAAAGAATGGCTCACTGCAAAACCAACATTCTAACAACTATACAGAGTCAAAACTCCTACAGGATAAACAGTCCTACAACTTTACAAGATAACACAGAGAACAGAGAATGTCATTCTCACCAGAAAAATTCGAAGACCCGAAGAAGAGCAGCAGGGCACCACAGCCATCACTCCATCTCCAACACTTGTTCACGGTTCACAAAAGTTCACGGTTCACAGAGAAATACACACACACAAGGACATAAGCTCACCTTCCTCACACTGCTCTCGACCCTGTCACAAAAAGCACACCCACTATCCAATTCCCCTCTCACTACCAGCTTCTGTCATCGATTTATAGACATAAGGAAGAGGAGACCACTTCAAGGAGGGTGGTCCAATGGCCAAACTCCACGCTGGAGATCCGCTATCGTTTCGAGAGAAGGAAGAAGTCAGGTCATTAGAAGAAAAACGAGTCGGTTCAATGTGGAAACCACAGATCCAGACCCGAGCCCAAATCAATGCCAACGACCCGAAGCCCTGTCACCTCCGATTCGGACCTGTCGAACGCCAAATCGCAGCTTCCTACGGCCACAACCGGAAGTCAGGAAGGGAACATAAAATGCAGAGCATCGACTTACCTCCACCGGTGAATTGCAGCTCCAATTCTGACATTGGAGGCTGAGGCATTCGAGCCCTAGCTCACCGCACGAAGTGTCGCCCGCAACCGAACAGAACCTCGTCGCCGCAACTCCCGTCGCTCGCCGTCGTCCGTCGTCCATCGTCCATCGTCCTGCAGTCACCTTCTCGATCGCCCTCCCGATCGTTCACCTCTCTCTCGCCGTTTCTGACGAGCTCTATTCCTCTTCTCTTCTCATCTCCTTCTAATTTCTTCAATTAATTAAAAGAAAATCCCAATTTAATAATTAATCCCCAATTAATAATTAATCCAACATCCCATATATTAATTTCTTTCTTCCATTTAATTAATTTCTTCATTTCTCAAATAATTAAATTTTACATTTAATTATTTTCTTCTCAATTCAAATTTTCTTTTCAACGAATATTCCATGATGATAGTTATCGATCCAATTAAAATTTTTCAATTCGGCCTCCAAAATGATTATCCAATAATTGATATAATTGTCTTCCAACAATTATTTTTCTAAACTTATTTTCATGATAATATATTCCATAATCAAATTTCGCCGAATAATCCAATTATACCCCAATTAATTTCATGTTAAATAAATCATTGATTATTATCCAAATATTTCCCCCAATCAATTTTCTTATCAAATAAATATTGATTATCCTTAATTAATTCTGTTTACGAAAATCGGGGTATTACATGGAGCCATGTGAGCGTGAGAGCTGTGAGGTGTGTGCTATGAGCTAGAACTACCGTGAGCTAAGGGAGCTTGAAGAGAGATGTCCCTGCTTGTGTCTTCATTTAGTGGTAAGGAATTAGGAGTGTCTTGGCTTGTGGAGGCCCTACACCACAAGTAGAGTGCGTGAGTGTTGTATTCCTTGGGTTTTTACTTCTGTTCTTGTGTTGATAGCTCCATGATTGATACTTTGCAGTTATTTCCTTTCCCTGGATGATTTTCTTTGATACTCCCTTGATGATATTCTTTGTTAAGTGTGTGATTTCCTTTACTGCTAAGTGATATTGCTAGTTGTTAGTAATGGTTGTTGAGAAATAGAGAAAGATGAATTGGAAAGAGGAATGCATGAGAATGAAATAGAGCTAAGAGTTCATTGATAAAGACCCTATCCATTTCTTTACTACTTTACTACTTTCCTTTATTGTCTTCCTTAATGCTATACATATATTGCCCTACGTGAATTGCTTTCCTTTGGAATAACAATGACCCTCATCAAGCACATTTAATTAATACAACTCTTAAATTAGAAGTTGAATATGCTAAACTTAACTAAACTTGATGCATGATAAATTACTAAGCACGTTTGATCATCTAGAGAGCATGTTAGCTTGACTAGAGTAATTAATTAGATTCGAGCATGTTTAACTAGTTGTTTAATTAATACCGAATCATTGAGCATGTAATTAACGAAAGCATGAAATCTGAACAGCATGTTAATTAACAAAGTTATACCATGTTTAATTAGTATGTCAGTTTTTCGTTTGTTTAAATCAATTAGCAGCATGTTAATCAACTAGGGTGATTAGTTAACTTGAGCATGTTAATCATTTCTCATGCCTATTAATTAAATTAAAGCATGTTAACTAACCTAACTAGACTAATCAACTTAAGCATGCAATTAACCCAAGCATGTTAATTATTACTTAAGTACATCAGTTGCTAAGCATGTTAATTAACCAGCATGGTAACTTAGCTAGGTCCATCACATTTAAATGCTAATTAATATTGTAAGAGCATGATAATTAACTAGGGTATAACATGAGCAGGTTAATCTGACTAGAGTAACTAACTTAATTAGAAGTCGAGCATGTTAATTAACTAGCATAATTAACTAATTGTAATCGATAAACTTTTGATTGAGCATGTAATTAGTTAGAATCACTAACTAGTTAAATGTTGAAATTGTCTTGAGCATGTAACTCACCTAGGATAACTAATTAGGATAATCACTGAGAATAATGAATGTAGGAAGCATGTAAATGGACTAAGAAGTTAACTAGGATACTTAGCATGATTAATTAATAGCATGTCCCGATTTCCTGTTTCATTTATTGTTGCGATCTATATGTTCATGCATGCCTTTATTATTACCATCCATGCATTATTTAAGGATTGATTTCTTTTATTTCATTGCGCTTTCAATTATATGTTGTATTTCATTCTATGCGCTATCAATTTTAGTTGGCTTTCAATTACTTTTATTTCAATGCGCACTTGAATTATTATGAATGTTATGTTATAATGCATCATGCATCATGATAGGTTGAGAATGTATGGTCATGGATCACGTTAATAGAAATCATAGTAAGTGCCACCTTGGTGGTGGTACGCAAGCATGCATAAGTGAGGTAAAATATTAAGAAAAAGAAGGAAAAAGGGGAATTGGGAGTGGATGGCTAGCGGATGTAGTCTACAACTAGGCGAAGCCCCTCCCTCATAGCGTACGAGAGTTCTAGCTTGTAAGAAAAAAGTTAGATCCGATCACTATGCCATTGCAGGAGAAAAACCTCGTAGTTCTAGCTCGAAGTGCGAGTAAGGAATAAATAGATTGAAGTAAAAGTAAAGTAGTAAACAAACAAACATAATGAAAGGATTGGTTTGGGTGGCCCCATTCTAAAATTGACTAAAGAGTGGCATTCATGTGCATGAAAGCATTTTTGCATACTAAGCCTTTTGGGCTTATAGTTGCTTGTGGTGTAGATGTAGGTACGTGTACGTGGAATAAATGCACGGACTAGGAGTAGCGAAAAGAAAAACAAAGATGAACAAATATCAAAACAAGGATGATGGATGCGCGAGGGAACTCGTGGCTGGCTAGGCATAAAGAGGGTAAAAGAGAAACAATTTTAATTAAATTAAGTTTTCTAAATTTGTAATTTAATGGTTGGTTTATTTCATTAAAATATTTATGCTTCCGCACTTTTACAAATTTGGGTTTTCAGTCTGAGTTTAGTAAATGGTTAGTAGCCATCCGGTTTAGTGTCGCGTTTTGTTTTTAAAAAGAAATTTCAAATTTCACGCCTTTCGAAGGATCTACGAAAAACCAGGTCGTTACATTTTTAATATGTTAAGTACTCAAATATTTAAATAATATTTTATTTGGATAAATGTTTTAAGTAGTTGTTAAGTGTTAACGTTGGTTTATTTAAATGGCTTTAAGTGGTGATTTGATGTGATTTTATTAAATAAAAACTTCTGCATTTTGTTTACTGTGAGTTTTATACGATTAAGACTTCTGCTGTTTGTGTACTCTTGTTTCCCTCACACGGTTTTAAATGGAAAATTTTTTATAAGTCAAAATGGAAATAGGATGTTACAATGGTATAAGAAATTTGATTCATTCATGGTCAATGAAGGATACAGAAAAACTTCCTCAGACCATTGTGTGTTCATGAAAAGATTCACGAATGGTACATCTATAATCCTTCTACTTTATGTTGACGACATGCTAATTGTGGGCCCAGAAAAAGAAAAGATTTCTAAGTTAAAGAAAGAACTTAGCAAGTCTTTTGTCATGAAAGACTTAGGACAGGAAAAATAGATACTTGGGATGAGTATCACTCGCGATAGGAAAAATGGAGAATTATTGCTATTGCAGGAAAAATATATCAAGAAAATTCTCAGCCGATTTTGCATGGATAAGGTAGAGCCGGTCAGTAGTTCGATTACTAAAAATTTCTAGCTTACTTCCGAATAAAGTCCTTCTACTGAAGAAGGAAAAACAGAAATGCAAAAAATTCCATATGCCTCTGCAGTTGGTAGCTTGATGTATATTAGGTTTGTACAAGACCTAATATTTGACATTCTATTGGAGTAGTCAGTCAATTTCTATCAAATCCAGGTAAAGAGCATTGATATGTAGTGAAGATGCTTAAGTATCTTAGAGGTACTTTTAAATTAAGTTTATGTTTTGGAAGTAAAGAGTCTTCGTTAGTAGGCTATACTGATGCAAACATGACTTGAGATATCGACTTCTGAAGATCAGCATCAGAGTATTTGGTTACATTTGGAGGGGGAGTAGTTTCATGGCAATCTAAGCGGCAAAAATAAGTTGCAATATCAACAATGGAAGCGGAGTTTATAGCAACTACAGAGGCTTGTAGAGAAATTTTATGGATCCAAAAATTTCTAACAGAGATTTGTCATAAACAAGACAAATATATATTGTATTATGACAATTAAAGTGCTATTCATTTGAGCAAGAATTATAGATTTCATTCAAAGTCAAATTACATAGATATTAGGCCTCATTGGATACGAGATGTGTTGAACACTAAGCATATATATCTGGAGAAGATTCACATTGATAAAAAGGACTCAGACATGATGACAAAGATCTTAAAATAAGGTAAACACGAATTATGTAGAAACTCTATAGGATTATGACCTATTTCATCATAAGTCGGGAGGGGAAGATTAGAAGGGTGGTTGGTCTCTCTTTATGATGGGGGACCACATAAATCCATTGTTGAAAAAAATGAAAGGAGGCATGGAACTTTTCCTTCTTGAAAATTTTTTGGGAAGTGTTCTTAAGGAAAGTTTGTCATTTTTTGATAAACTTTCCCTATAAATAGAGAACTTCTCATCACTTCTTTGCATCCAATGAAAAGAGAAGAAGAAGCAGAAGAGGAGGAAGATAAAAAATAAAGGGAGGATTATTTTGAGAGAGACAAAAGAAAGAGTGTGTGAAAAACATAGGTGGGGTGCTTTTGCGCACATTGTAAAAATTTAAGAGTGATGATTTTTCTCTTAGTGAATAATATTATCTAAAATATTCAGTTTCTAGAAGAATATTATAAAT
Organism: Begonia loranthoides; assembly: GCA_022433065.1. Lineage (NCBI taxonomy): Eukaryota > Viridiplantae > Streptophyta > Magnoliopsida > Cucurbitales > Begoniaceae > Begonia > Begonia loranthoides. The sequence goes on along the minus strand of CM039468.1, from coordinate 36,408,930 downwards.
CTTGTTTTTTCATAGTGAGATCTTTCTAGACTTGGTCCTTGTGGTTTTTTCCCGATTTGGGTTTCTAAGTAAAAATTCTTGGTATCTATTTTTGTTATTATTTTTCTTACTTCTTGACTGTTATATTATAATAGTGTGGAAAAATGTAACGACGCGATTTTCCTTTCTTAAAATGTGTCATTTTTGAAAGACGTTTATCTTTGAAAATCACGTAAAATTAAAACTTTTACGTAGCGGAAGACTTTTCATTTATAAAATCCTTTAAAGACTATAAATAAAATTTGGGAAAAATCTCTTTTATAAAACATAGCGGAAGACTTTCATAATTGAAACAAAACATTTAAGAATACAATAAATAAACCTTAACAAAACTTGTCTTAATTTAAAACAATGAACACTTTGCGAATTAAAAAAATTTGTTAAACAATTTACACTCATCCTTTTTAACCTTTAATCCTTTAGCCTAGCCAGCCACCAAGTCTATAACGTACAAATGCTCGTCAATTGCTCCTAGCCTTGATACCACACATACCTACACTACAAGACTTAAACTATGAGCCTAATGCTTAGTAAGTGATATAAATTAAAATATGCAATGTACATGTTATGTAGCTTTTAAAATTCGTATGCAGTTTTCTATTTTCATTTTCCTTTACATTTTAGTTGCTTTTCTGTTTCTGTGCACATTAGTGCACCTAGTCTCGACATCGATTGAAGACCCGCAACCTACTATGTGATAAAGGCTCGACATCGATGGAACTGCTTTATAGTTATTGTTCACATCAATGCACAATGACCCCACATCCGGTATACGTAGCTCCGACATAGACAGAAAGCTTTGCTTGTGGTTGTAAGCATCGACGAACAATAATTGGTCTCAACATCGATCAGAAATGTACTAGCAGCCGTGCACACCAGCGCTTAAATGACCTCATCATACTGTTGCCTCAGCCAGCCTCGATATCAATAGAGAATCAATTAACAAGCTCAAACTTATCTACCCAGCTGTTGGAGATGCCAACTTGATGAGAATAAGTGGCTTATGCACAAGGCGTCTAATCCCGTGGCACACACCTAAGACAACCATTCCGTGGCACACACCATAGGTGACCATCCCATGGCACACACCTAGGCGACTAACTCTAGAACTCAAACCTCCAAACATCTGTTTACGTTCATTATGCTTAAATATTTATTTCATTTAAAAAAAAATGCGTAAAACAATTTTCATAACATTTTAAAAACCATGATGCATGAATGCCCTTGAATGCATAAAATTCTATATTCTCAATTTAATCCTCAAAGCATATATCCTCAATTTAATCCTCAGAACATGATCATATCTTTAATTTAAAGAACCTAATTATAATAAACACAACATCAAATAACAAGCAGTAATACAACCTCGATCGACAATTATATCACAACCTATTATATCTAGTAAATGCAGGCAGCATATCAATCCTAACTCTTATGATGTACGTCTTTCGGCAAAACAAAATCAATATCACTTACCTGGTGGTCTTCAAGACAATTTATTAAAACTTCTTATCTTTCTGATTATTCCTGTGTACCTTCAAAATTAAAATAACCCTCATCACTATCCACACTTACCATAACAATTAATCAACTCACAACAGCAACTATCCTTGAAAATATTTCGGCTCAACAGAGTCTCAACAATCATTATCCAAAATTGTAGAATAGAAATCCTCATCCTTACCTCTTCAAAGCATTAAAAGAATCAAACCATAAAATCTTACTCTTCATAAATTCATAAATCTTAATAGCTTCACCTCTAATATTCTTCAATACCCAACATGCAAAGTATAACAGTAACAACCCACTTGACCATGCATAAATCGTCAGCACTGACCAAAACGCAGCACAAATAAAACAAACTCACTTCTACAGGGTATAGATCTCCATCGCTTAGAAGTAATAACCAACATACATAATCGATAATTCATCAACAGAGCATATTTATCAAACCTATAATGATAGGGAATAGTTTCATTCATTTTCCACGTTCAATGATAGCAGTAAAGAAACCAAGAAACCATTTATAGCATCGTAGCATATATATCCTTTCCACGACTAACAAATATTCAATGATTAACAAATAGGAGAGAAATGTAGAACAATATCCCTCGGCAGAAACCAAACTCAAGAACTAAAACTACACCAACAACATTCAACAAGCTTTTATCTTCTACTTTTTTTTGCATATTCCCATAAAATCCATAACAAAAGTGAAGGGATTCCTTCTTGCCTGAAGCACGCGAGGAGAACCAGAGAAGCAAGGAGCTCCTTCTAGCAGCTCACTCCTTTCTTCCAGAAGCTCTTGCCTTCCTCTTCTGCTTCTCTCTTCTTCTTCTTCTTCTTCTTCTTTTTCTTCCTCTTCTTTTCGCTGTTTCTTTGATTCTTCTTCCTCTTAGATTTTCTGAGAAGTAGGGAGCTCCTTCCAGCAGCTCACTCCTTTCTTCCAGAAGCTTTTCCTTCATTTTCTCCTTCTCTCTTCTCTCTTCTTCTTCTTCTTCTTATTCTTCTTCTTCTTCTTCTTCTTCTTCTTCTTCTTCTTCTTCTTCTCTTCTCTGTTTCTCTCTTTCTCCTTCCTCTCAAATTTTCTCTCTTCCTCTCTATTTTATTTTCTCTTGCAGCTCTCAGTTTCCACCAGAGAGTTTCCTCACTCTCTCTATCTCTTTTTATCTTCACAGAAGTGTCCTAAATATGCTTCACATAATCCCCAAAAATCTCACCAAACCCCTCATATGAACTACCATTTGTAAAGGAGGATGCGTGGAGAAATCACAGAGAACATCGCATCAGGATTCACATTTCTTCGAGGCCAGTCGATCATGTAACGACCCAGATTTTTCTTTTTTCAAAATCACTTAAAATTAAAAATTTTCTTTTCCTTTATAAAACAATGGAAAACCTTTTGTTTGAAAGACTTCACTTATAAAATCTATTTTTCTTAATTAATAGCAAAAGCATAAAACAATCTATAACGGACGCATAAATCGTTCATTTTAGTAAATAGTAAATAAACTAGTATTTTATATTTATAAAACCCTTTTCTCTTTTACTTTTCTTAGCCTAGTGATGTGCCTCAAATTCTGTCACTTGAGCCCAAGCCAGGGGCTCCTTTATTTCTAACTTTTTTATTTGTTTTGTAGGTGTTTCTTTTCTATCCAATTTGGAGGAAAGTTTTATTCAATGTCACAAAGAGGATTTGGTGTTTTGGACTAGTGGATATCATGCAATCATAGAAGAAAATTAGGCGTTGTCCAATTCCGCCTAGAATCTTAGCAGCAGACATTCAAGGGCTATTTCGACAATCGGGACGGTGTCGTTTCAACTTTCGTCCTTCATACGAATTGTAGGCAACAGACGATGGAGCTTTCCAACGAGATCTTGAACGTTATATTCGGCTTTCATTTGGTATGTCAAATGTACGTTTTACAGAGTCTAAAAATCACACTCGGGATTATTGATTTTGTGTAAGTCATGCCTATTTGTTTAAGTCAGGGACATTTTGGTCTTTTTCCTTTATTGTAAAACTTTTAGGGTTTTGTAAGCCCTCCTTGCTGAATGAAAACGGGATTTTGGATTGAATAGAATTTGGTTCTCTTTGAAGAGCAAACCCTCGGCCTCCTCCTCCCTAGCGCCATTCCTCCCATCATCCGTGCAAGGTGTTCTCGAAGCCACAGCCTTGCAACTACAGAATATTGTCTCTTCCAATCCCTTGTCTTTGAGGTAAGGATTATGGTGTGGAGATAAAAGTTGGCTTCCACCCGTGGAGAGTGTTGTCCATTCGGCCAACCACAAGTCGCCCCACTCCTTAGGTGGATTTGCGGACTCCTCGGCGCTGCTCTGGTTTCTTGAAGGTTTTCCTTGTTCTTTTGAGTTCTTTGCTACTTGAATGTTCTGGTGATTGGTTGCCTATCTATTGCTGAACTGATCGTTTGTGGGTTATTGATTGGAGGACTTTTTTATTGGATTATCTTTTTGCTGCGGAAATCTGTTTTCTCAATCGATAGTTATTTATACCAGATTGAGGAGTCTGTTTGGCACCCTTACGACGACCATATGAATTTGAGTTCTTCTAGACATTTATTCAATATTGAGTTAAGTATCTACCCTTCAAAATTGACGTTACTATTCCGTATGAAAGAGAAGTTCTGTTCGTTTTAATCTGGGTTGTCGGATCTATCTAGGAGAATTCCAGATTTCTGGGCTATATTGTTTCTGCTATAACTTTCGTTTTTGAGTGGATAATGGGCTGTAATTTTGCTACAATATTCATGAATTTGTTAAGGTAGTGTTCACCAAAATCCAGCTAAAGTTCACGGTTGGATTACGAGTTATTTCCGTTTATGTTCAGTATCCAGATTATTACAGATTGTCTTGACAGATTTCTAGTTCGTACTTTTGGCGATTCTTAGATCTTATCATTTGGTATTAGAGCTTTGGCTCACGTTTTCTTGCTGTATTATTGTGATAAAAAGGGCTTGTTATGAGTACTAGAAGCGGGGCGCATTATCATAACCCTAGAGAGATGAGAAATAATTCCGGTGCACCACCACCCGAGGAAAATCATGAGCCAACCGAGCCTTCTATGAAGGAGATGTTTGAAATGATCCTCAAACTACAACAACAAATCAGAACTTCAGATAATGATCATATATGGGGTTCTAGAACTCCAAGACCTAGAAGGAGGATTAGTACTTCGAATGATTCTAGAGGTTGGAATGCTAGTTTATTTGATGAAGATTGGGAGGAACCCGAGGAGTCGGATTCACCGAGTCCTAGAAGGAGATCTAATGACAAGCACGAGATGAGGCATGTTAAGGTCTCTATCCCTAATTTTAAAGGCTCTAGTAATGGGGGAGATTTTCTGGAATGGGTTGAAAAGGTGGACCGGATTTTCGATTGTTATGATTATTCTAAAAAGATGAAGTTACAAATGGTTACATTGGAGTTCTCCAGATATGTTAGTATTTGGTGGGAAAACCTTAAATCGCAAAGAAGAAAAACTGGGGAAGTTGAAGTCCGAAGTTGGGAAGCTTTGAAAGAACTCATGAGAAGATGATTTGTCTGTCCGCACTACAAGCAAGAACTATTCTTTAAACTTCGAAAATTGAAAAAAGGCTCACTAATGATTGACGAATACTTGACCGAGTTTGAAATTTTAAGGATTTGATACAATGTGGTGGAGCCAATGGAGCAAACTGTGGCTCGTTTTATTAAGGGGCTGCATAAAGATATTTGTTACGTTGTGGAGTTACAATCTTATGAGACTCTTGATGATGTTATACAATTGGCTTTGAGAATAGAAAGGCAAAGAAAAAGAAGACTTAAGGAGAGCTTGTCTCGGCCTTTCCAAAGTGGCAACAATCCTCCAAAAACAATTCCAAAGGTTGATAGCAAATTTAATGCCGTGAAGCATAATGAGGAGAAGAAGGCCCTTAATGATGACACTTTGATAATGGCTAACATTAAGGAAGAGTTGGAAGTTGAATCTCGTATAAAAAAGAAAGTCAGTTTTGAAGAGTTGATTAGCCCGAATTGCTCCAACCAAACTTTTCCTATTTTAAGAACGATTGTAGAACCACTTCAAGAGATGGATTGGAAAGATATCTCTTTGGCAGCCACTATTGAGAAGGAAGAAGTATTTGACACTGAGATTGAGTTCTATCATATTGATCAACTAATCGAGAAAAGTTCAGAGTTACAGATAATGACAGAAAAAGAAGAAGAACATAGAGAGAAGATTGTTTTGCCCAATTCGAGAGTAAACTTGGACTTCATCCACCTACCTTCACTCATTGATACTAAACTAAAGTTTGCAACATTCGAAACTCCTTTAGTAATGGCAAAAAGAGAACAATTGGTGTTGAAGAGGGTTCAACGTGAGATTGATGCATATGGAAGTAAATCGGTGCAAAATAAATTTTCAGGGAAGCAAATTTTTCTTCACCAAAGTATAAGCTAGGAAAGGTACACTCCATCAATTTCCTTAATTGATTTGTTATTTAAAATTGGATGGTTTAGAAATAATGTTGTTATTGAATTTGATATGGCACGGCTGGATGATAAATTTGTGACTACTATTATTGATAACTCTTTGAATCCTGGATTTTTAATTGGAGATGATAACTTCATCATGCCTTGTTGTTTAATGGAAAATGAGCTGATAAGCCATCTGAATATCCAGGATGAGAATTATGTTGACTCTATTTTGCTATTATCACATCGTCTTGTTTCTGATTATTATGGATCCAATCCTATTGAGTATGCACCCCAAGAAAGGCACATGATGTTAAATTCCTTACTCACCTGGTTCTTTAAAATTGGTTGGATGAGAGATTCCTTTGTTGTTAGTGCTGTTTTTGAATATTGGAAGGAAAGTTTCAATATTGTGGGGTGTGGAACTTTCCTATTATTATGATGGTAGTTTATTTGTGGGTAACAACTTCTGGATGCCTAGTTCTGTAAATAGAAAAATTTTACCCTGGATAATTCTTAGCGATGACCTTGCGAGCTATTCTTTTGATAGAAGAACAAATTTTAGTTTGGGGTCACCTCTGAGATTTATTATATTTCATACTGATAAGTCTCTCGGACATGAGAATTGTGAGATCATGAGTTCCGAGATGATGAATGAAAAGAGATATGCACAACCTGATATGAAGGAGCTGACTCTAGACATCAAGCAACTTTTTCCATTTGATCCAGGAGGAAGATTTGTTGAAGATAATCAAGCATACTCCCTAGATTTGAGGGCAAATCCTTTTCAACCCTGGGAGTATGATGTGCCCCAAATTCTGTCACTTGAGCCCAAGCCAGGGGCTCCTTTATTTCTAACTTTTTTATTTGTTTTGTAGGTGTTTCTTTTCTATCCAATTTGGAGGAAAGTTTTATTCAATGTCACAAAGAGGATTTGGTGTTTTGGACTAGTGGATATCATGCAATCATAGAAGAAAATTAGGCGCTGTCCAATTCCGCCTAGAATCTTAGCAGCAGACATTCAAGGGCTATTTCGACAATCGGGACGGCGTCGTTTCAACTTTCCTTTTTCCATTCATTTTCTTTATTCATTTTTCGTCACGTAAATGCATATGATTATCCACCATGGAGTGGCATTTCTACTTGTTTCTATTAGCATGATGCATGTCAATGAGAAGCAATTTCGTGATACATGTCAATGAAAAGCAGTAATCACAACAATATAAAAGTATTAGATATGAAGTAGTAATCACAACAATATAAAAGCATGAAACATGAAAAATCTACTAACATACTATACATGGCGACATACTCTAAAACATGCTTGGCAATTTAAAAGGAAACAAGAATAATATAAGCATGATTGGAAATTTAAAGAAGACAATAATGATATAGGCATGCTTGGTAATTTAAAGAAAGTAATAACAACATAGACATGCTTGGCAGTTTAAAGAAAATAATAACAATATGCTAATATCCTAAACATACTTAGAGATTAAATTAATAACGTTCGAACAACATAGGCATAATAAATAAAGCAGCATAGTATAAATGCTAACAAACAATCAAAGGAAATACATTGCTTATGGTGTAGGGCCTCCACAGGCCAATGACTCTACTCAATTTCTTACGTCGTAGCTTTAACGCGTATTAGCACTTAATCGTTATCATTCTTTTCCTTTTCAATACCTTCATGATGAAAACATTTACTCATTAATAATCATAACTTATTAATTTCATTCTTTTCCTATCCTTAACTACATAGTAATTCTAGGAACCCCTTTGACACCTCAAAACAGAACATAATACTTAACAATTCTAACATTCTCAACTTAACAACTTCACCATTATCTATATCCTTAATCTTTATTCATCCCTTGATAACGTTTCATAATCTAAACTCAATATCTATTTTTAACTAATTAACAACTATTTTCCAGCAACATAACCCCTCCATACTTATCAATGTCCAACAATAATTAAAGGCCTCAACCATTTAACAGTTTCTAACAACTACAATAGAGAACAAATCCATTAGATCAACATTTCCTCAACTTAGCATTACATATTATAGTTAATAGAACCATGGTTTAGTAGGCAACCAAAAACATTCCAAAACCAATAGAAGACATTATCCACCAATAGAGTATAATCCTAACACTATTTGTCCATTAACAAAGCATGAACATTCTAAAATCCATAATATAGTTGAAGGAAATCACTCACAAAGGACACCCGAGAGCAGCTTCCAACATCCCTGAAACCCAAAATCTCCTGAGGCTTTACTTCCTTGGTTTACAACCCACACCCGGAAGCTTCATCAAATCACACAGAGAGCTTAGCCTAAATTGAAATTCCACAAACCAAAGGAGGAGGAGGACATTACCTGGAGACATAAATAGACCCGAGAGTTCCATCCCTCTCATCTAGAGCTTCACCCTCACACTCTGTCTTTTTCAATTTTCCTTATTCTTTTCTCCAGGAGCTCTCCCTCTCTATCTCTATTTTCTCTCCTAGCTCAGCTCACCCGAGAGCTCTCCTCTGCCACCCTCCCCTTCCTTTGCATTTCTAATTCATCAGAGAGCACTCCTTACCATGCCTCTGCCACAGACACCCACGGATGTCACAAAGCCATACTCTAACTTCACCTTTCCACATACATGTCCACGCTATCACCTTTCAGAGTAAGAACCAACAAGGACCTGTTCAGACCGAACCGCAAGCTGCCCCAGTCGTTCCTCTCAAACCTCCAGCCCCCTGCCTTCGCCAATCCAACTCGTCGATTGCTTCCTCTTTGCCATCGCTAATCTGTCGTCGCCGAGCATCACCGGACCCCCCAAAAATGGCAAAGCATCGCAGCTCACCATGACTCAATGCTAATCCATCCCACAAAGCACGATGCCCGAGCCCAAGCTGTGACCCTCGAAGCCATCAGCAACTCTCATACCCGATTGCTTGACAACAGACGACCTGGCCATCCTAAGCACCCCACACGCTTGTCTCTCTCGCTCGCCACTCTCGCTCTCAGTCCCATTCGTCTCCCTCATCTCCCTCTCCTTCCCTTCTCTCTGTTCTCTCTTCACAAAATGGCCACGGGCTCTTTTGTCGTCAACCAAACCAGTTCACTTCTCCCCCTGTAATTTTCTTTATTTCAATAATTCAATTCATTTAATCATTCTTTAACTAATTCCATAAATCTTCCCTCATTACTTATTCTCACATTTTAATTTTAATTAATCCAATTTCTTTTTCTCCTTTAACTAAAAATCGTGTACTCATTAATTTTTGGATTGAGTCGAATCAAACCGGTTCAATCCATTATTCTCCCCTTTCAGAATAGCTAGACGAGGGAAGGCGTCTGCACATTCGACCACATTCGTCCGAACAGCCAAATTGGACAAATTCAAACTTTTCTCGACTGCATCCACCCGCATTCGACCGCATTCATCTGAAAACTCACATTATAGATGGAGGTGCAATTTCAGATGTGAGATGTCGTCCCCACCTCATCCCAAAAAGTGAGGGATGACACGGGGCACATTTTCGATGAAACACTAAATCCACGCGTTGACTGCATGCGTCCAAAAACTCCAATTACACCTTTTCCATCAAAACTTTATACTTTAATCACTCCTTAATATTTCCCCATATTTATACGGCACTAATCAACAACATATCATCTCGAGCATAATATATTAATTGCTCCAAAATTAATTACATTGCATACAGGTGGAAATATTATCAGGGTATTACAGATCAACCTTCACAAGCCATGATCGACTAGAGCAATGCTTGAAGAATTAGTTTCTAAAAATCCAGTGGAGCTAGTAGATCGACGATCGACTATTAATCTTTGTGGCATTGTGATGTGGACCGGTCGATAAGATGATAGACTGCCCTGCCGTGAAATCTGATTCCTTTAGAATTGCCGATCGATCACTCGATCGACCACACCAACGCCCTCGCTAGCGGTTGATCCATTGATTAACCTATTCCACATCGCCAATCTTCATGCCGCCACTGCCATTTTTGCTCCCTTAATCCTTTCTTTTCTTCAATAATTTAACAATATTCTAACCAATAATCAACTAATAAATCTTCAATCCACTCTAATAATTGTCACTAATTATACTAAACATATTATGTTTACTAAACTTATTTTTGAGAAATTATAATCCATAATAAAAATCATTTCGTATTCTCTAATAAGTCACAATCATTATCACCCTTAGTCTAAGCTTAATTCTGGGTATTACAAAAAATATTTTTGCTATTTTTGGTGCACATTAGCTATCTTTTTTCATACTAGTTAGTGGTATAATTGTATTGTGTAAGTAAGCTCTGTCTAAGGAAAGTAGATTTTAAGTGGGACCATTTGTGACCTCTCTAGTCTTTCTTGAGAACTTACTTGGAAATGTAATTTTCTTTAAGGAGATTGTCAAGAGTAGTCTTTCCTTGGAATTATCATCACCAGTATTATCCACGATTATTTCTCAGCTCTCTATATTATCCCAAATTTTCCTAACAAATCTAGTTTAGACCCTCATGCCATTTATAATTTAAAGCTTATTTTTTCAGGAAATGATACCTCATTAGCATTTCAACCTTTGCATTTAAGTTTGCAATAAAATATTATATATGCATAACACATGTCTCTATGTCTTTCATTTTAAATCTAATACTTGAAGCCCTAAACCCGTATAATTTTCTCCTGCCTTGATATCTCCTTCTTGCAAACAAACCAAAACTGGGTGGCGTTCTTCATGCAATATATTATGCACTTTTTCTTCTTTTGGATGTAGAAGTTGCTAAATAATTTCATACCTAAATATCAATTTTCATTTATGTCATGGACAATCCCACATCGGCTTGGGGGTGATGAAGTGCTTGGCTTATAAGTGGAGTGCTCATCCATGCCTAATGGACGCGTTTTGGGCCGAGGGTTATGGGGCACTTGGCCCAAAAACAAATTCGTGAGGGTTATGAGGCCTCAAGGGAACAATATTCACTTAGGTGTATGGTTACCTCACTCATAATAATGGTACTAGAGTCAGGTCCCCCAAGGGCGCTCTATGGTTGACGAGGGCATCGGGCCCCAAGGGGGTTGATTTGTTATGGACAATCCCACATTGGCTTGAGGGTGAGGGTTATGGGGCTCTTGGCCCAAGAACAAATCTAAGAGGCTTCTGGGGAATAAGCTGACAATATTCACTAAAGTGTAGGTTACCCATGTTGGGAGTAATGTGACCAACACGCAAATGTAATAGAACAATTTTGTAATATATGAATAAATTTATATTGATTTATATTATATTAATATTTTAGATTATGTTTTATAAAATTTATAGAAAATTCCTTGTTTATTTATGCTAACTTTATGTTAACATATATATTATTTATAAGTGGGATAAAATATAAAGAGTAATAACCAAAATAAGTCCGTGACTTATATTTGAAGTATGGAAACTTCAAATAGTTTATAGTCATAAACATAGTTTATCTTATTAAGAATTTGTAGTCATATCCCGACTATATATGTGGTGACATAAGATAAATATGTTTTATAGAATACAATTATGTAGGACTGGACAAGATAAAGTTACAGTGAACACACGGGCTTCTGCTACGGACATCCACTCGCCTTTATCCTCTAATAACAATCTACCACGTTTGCATTTTACATTTATTTTCTTAGACATCAACGTTTCTGTGGTCACCAACGCTTCCATAGATGCCAACATTTTTGTAGACACCTCATCCCATGGATCCCTCCTAAATTATTCGCCAATAACTATTTGCAATGTATGCCTATCCTTTCATGGATATTTCTCTCGCTAACACCAACGCTTCATGGACGACAATGTTTCTATGGATACCTTCCCACAAATCCTTCTTAAATTGTCTGCCAATCACATCTGCGATGTACACATCCTTTCATGGATACCTTTCTACCGTGGATATCAATGCTTCCGTGGACACCTCATTTTTGAATCCTTTTTAAACTATTCGTCAATCCCTGTCCACCACGTACAAATATCCTTTTGTAGATACTTGAATTCAATGATGACGTTTTACTCATTTTACTTATTCATCACAGATGTATTCATTTCCACAAATACTCCTCCCTTAACAGATACTTCAATTCAACAATGTTTTACCCTTTCTACTTATTTGCTGAGAATGCATTTCTTTCCGCGTGATACTCCACCTTTAGTAGATATTTCAATTTAAAGACATTTTACTCATTTTACTTATCCACCGCAGATGCGTTCCTTTCCATAGACTGATTGTATAAAGAAAGAGAGAGAATTCCAATGGAGTGAAGCATGTCAAAGAAGTTTTGAAGACATCAAGCAAAAATTGTGCCGAGCTCCCATCATTTCGGTTACCCGATTTCAATAAAGTATTTGAACTAGAATGTGATGCTTTGGGTTTGGGGATTGGTGCTGTCCTAAAGCAAGAAGACAAGCCAATTGCCTTCTTTAGTGAAAAGTTTAAGGGTTCCACTCTCAACTACTCAACCTATGACAAGGAGTTCTATGCGGTTATCTAAGCATTGGAGGTATGGCAACACTATTTGCTTCCTAAAGAGTTTGTTATTCATTCGGACCAGCAAGATTTGAGGCACCTCAAGAGTCAAAACAAGTTGAATAGAAGACATGCAAAGTGGCTTGAGTTTCTTGAACGGTTTCCGTACATCATTAAGTACAAGAAAGGAGAGACCAATGTTGTTGCCGATGCACTTTCTAGGAGGTGCAACCTTTTGACCGAATTGAATACAAGGATAATGGGATTTGAATGGATCAAAGGTGCATATTTGGAAGATGAAGAATTCAAGGAGATCTACCAGCAATTATCTGAAGGCAAGGCCGAGGGCACTTACCATCTCATGGATGGATATCTTTGTAAAAGTGGCCAGATTTGTGTGTCGAGGGGGAGCCTTCAGGAATCTTTGATAAAGGAAGCTCATGAGGGAGGTTTGACATGTCATTTTTGGTGAAAAGAAGACATTAGAGGCTGTGAAGGAGCATTTCTTTTGGCCACACCTTCAAAGGGATGTTCACTTAGTGGTGGAGAAATGTATTACTTGCAAAAAGTTCAAGAGCCGATCACTACCCAAAGGACTCTATATGCCACTACTGGTTCCAAGCCATCCGTGGGTTGAGGTGAGCATGGATTTTATTTTGGGGTTGCCTCACACTAGTAGATCCAAAGATTCAATTTTTGTGTTGTGGATAGATTTTCAAAGATGACACATTTCATACCTTGTTCCAAAATTGATGATTCAAACCATATTGCCAAGTTATTCTTCCGAGAAGTGGTGAGACTTCATGGTGTTACCAAGTCCATTGTGTCGGACTGGGATACTAAATTCCTTAGTGTTTTTTGGGGAAGTTTGTGGAGAAAGATTGGTACTAAGCTCCTTTTTAGCACCTCTTCCCATCCCCAAACGGATGGCCAGACGAAAGTTGTTAATAGGACTCTCAGAACACTATTAAGGAGCATTCTTACAGGGAAGCTCAAGGATTGGGATTTGCAACTCCCTTATGTGGAGTTTGCATATAATCGAAGCATGCACACTTCCACTCAGAAAACACCCTTTGAAGTTGTGTATGGCTTCAACCCCTTAACTCCCTTGGATCTCATTCCTATTCGATCAAAGGAGATGACAAATACCAAGAGAGAAGCCAAGGCCGAGCACATCAAGTCTTTCCATGAATCGGAGAAGAAGTCAATTGAAAAGAAGAATGAATCCTATGCTAAGAAAGCCAATAAGGGTAGGAAAGAAGTGATCTTCAATGAAGGGGATCTTGTTGGCTTCACCTACGCAAGGAGAGGTTTCCACACAAAAGGAAATCCAAGCTCATGCCCAGAGCCGATGGACCCTTTCGAGTGCTACAAAGGGAGAACAACAATGCCTACAAAATTGACCTCCCTGGAGACTATGGAGTGTCAGCCACTTTCATTGTACAAGACTTGTCACCCTATATAGAAGATGAAAATGTTCAAGAGAAATCAGAGGAAGAACTTGATTTGAGGACAAATCCTCAACTACCCCGGGAGGATGATATGCCACAAGGTCCCTTGACTAGATCGAGAGCCCGAGAGATTTCTAATTTGTTTGCTCATTTTGCAGGGGGTCAATTCTATGCTAATCTTGAAGGAGAAACAACAATTGAAGATATGGAGAAACCCTTCAATTTATTGTTTTGGACACATGGAGGAGACAACTCAAGTGATGCTCCTCTCGGCCCTCAAGAAAAGCACTCCCACTAAGGCCATGTGTTTCAATCCTTTTTTGTACATTTTATGCTAATGCTTTTTGGAGATTATCATCCTGGTGTTTTTTTGGAGATTTCCATGGTTTTAGAAAAGGAACTTTTGCATGAGAAATGGAGTGGCGATGCTAGAGTCCATGGATTACACAAGCCAAGTCTACTCGGCCATCCACCTAGTCGATTGGTTACCTTTTTTTCAACATTGCCATTTTATTTTATTATTTGTTTCTTTTCTTTTCCTTATTTTTGTAATCCTAATGGGAGCACTATATATATTACATGTTAGCTACTGAGAAGATAGTGAACATTTTGACAAAAACCCTAGCTTTGAAGAGAGACTCTTCACCTCTTTGTGAGGAACAAATCGGCCAAGCTTCTAGGAGTTGATCTGAGGAAATAAACTACATATAAGTGAGAGTGAGGTGTCCAAAAATTAGCTTCATAGGAGCTTTGGAGAGGGAGTTCAACCGTCCTAATCTGAGCTGCTGCTGGAAAGTAGCAGCTGCCACCTCCTACTTGCAAGTAAGCTACTTGCTTGAAGTACTCCATTTTCGTTGGTCCGATTTTGACCCCTCTTTTGGAGGCATGTCAGATAATGATAATGAGATTAAGCATGTTTTGAGGTCTATATAGAGGAGATGCATTTCATGCGCATTGTACCCATCATGGTTTTCAAAAGAATATGAAAATGGTTTTTATGCATGCTTTTGAAAAGGAAACGATAACTGTAATTTCATGTAACCTTTTTACCAAGTAAAATTTTTGATCTTTTAAAACACTATGTGAGGGAATACCAGAATAAAACAAAGCGCAAGTCTTATCCATGTAAAACTTAGAGTAAAGCAAATGCGGAAGTCTTTTACATTTAAATGCAACAAACCAACTGTAGTACCCCGATTTCCCGTACCTGAATTAAGCAAGGATAGTCGGAAAATTAATTGGGTATAATGAAATTATTGGGATAATTATCAAAGATTTAATTCATGGAAATTAATTTAGGAAAAGGAATTTGGGATTTGAAATTGGACCCATGATAATCGTTAATCGAGATTTGGAATAAGTCGGGAATTGAAATTGGGTCAATTAATATACAATACGTAAATTGACACATAAATATATATAATTAAATGAAAGTAAGCATTATAAATAAAGGGAAGATTGAAGGAAAAGGAGTAGGGATGTGAATCGAATTGGTTTGGAATTAAAATAAAAGAGGAAATAAAATAAGAGGTGGGAGATATGGGTTGGACCAGTTCGGTTCTCTCCTTGAACCACCGGTTTGGTCTAAAAAGAATGAGGGGAAAGAAGAGTTAAGAATGTAGCGGGTCATTTAGAAAAAAAAAATAGAGAGGGAAAGAAAATGGGGAGAGGCGACAGGGGAGACCTTCTCTCGCGATGCGACGAGGGGAGCTGGGCTTCATGAAGGAGGTGCAATGAGAGAAACTGCTATCCAATGTGTGACGAGCGAAGTTATTGTCCAGCAGGCGGTGTGTGGCAGGACTAGGGCTCGGTGTAATCGCCACAGGAATTATCAAGCAATGCTCCCGTGTGCTAGTGCTTTGCAGCACCAATCTGAGGTAGGTGCTTCCTCGTATTTCAGCTTACCGACGTCCTCTGTTTTGTTCTGGGTTGTGTTTCTGCGACGATGACGGTCGCGAAAGGGGTTGGGGGGGGG